>JAFBJU010000393.1:1638-46982 GCA_016785305.1 Colistium nudipinnis | reverse complement strand
AGTATATGTATATATATACGCACGCACACACACACACTGTATCAGCACAGTTATCACAGACAAACTTTTTTTTTTCTTTTCATGTAGCTCACCCTGTGCTCTTTCTCATTAGTTGGTTTCATGGGAAGATCTCGGGTCCAGACGCGGTGTGTAAGCTGCAGCCGGCCGAGGACGGCCTATTCCTGGTGCGCGAGTCTATCCGCCACCCAGGCGACTACGTGCTGTGCGTCAGTGTCTCCGGAGAGGTCATCCACTACCGAGTGATTTATCACGACAACAAGCTGACCATCGACCAAACACAGTATTTCTACAACCTCATTGACATGATCGAGGTAGGAAAAAAAATAGGCAGGCAGCTCAGAAAAGCGTAAAAAAAACCAACTGAGGGGTGACATTGGAAAAAGATGAAGTTAAAAAAGAAAAGTGCACAAATGACTAAGTTTAACAAAAAAGTCAGTCTGACAGATTCAACAGATTCCCCTGCGCTTTCTTAACTCGGAAGTGAGAGAAGGGGTTCAACTCCAACAACACCTTTGGCGTACAAAGTTTAGAAATATTTTGTGGAAGTCAACACCTGCGGTATAAACATAATAAATTGTAAACCAAATTTATTTGAAGAACAACGCCGTTTGTCTCGTAGTTCCGGCAGTATTTGTATCACGAGTGTTGGCATGCCAGCCTTGGCTGGCGCTGATGGCGCCGCCATTCGTTTTTGAGTTATTTAACCGTAAACCAAAGTATTGAAATATTCATCCCCAAAATTCATCCTGAGTGAGGAGGAGCAAGAAAGTGTGCACGAAATGTGGAAATCCATCCACCAGATGAACAGATAGGCCGAAGACGCTGCCGTCCACAAAGGAACGTACTACCACATCTAAAGGAGTGGCGGGTCCAAAAAAGAAACCGCTTCGTCATTTTGGCATATAGTGCATGCTATTTTACAACCACAGTGTCAAAACACCCTCTGGGTCAAACCGAGGGGAATGTGTGTGTGTGTGTGGTTGGCCTGCGTTTTAAAACTGCAGGGAGCTTTTGAACTAGACTTTTATCAGCAAGCCACAGACGACTTCAGGTCTAAGTCGGAGCGGCTGACTAAGGCCTGCGAGGAAGCGGGCCGGGGACGGTGTGTGTCTGTGTGTTTGTCGATAAGGGATGTGCAGCAGTCTGTCTGCTGTTTTTCCAAACCGCAGTGGGTGAAATGACTTCCGTGTCAAAGTTTCAAATGTCTCATTCTTTGTATGGCTAGAGAAGACACAGAGGAAGTTACCCATGTCGCCACATACTTAATAAATAAGTGAATGCGTTATAACTGCTGTTCCGTTTCCACCTCTGCAGTTCTACTCAAAGAACAAAGGCTCGATTGCTACGACCCTTCTGAAGCCCAGACAAAAACAAGGGGCCAAGTCAGCCGAGTTAGAGCTGTCGAAATGTAAGTGTCGTAATTTTTTTTAAATATTTTGTTCAATTGTTTGTTTGTTTTTGTTTTTGTTTTTTTTTACAGGGACCTAATACTTAGTTTATAAATGCTGCTGCGTCCGATGCAGTGAGCAGTGGTGCAGGTTTACAGTGCAGCTCATGTCTCTCTCTTTGTCTCCAGCTGGGTGGCTGCTGGACATCACCAAGCTCACCCTGGGGGAGAAAATTGGAGAGGGCGAGTTTGGCGGTGAGCTTTTTTTTTTTCTCTTGTTTTGTTGACTTCTCTCTTTTTTTTAAACGTTCCAATCTTTGCGCTCCCTTGAGGATTGCATTGTAAAAGTTGCAGCGGACAGCATGTCCCTGCACAGAACTGAAGTGCTGTCATAGCAAGGATCTGTGATTGGTAAATGTTGTGTGCGATTCTCGACCCCAGCTGTCTATGAGGGCGAGTACATGGGCCAGAGGGTGGCAGTAAAGACCATAAAATGTGACGTCACGGCCCAGGCCTTCCTGCAGGAGACCGCAGTTATGACGTGAGTGTGAAGATTTCATCGTTTTACAGATTTACGGTGTTCTGTTTTGTGTTTGCTATAAATTTAATGTTTTTTTTTTTAAATATCTGTGCTTATCCTCTCGGCTGATGGCTTATTTTCTTTATGGGACTCTCTTCCTGCAGGAAACTCCAGCATAAAAACCTGGTGCGGTTGCTGGGTGTCATCCTTCACAAAGGACTGCATATTGTCACAGAGCTCATGTGTAAGGTACGGTGAACACACCATGAATCGGTGGTTTGCCAGGGACATATTAGAATCATTAAAAAACAAGTAGCAACATTAAGCCTTATTAATGAAATGCCTCACTGGATTTTGGGTTGCAGGGAAACCTCGTTAATTTTCTCAGGACAAGGGGACGATCGGTCGTAAACTCCGTTCAGCTGCTCCGCTTTGCACTGTGAGTTCAAACTTGAATTTGAATTATTGTAATTCATTTAAGGAGATATTATGTTGCGTGTAGAGTGTAGACCGTGTCAAGGGATGAACAGCCTGTGTTTGTGTTTTACGCGAGTCCGATCAAAGAAATGTTGGCGCGCATGTGTGTGTGTTGCAGTGACGTGTGTGAGGGGATGGAGTACCTGGAGTCTAAAAAGCTGGTTCACAGAGACTTGGCAGCTCGTAACATCCTGGTCTCGGACGACAGTGTGGCCAAGGTCAGCGACTTTGGGCTGACCAAGATGGACTCCAAGGTGTCCGATAACGTCAAAGTGCCAATCAAATGGACTGCCCCCGAAGCTCTGAGGAAAGAGGTCGGTTGGAAGAGCTGCCAAGAAATTTTGCATCTTCTTCTTCAAGCATTAACCATATTTATTATATATGCAGGGATATTTTACCCACACATGCGGCAGCTAATAACAAGTGATTAGCCTTCTCCTTTGTGCTCACTAGTTATTTCAATTAGTAATCTAATAATTCATCTCTAATCCCAATTCTTCATGCGCGTTTCGTGAAATAATGTCAAGCCAATGGCAGGATCGAAGCACAATCTAACGCCAACGAATATTAAAAAAAGATAAATGATCTCAATTTAGTTTGTTCATTTATCGAGATTTGTCTGATGAATGCCAGGTCCAAAAAAAACATTTATTAACCCCCGATTACATTCGAACATTGTCTACGTTTTCATGCCTTCCTACGTTTGCTCTCTTCATGCAGAAATTCTCCACAAAGTCCGATGTCTGGAGTTACGGCGTTCTACTGTGGGAGATCTTCTCGTACGGCCGCCTTCCTTACCCTAAGATGGTATGTAGCACCAGTACATTTTTACTATTGCACAATATGCGTGTTTGTGTGCCGGATAACTAGCGCTAGTAAAGTAGACATGAGTCCCTCCTGGCAGCAATCGGGCATGTTAGCCAACACTGGTACCACGTCAAGTCGGGATTGACGTATTAACACGCAGGATGTGTGTCGGTGGAAAAGCAGCCGGGCCTTGTGGTCACACACGTCACTGGAACATCATCTAGTCACGGACTTAGTGCGTCTGAGCAGGAAACCGCTTTAGGTCACCCGGGTCACCCAGGGCGCCGTACTGCGTCAGCAGAGGATAGAGGTTGTGCACAGGAGAGTCCCCGCGCTCGCCCGAACATTGTCCTCGGGCAACGTGCAGGTTTAATCGTATTGTTCTCAGGCAGCGACCTAACCCGCCTGGTAAGTCGTATGTGTCGATAGGACGCGGAAGTTAATCTTTATCTGTGCCACCGAGGTCACGGCAGGCAGGTAGGTGTACGTGGCAAGCGGTTGACGTCAGCTGGGCGAGGATCATGTCGAAAACGGTACCGGCGAATCTAAAAAGGTAGTGTGCTACTTAAACCAGGCCCAGCTTGTCACACTAGTCTCTGGCGCGTAATCCCTGCTCCCTGGTCACAGGTGATTTGGGACTTGGCGGGCCTATTCAGCGTGGACGGCGGGATCAGGCAGCATTAAACGAAGGGACACTTGGCACAGCGTGGCCTTAATGTCTTGTTTTGCACAATACATAAGGTGGTGTCCTTTTAAATGTAAAAGATTACACTAATCACAGCCCGTTAAACAGGGTAATTTATTTGGGTCAAGTTTATTTTGACCTCAATTAAACTCGGCACCTCGTAATTTGTTATCTGCGGTTGTCTGGCAGACAGTGCAAACTCAGGGTGTGTGTGTGTGTGTGTGTGGCTGTGTGTGTGTGTGATTAGTGCTTTGAAATCACTGTGAGTAATGAGAGAGGCGATGACGAAAATTCATTATTCTCACGCGGATGAGATTTCGAAGATTCTCAATTTGTACCCCCCCCCCACACACACACAGACGTTGAAAGAGGTGAAGGAAAAAGTGGAGGGGGGTTATCGCATGGAGGCCCCGGAGGGCTGTCCCCCCGGCGTTTACTCCCTGATGTCGCTCTGCTGGGAGCAGGAGCCGCGCAGACGACCCGCCTTCCACAAAGTGAGGGAGAAACTCGAGCGAGAGGCGAGCAAACACGGCCCGTGTCCCGGGACCAGGTCTGGATGCTGAGCCGGGCGGGACGTGCCGTGGTGGCAGTGTGAGCCCGCAATTCGTCGTGTCACAGGGCGACCCAGCCGGGTTCAACGTTGTGCGCTGAACCCTCCTAGGAACAAGGCGATGCTTAGTTGCCGGAGACGTGGGTTGACTGACTTTGCTTTAATACCTGACCAAAAAAAATTGGCAAATTAAATCCGGACATGGCCATTGGCGTGTCTCGCCAACTACGGGAAAGGATTGTCATATAACGTTCCCGCTCCTCGGATGATAAATCCCGATCACCTGCCCCTGCGACTGTCGGGTTTGGAGTGCCGTGCACTGTGGTGCCCGCCTTCACCTGCTCCTCACAATTGGTTCCGATGACTTTGGAAAAAGCTTCCCAAATCAGCTCAGTAATTGATTTTTTTCATTTATTTTTGATCTAATGTTCATCGCCAGGGAAGATTGACAGTTGATTGGCTTCAAATTCGAATTCATGCTCGGGTTGATTCGTTTTGCTTTGTGACGGGCAGCTGTCAACAATTGATTTATTTCAGACACCAATCCTGATGCTTTGTTTTTCCGCTTTGTGCTCCACGCTGCAGCCGTCGGCATGCATGGGTATGGACTTTGATTTATTTCTCACAAACGCTTCCAAATGAATCAATGTATTTAAATGACATTGTTTTTCGTCCGACTAAGGGGAATATGGTATTTATAACTATTTTCTCTTCCTTGGGATTTTGAGATTATCGGAGCGACTTTATTTCATCTGCTGTCCACTCTTATCTCTTGGGATCTCTTGAGCTTTTTGCAGGTACAGGGTGTTCTGCGCTTTCCTAATCCTAGGAGAATAGCTTTTGAATGCAGTTGTTTTACATTCACGGTTAACTTATTCTATTTATTACCATACAAATGGCACTCATTTCGCCGTGTGTAGCTGTGTCACAGAAATGGAATGAACTAAAACCCTTTTGACGTTAAAATAGAAATACCCAAAAAATTGAAACCTTCTTTTTTGGGGATTATCATCATGTCACAAGACTAAATGAAAGATGTCATTTTATTTTTAAGTCTGCGTAAGCCTGGTATTTGTCTCTGTCCCATGAGACGGACCCCAAAATTGAGGCTTGATCCTTTATCTGTTGTTATCATATGGTACCACAGAGGGTCCTCCTCCTTCTCCTCCTCCTCCTCCTCCTCGATTTGTTCAATCTGCTTCTTTTTTTTTTCTTTTTTTTACAGAAGCTCTCTAATGAGATGAGCTGCGCATTTTTTCTACACAAGGATTTATTAAGGATCCAAATGTAAAAAAATAAAATAAAAGTGTAATAAAAGATTTGCTGATGAGGATGAGTTATACCTTACTTGACGGAGGATTTCCCTTCCCTTGAATTGTGTGCTTCTGTAGCACTGAAAGGGATCTGGGGCTTTTCTCCTGGTCCTGAGCTTAGATGTTTTTCTCCGAGTGTAATGCAGGCCAAGGTGTGTTTTTCTACTAGTACTTAATCTGGCTTAATCTGTCGAAGCATGGACGTAGGTAAACAGAGAATGAGCTGTCAGCTGTTGCTTTCAGCTGCTCTTAAAGAGAGAAAAGACACAGGTGGACATTCAGTGCGTTGCCTAAGTAGTAGGACAGTTTGGACGTGTCTGTTGTTGGACATGAAATGAAATTAGCAATGTGAATTGCTGTCTTTAAGCATTAATTTGATGTTTTTCAAGTTTTTACTGTCATACCCCAATTTTTAGGACACCAATTATAATTGGACAAACTCTACATATGGCACATTTAAATATAATTGCCAAACCTTTGGCATATGTACCATGCAGCGATGTGAGATAGGATATGCTTAATGAAGGAGCTCTTATAAATCAGGGAGTTTGTTCTGGGAGGTTAAGTGGAGAGGCTGAGTGAAGAAATGTAGAGTGACACTAAGTGAAATGAACGTGACGAAACAAACCGTCAGTTTGCTGGTTCTACTGTGCTGACCTTTGTTTGAAACACTTTTTGCACAAATTAAAATTTTATAGTCATTGGTGATGGTTCATGGGGGTCGGGGAGGCATGATTTGTTTGTGTTTCATATTTCTTAAGGGGTGCACATCAGAAAAAAAATAAAGATTTGAGACACTGGTGCAGACCAACCTAATGGGGCTTATCATGGTTAGGTTTAAGTAGATTGCAGTCACTTCAGAAGGTCCAAGGTTTAGGATAAGGCAAAGGCCAAGCTCTTTTGAGCCAATGTAAGTACGTAATGTTCTTCCTGGAAAAACTCCATCTTCTGAGCAGCTGCTCATCCCTGGGTACATGCATTCAACCAACCTAAAAGTAATATATCTACCCTGTGCTGCGTCACAAGGAGGGTTTGTCAACTAAAACAGCTACAGACACATGGAGGAAATGAACATATATGAGCTGATTAAATTCCCCGCATCTCACTTCCGATGAGATAAGTTTTTTTTTAGAATCTCTAGAGGGATCCAATGACATCGTGTGTGCGGCAGTAATGCGCCTAACGGTTGTTTACCAACTGCCGATTAACCTTCAGTTTCCTCTGTTAAACTGTATTCAAATGTTACTTTGTATTTCTTTACCACCTAAAATATTGGGAAAATGCCCTTCGATCTTATTTCACAGTATTTCCTTCAATGCCTTTTGCGTTTGAATAGCTCGTTCAAAATGTGCCCGTTGGTTTGATGCATGGTGTGACAAAAAAAACCCAAAACAAATGCACCCGTATGGGGTCTTCATCATCATTGCAATCAACGTCGTGAAGGGTCTCAGACTTTCAAACGTTACACAAGTGTGGATGAGCGGTGGTTTAACAGGTTTAGAGATTATTGGATATATGTTCAGCCCAGCGCACGGTTTACAGTACGTAAGTAGGTCGGACTCTGTGCAACGCATTTAAGTCACATCCTCAGTTAAAATAAGGTTTTCCCTTAATCTGTCTCCTTCACAGTCTGTTCCCTGTTTGTGTCTCCGACTTCCTAGTCCCCCTGCCGATGAGACGAGCTATCATTTGAACTAAATATGTGGCCGCAGACAGTCATCATATCAGATAACAGGATAAGTAAGGATGAACCTTTTGGGGGGTTAGGAGTAACTCATTTAGGAAAAGGAGGTTAAGAGCAACCTGTCTCTTGCTCAGATGTCGGTGGTTTGGATTGACAGATTGTTGCAAAATAACCTGAACAAACGGTGGCAGAGGCTGTTCTGGACGGAGCCAACGCAGTGACTGAAACTACAAAAACTCACTTTATGAACCCCTTGATGGTATCGGTGTTTAGGAACAGCCCCTCATTGGCTGGGGAAGGGGTTGCACTCCAGCCACCCCGGTGGGTTAGCAGGTAATGGTTACTGTAAGAAACAACCACTTAAAAAAAAACTGTTACTAGTTAAACTAGTTTTGAATCCAATTTTGTGATCTATTCGCTATTTAATCGGTATTATTATGATTTTTTATTATTATTATTATTCCAGACAGGGACGGTCGTAAATTAACCTTCAAGTGTCCGCGAAGGCTCCACGTCATCCAGGTCATGGTGTCATCAGGAGAGTTGCCAGTGGCTAAATGGTGTCGAGTGTTTCTCGAGGACGTTTCGGCGCTCACTCCAGGATCCCAGAACAATCCTGAAAAATGTGTTCATCTCCTGTGGCGCGCCTCCTTTTTTTGGAAAGCCTCGGTGCCTTTGTAAAATATGCGCGCTGCATGAGGTGCTACCGTTGTCTCCTTCCCGGAAGGCGGGAGAAAGGCACGTAACGGAGGAAGACGGACCGGTTGGTCGGGGGGGGGGGGGAACGTAGGAATCAAAGAGCTGAATGGTGACCCCCAAGTGTTGAAGGGCGTCGCCGTGGCCCCTTGTATTAAATGTACAAAAGGCCTCGCTCACACAGAGGTGTGTGTGCGCGTGTGTCTCTGTGTCTTCTTTTTTTTGACGGAGAACTAGGGAATCACATGAATTTACCTTCACTATGTCCCGCCACTCTTTTTTTTTTCCCCCCTTACCTCCTCACCCCTTACCCTTTCCTCCCCATTCTCTGCACCTCCCTCTTTAAGCTGACACTGCGCATTTACACGTTAGCTGCTTTTTAGCTCTAATGGGATCAGGGGGACTTACATTGTCATCTGATAAAACTAAGCAGCTTGAAAACCACACTGCTCCTTTTTAACCAATTTAGGCTCGATTATCCGAACAATGGTCCCACAGTAGATGGACAGAAAATGTATGAGCAAAATCATGAGGGGATAAATTAGCATCCTACACCGTCACTAATCCATAAGCTCGTCGACTATGAGGGTCATTTTGTCATCATCTATGCTGCACTTCTGACCTTCAGATTTAAAGCAAGAGCATCGTTTATCTTACCATTCTCACCTGAATATGCACACACTTATTTCTGTGCGGTATATAACGCGCTTCAATTGAAATATGAATTGGTATTTTAATGGTATTTAAAAAATTGCAATAAATTGGTCAATTCAGCCGAACCAGTCTTTTTTTTTATTATTACACAGAGGACTTATGACTTCTGGTGCCTACATTACCCAGAACTAAATGTATTCATCTTTTTATCATCAACAGCATGTTCAGTGCAAGATTTTGCATCCGCTAGATTGGCTTTTACTTCATCATTACATACATCATGTCGTTCCTCATAACGATAATGAGGAGCTCGGGTCACTAATTGGAAACTTTCAGTGTTTTTATCTTTTTGTCTTTAAAACAATCACTTCATGAAAGAAAGTCTTGTTTGGGGTTCATTAGCCCGGGCCTCCTCCTGTGGGGGGGTGTGAATGGAAAAGACATTTAAAACAATTGCTTGGGCAAAAAAAAGAAAGAAAAAAAAGCTGCCAATCACTCTTAAAGGGGAAGGATTCCAATTAACAACCCTCTCCTAATCCCTGCGTTTCACCTCCTACGCCCCCTCTCAGCTTTGTCCACCTCTCCCTCTGCGGCTCCCTCCTCTTCCACTCTCCTCTCTGAGCCGGAGTGCGTGGCGTGTCAACTCGGGGTGGCTTTATTTACGTTGCACATCCCTGGACTGTCTTGTCACACACAGAGAAATGACTCAGAGCGATGCAAGGTGAGCACAGCCGCCTGAGTGACTGTGAGCGGGCCACATAGCGGATCGGTGCAGGAGTGAAGTTGGAGGGGGAACAGGTGGAGTAACTGGCATCAGCAGCCTTCAGCAGTGCACACTATTTACCACAAAAGAGGTAGGCCACTGTCTCATTTTACGGTAGCCTGTCATCCTACTACATTTCAACTAGGTTGCAGGTTCTCATGCAAGTGTCGGGAAGTGTGAGTCCGAAAAGATAGTTGCTCAATCTTTCGTCTCGACTCAACAATCAGCGATGCTCAGGACTTGAAGAACTGTTATCACCGCTCCGCAAACTTCTGCTGCTCTTTGCACGAGTGCAGCGGCACACGAATAGTTGATAACATTTGCACACACTCCTTCCAATGCAGTAAATGTACCTTTTGGTTGTTTTTGTTTTTTTTTATTTGAATGATCAGACAGAGACATTCAACATGCATTCGCATCAACGAGGGGAATGTACTAGGATTGGCCAAAAATAAATAAATAATGACATTCCTCTGCAGCTCCTTTACTCCCATTTTTACAGAAACGTCCTTTTTTTTTTAATTAAAATGATGCATAGCTCATGAATGAATTGCGTATGAAATTGTTCATGCTGCTCTTAAAAAGTGTTTTACTACGAGGAACCACCGGTAACTCATTACTCACTCAGGTTTCGATCGTATTGATACTACAGTAGCTATGCTTACATGGCGTGTAACGTGTCTGTATGAAAAGAAATAAGTTAGAATTATAGTTCTTAGAATGACCAAGGAATTTGTTGATTTTTATTATTAACATCAACACCATTCTAAAAAAGACACATGCACATTTTAATGATGTTCTTAAATTGAATTCATTATCAACGCTGCATGTCTGAGGGTAGCCAGGACCAATGGACAGAGAGTCCAGAGCAACCTGGTGATCTGTGACCTTACATAACATTTTCAGTGCTTCTCTTAAACCTCTTTTCCTCTGTCCTCAGGCACGGGTGAGAGCCCAGACGCTCTAATGCATTTATCACTGGACACCATGAGCATGGTGGACGACAGCTGCCTCTCACCCAGTAACTTCCACGACATGGGGAAAGGTGGGGGCTTCGCCGCGGGGGGCCGCGTCCACAGCATCGATGTCATTCTCGGTTTCAGCAAAGACCAGGACCCCCTGCTCAGCCCCGCTGGGGCCTCTGGACCTCACAAATTGGACCTAGAGGGCCTGGTGGAGTCTGGGAAGCAGCAGGAGCCCTCGTCACACCCGTCCTACAGCGGGCACCTCTCCGCTCTGAGAAATGGCAACTCAGAGCAGCAGCAGTACCACGGTGAGTCGACCTGATGGGGCCGCCGGCCTCCACCTGGCAGACCAGAGTTTAGCATAGGAGTATTGGCAATGTTCAAATATATCGATTTTACAGTAGCCCCTCGGTATTTGAATGCTGGGTAGGATAGAATAGGTTTTTGCTGGACCGGAGCAATAGATTATTATAGGAACTGAAGCCACCGAGCAAATATCCTAAATCTCATGCGGAGTATCTGACAGAGCAAGACAGCTTCAGTCTTTCGTGGTTCCGAACCAAACGTTTAAAGAACCCGGGTGAACTCATCAACTTTAATAATATAAGCTATTTTTAGGATTTTTTTTTTTTTTCAAAAACATATATGGAAACCTATCCGGCCTAATGTATTATATCAGCACAGCACACATTCTTCAAAACAAAACGTTTTCAAAACAAAAGCGCTCTCGATGAAATATCCACTTAAAATAGATTTAATTTAATTTATTGTGAAGGCTCATTTAACTCATTAACTTTTAAAACCTGAAACAAAGTGACACAGTGTTGGAAAATCCCTCCTGTGTTCTTCTGCCTCTATATCGGCTGCAGTTTGTGTACTATTGATTCTTATGTTGTGGTGCAGCATTTTTGGTGTATGCGTCCACCTCAAATCACTCACAGGCAGATTGAGAGTCAACTGCGTAAACCTTGTCGGGCCTCGTGCATTAGCAGTGTAAACTGTTCCGGCTGAGATTGAGAGATAAATCGCAGAACAAGATGGTGTGGGGGGGGGGAGGTTTATTCCCCACAATCCCATCCCCGTGTGGAATTCCCCTAATCTTCTCTTCTGTGCAGATTAGATTGTACAGTAGTTCATTCGGGTGTTGTTGTTATCGTCCTTCTCAGGATCAAATTTATCGCGTTTAATCTGAAGCTATTTTCGTACACCGGACCTGGCCGTTGGTGCGTGATTTGGTGGCAGAAACCAAAAAAAAAGTCATTTCCATGAACTGGCTTGACCAGAATGAAATATGATTATAAGTCATTCAAATTTGGTGACTGGCTCCGGGAGAACATTCATTTTCCTGGATTAAGGTGCATCAACGGCAGTGACATCACCCCTTTGTGTGCAACTATCCTGTGAAGTCAGCCCAGTTCCCCCCGATTGAGCAACTTTTCAGTGTCCCCCTGCCCCCCCCCCCATCTGTACCGAGATGTTCTGCTGGCTGATACACAGTGGGCAGCCTTCAGACTGGCGGCTGTGATGGGCTGACAGGCCAGGAGCTGGTCACTGAACCAGACCTGACCTCTGCCTTTGTCAGAGCCTGGCCTTTGTCATAGCTGCTTAATGAGAGGTGGATAAATGAACCCCCCGAAAAAAAAAAAAAAGAAAACCCTGCTTTGCCTCTGCCCCTGCTCCCGTTCGCCAGTTGAAAGGCCACGGTGAACCCCCCCCTTCCCTTCTCTCCAGCAACACATCCTATGAACAGAAAAACAAGCGCACATTTACATACATACACTGTCCGTTGTTTTGCTGAGGCCACCGAAGGAGGGTAAAGGGCCGGAGGTCTCGTCAGCGTGCTTAGAACAATGACGTTTAGAAAAGCTCAAATGCCAGCCACCACAATAAGATACGTTCTCAACCTACAGTATTTAATCGTGTTCATTATGGACGGTAGAAATCTACCATTTCCCAACCACCAATTGACCAAATCACCAGCGATGATTTCGTTCATTCGTGATCAGTTTTTCCCCCAAAAAACTGAGCAAAATGAGGAAAACTGTGAGATGTGTTTGAGATGTGTTGAATCTATGTGGAAATGATGTTCCTACAATTGCTCACAAAATAGTGTAGATTCACGATGTCAAATTCTTAATTGTTCAGTTTGTGGGAACCATTGTGCCAAAATCTGGGGTCAAATTTCCTTCTCTTTGTTGGCCACATTTTTCACCACATAAAAAAATGACCATCCAGATTCTGGTAACACTGCAGAAAAGTCATTTTTAATGTGTCAAATATTAATGTTTCAAATAAAAATGTGACTTCATTCATATATCAATTAATATATGAATTAAGTCAAACATAATTCATATATTGATTCATTTTAACAGCACTGGAGACACGATCCTGTCATGGATGCATTTTGGTGAAAATATTTTTGTGGCCACTGCTTTAATTAAGTACTGAGTAAAAATGGTTTTGCAGTACTCTCTGGGCGTGATTATGTGATCTAAACTTCTGTTGCAAAAGGTCTTTCTAGAGACAGCTTACACTTGGTCAAGATAAACACTGGAAACAACTTTTTTTTAATCCGATTAGGAATGTTTCATTGAAGTTCAGGGGATTGCTTGCTTCACTGACCTACAGTAGCCTATTGTTGCAAGTGTCAAACTAATGTTTGCTCGACTGGAAAGTGGGCACTACATTCTTCATTTCAACGAACTATTCCCTCTTCACGTTCCTCCGAAGTCAGACATAAATCCGCGCGTAAATAATCCACGCTGGAGTAGATGGTGAACATTTGAAAGGGAAAACTAACGCCTGCGGTGCGTGTGTGTGTTTGTGTGTGCTGAACAGATGATGGCTTATTCACAAATAAGTGTGACGAGGAGCTGAGCGAGCCCACGAAGAGCGTGGACAGCGACGAGGGGAAGTCTCCCGAGCCTTGCGGCGACGAACAGCCCAAAAAGAAACACCGGCGCAACCGCACCACGTTCACCACCTACCAGCTGCACGAGCTGGAGCGTGCCTTCGAGAAGTCCCACTACCCGGACGTGTACAGCCGAGAGGAGCTGGCCATGAAGGTGAACCTGCCCGAAGTCCGCGTTCAGGTGAGAGGGGGGCCCCACATCGCCGAGCTCTGCGTTATGTTCTATTCATGGTTTGAGGCTATCGCCGTGGCATTCTTCTCTTTGCGACTTCGACTTGCCCTTGCACTCGGAGCACTTGCTGGCGGTAAATCCCGGTAGCTAAATTGGTGCCTCAAATACGTCATGGTGCTCTCAAGCAGTGCATAACCTAAGCTTGGGGCCTTTGACTTGTCTGTTTTCAGGTGAGGAGGCTGCACAAGATAGTTGCGTAATGCAGAATGAGTGTTTCCAAGAGTGTATCACATGAATGGCATGTGGCCGTTTGGATTATGGCACGATTGAAATAGAAAAATCAACGGCACCTGCGATGACGCCTGAAAACTTGACCTGAGCGACAAACCTCTTTGTCTCTCTCTTCTCCCTGTACATCTTTGCTCGCTGAAAAATGGCCTGATCTTTCCCTTCAGGTCTGGTTCCAGAACCGCAGGGCCAAATGGCGTCGGCAGGAGAAGATGGACGCCAGCACCATGAAGCTCCACGACTCGCCCATGCTCTCCTTCAACCGCCCGGCGCCCGTTCACACCAGCATGGGTCCAATGGCCAACTCGCTCCCGCTGGACCCCTGGCTGACCTCTCCCCTGTCCAGTGCCACACCGGTCCACAGCATCCCGGGCTTCATGGGTCCACCTCAGGGCCTCCAGCCCAGCTACCCAAGCCACGGCTTCCTAAACTCCACCCCTCTTCCTCCTCATCCTCATCCTCACTCTCATCCTCACCCTTCCATGGGTCAGGGGATGCAGAGTATGGCTCCACCTCCTTACCAGTGTTCGGCACCGTACCCTGACAAATACCCTCTGGAGGACGTGGACCAGCGCAGCTCCAGCATTGCTGTGCTGAGAATGAAAGCGAAAGAACACATCCAGTCTATGGACAAGACCTGGCAACCCATGTGACTAACAAACCTGGCGGCCCATGCGAGGGACATTGGGAAAGACAGACGCTGACGTGTGTCTGACTGTGACAGTGTTGGAAAGATGGAGGTCACATGCCCGTAAGCCACCGAGCAAAGGAAATGGATTTTGAGCTGTGAAGACTCTGTTTTATTTTGGACTTTTAGTTTGGACTTTCCCATCTCGAGGACATGGAGCAGACGAGTGAACTGTGACATGTTCAATTTAACCGGTTGTCCCTCCAATCTGTAATTGTTTACAGGTGCTCCGGGGTGCTGCCAACCGATGAACAAATGTCTTCTCGGTGACTGCTGTTCCAAACACAGCAGGAGCTGCTGCACCCAATTGTCTTTTTATTCAAACCACATTCTATGGGAAAAACACAAACATGCGCCCATTTAACGGAAGGCATCAGTCAACCCGTTTATCAAATGGCAAAATACTGGTTATGTTTATTGGCCCCTTGTGACGGTTCCCCTCAGAGGCTAGAAGGTCACGATAACATGCTGAAATGTGAAAATTACCCAAATGAAGCAATGCTGTAGGTGTTATCGTTTCTTTTTTTTTTCCATACGTTTTTTTTTTTTTCTTTTTCTTTCCTCAGACGTAAAAATCACATTCTGCTGTGTCTTCGAGTTTCATTCACCCTTTCCTATTTTCATTCGCAACTTTGTGTTTTTTCTAATTAATCCAATCGTCACATTTTTCACGGGTCAGCTAATCAGGGTCTCTGGGTACTTTGCGAATGAAGGCTCAAACTAGTGAGCGCAGCTTTTTAACGAACATCAACACATGCCAATACCACTGACTGGGATGGTAAATGCGCACCTCTCTCATGATTGCCTTGCATTATAACAACTCTGTTACCAGTTTCCCGCACATCTCTCACTTCAAAATATGGTTTATATCGCCACTCACTGGCTGCCCATTTAAGATATCCGAGCTTATAGGTATCCTGGTGTGACTGGAGGCAGAGGACAGCTTGCGGTTTTCAATTCACAGGAAGAGGAAAGTCTCCCAATTCTCTCATTTATGGCATAATGTAGTGTAAAATACGGGGGGGGTGTACTGAAGTCAGAGATATGCTGGCACCTTTCTAAATGGACCAGGGCTGAGAATATACCAAAAATATTTTGCTGAGATGCTTTAACGAAGAGGGGGGTGGGCAGGAAGGAAAAGAGGAAGACTGGTGAGCGGAATAACCCTCTTTTTGCTTGAGTGGCTGTTGGAGGAGAAAACCTGTTGGCAGCTCAGTGTTGGGTGGCTGCGTGTACGTGCGGGGCCGCAGAAAGAGCCCTGTCTGATGCGTCACCCCACATAGTTTAGTCTTTGTTCGGCACAATTGATCCAAGTGCATCCTCTTTGTCTGAAAGCGAAGGGGGGGGCGGGGGGTGGGGGGGTGGGGGGTGGTGGAGGGGGGGGGGGTTGAATGGTCTCAGGCTGCACTAAATAGGCCCTTGTCACCATTTTGTCATGGCAAATGGTTCTTCTCCAATCAAAGGAGGAGAAACGTGGATTGTAGCTGATATGGTCATTAGTGACACAATATTGGTCTCGGACCATCTGTTGCAGGGATAAGCTCCAGTTATGGCACAGGTAGATCAATGTTGAACAGATTCTATGTTTTAATTTTTTTCTTGAACGGTAGATTGAAATGTATTAGTGTTACATTGACTGGTATGGAGATATTTACGGCCCACAGCATCTCACAACACTGGATATGCCAAGAAAGCTTTCTACGGTAACCTTTTTCGAATTGGTTATGACGCAAGAGGGAGAGAAAATCCTTCATCTTAAAGTGCAATTTCAGAAGGCGTTTTTATTTGATTTTATGTATTGACTTTTAAGGAGACTTAAAAGAAACAACCACCCCTTGTGTGGTTGTGATATTTCACTTTAATATGATGTGGACAAAGTTCTGATGGCAAGTCATAAATACAGCTACAGCCGCAGCAAAAAGAAAAAAAACATTTTGTCATTCCTGGTCCATTGGAAAGTCTATTATTGAGGGAAAACACTTATGATCACTCATCCTGTACTCTACTTTTTTTTTTCTCTTTTTTTTAGCAGTGTTTAGACTCCGTGCTGGACAATGCCAGGACCGCAGAGGATATGAGGATTACCTTGCACATTAAGAGCTTCTGTAGGATGCAACATAGATGTGATTTTGGACAAAGCATAAGCCAAAGTTTAGATAATGGACAAAACTGCACTAGATGTCTTTCTTTTTTTTTCTGATGTGAAAATGCACAGGACGTTGTGTCCTATGGCGGTTCGGTTTCTTACATTTCATAGTTTTGTCTGTTGTAGAGATATCATTGTTTTCTTTCTTTTTGTCTGCTGCATTTTGTCTGGATCAGTGATGATCACATTCTGGAAAGAATGACCATTTGAAAAATAAATGTAGTTTGATAGGATTTGTTTCTCCGCTTTCTCACTGCGGTGCTCTCCTGCCGACCTGTGCACTCACTCCCACATGGTCTCAGATTTTTTTTTTCTTTTAACTCCACTAAGTCTATCCAAGATTACTGCAATATAATCGTTATCATCTGACATACAAGGGCCGAGACATTTTCCTTTCTTTCCCTTCAATACTTGTACCCCCTTGTACATGCAAGAGCTCTTTCTCTCTCTCTTTTTCTTTTTCTTTTACCCCTCCCAGTCCTCTCTGCTTTTCCAGGGTTTTGGTGGCAGGGTGCCAGCCCGTTAGGAAGATGAGACTCCAATCAATCAGCGCTTCCCAGGGGGGCCTCTGACCACAGGGCCCGGCTCCCTAATTGCCCCCAGGCAGGCAGGCAGGCAGGCAGGATCAGCCGCTGCAACACATGTTCACGGAGTGACCGGTGCCGCCGTGCTAGCTGGTGTCCACAGCGTGTGAATCACTTTCCTGCACAGATGGAGGCCCGGATACACCTCACTTCAAGGGGCCATATGGATAGGGCGGTGGAAGTAACAGAGACTAGATACTGCATTACACGACGGAGGTGCGTTGTCCTTTACCTCCAGTAATGCAAAGCTAAGCATACACAAATAAGTGCTCGCTTGGCTGGAGGAATGCTGATCTGAAAGCATTTCTAGATTGCCAGAGTAAACTTGTCCGAATGAGAAAATATCTTTTTTGTTTTATTCCTCAAGCCAGGGCACTTTTTTGGATAAATTGCTTGACTTACGCAAGGGGCCAAATTATAGTGTCAGAAGTCATAAGGTGTATGTATTATTTGCTTCCAATATTCCATATTTGCACACACAATAACATGTTTTGCCGGGACATATTTATTGTATTTTCAATGATCCATATGGTTAGAAGAACATTTTGGCATTCAAATATTTTTTTTTATTCTATATATTAAAGGCAGCTGGTGACAAGTAACGAAAGTAGAACCAACTACGAATCACGTGACATAATTACATACATTTTAAAGTTCAAAAGAAAACCCATATTGGGACTCAAATCTAAACAATAATCCAAACATCATAACACACGGTGGACATGTCGGACTAGAGGCATTTGAACCACGTTCTCATGTAGATTCAGGTTGATGTGTTCATATCTCCATGGAGATTTCAAAGAATAACCATGACGCTGTGTAAATGAAATGGGGGCAAAATGCTCCGGACTAGAAAAGATGAAAGGAGAAACAGAGAATGTGAGGAAGTCAGAGTGGGAGAAAGTAAAAAGAGTAACGTAAAGAAAGAGATTAAGCTGTAGTAAAGTGTGGGAGAGAGAGGAGAGGGGTAGGGGGGGGAGAGAGGGGAAGTAAGAGTGGAGAGGAAGAGAGAGAGAGGGGAGGGTGGGATGGCTGCTCATCAGAATTAATGATGTAGAAAATCCCCCAATTAGAGCGTTTTCCTGTGTTGCAGGATGAGTTCAGAGCGGGGTCCTCTGACAGCCCGGGGATTAGTACCCAGGCCAGGCCGGGCCGAGCCGGGTCTGAACAGACACTAACTAAGTGCTGGACAGCTTGGCACTGCTCAGCCGGGGCCACGCCGGGGCTACAGCCACAGCCAGGGGCCGGGGTAGGCATGCGTTGAACCGGAGTACATGGCACAATGAAAAAGCATGGGAAAAAAGAGCAGCAGCGGAAAAATCTGCTTGAAAAAAAATCAAAAAAACTTCCGACGGAGGGTGATTCTCTCCCATGCAAATTCAAAACTCTATATCAAACGCAAAACAGGCAACATTTGTGTTGCCATATTAAAAGTAATTACTCTTGCCGAGGCCAGACAGACACAGGTAGACACGCGTCTGTCATGTCGCGTGAATACAAATACATCTCGCTAACATTGTCTTCAATTTCAATATTCCAGGCTGATGCCATATTACATATGTGCTCAGCCCAAGCATAACCTAATCTGACGGGGACATCTGTGTTGGACAGAAAATCAATTTGCCCACATGTTGTTCGATGTCGAACAAAAACGCAGGGTCTCGCGGGGGGCGAAACACACAAACGTCGCTGTAAATCCTCCTGATCTGCCACCTCGCACAAAAAATCGGAACATTATAATCTCTTTCACACAGCAATGATGTGCTCACCTGCTGGCTGTCGAAGCAGAAATCTACATTTAATCAGAAATACATTTGGAATAAAGACTTGGCCATGGAAACCAATTCTTGACCTCCATGACGTACCAGAATTTATGGGGTCAATAATCCCAACACAACATATGGTCACTCGGATATCGTAGGAGATTGTGACTATATCTATTCTCTTTTTATTTACATGATATCATTTATCTTAGCATCTGAAATATAAATTGCCCCGACACTTGAATATTTATCGGGGTCTTCCCATGTCGCCTAACTGTTCGCCAAGATGAGGATGGCAGTCTGTGATCTGAAGGAAGCCCTGAACCACCACACCACACCACTACACGACACGGTCACTCTGGTCATTAAGAACAACCGAGTCCCTAATGACTAATTGATTAATTGTGCAGTCCATTATTTCGCTCCTGCACCCGAGTAGATCTGAAAGGGCCGAGGCTGGAGTTAACAGTCTTATTGGAGAGACGCGTTCCTTGCAAAGGATAATAAGGGAAAACAGCGGAATTAATTGGGTTTGATTAAGGGAGCTTTTCAATGGGACACAGCTTTTTCGCATGACATAATTAGAGGTCAGTTGGAGGCGGGGTGCGAGGGGGGGATTTGGTCGTTGGCGCCAGTGTTGGGTGGGTGTGTCTGTGCGAAGGAGACAGATAGACAGACAGACAAAGTGTGTGTGTGTGTGTGTGTGTGTGTGTGTGTGTGCGTGCGCGCCGGCGTATGCGTGCTTCCTTCACACTTGCAGAACTTTGTTGTGTGTCCGATGTGCCACATTTCTATAGGCACAGAGTGAAGCTCCGTGTGTGATTATTATCACTACACTTGTCAACGTTAAAGGCTTGGAGCCCTGTCTTTTGTCCTAGCCACATGGTCATTAGCAGCGCATTGCAGAGACTACTCCACTGTACAGAAGAGGGTGTTGACAGACGAGTACATTGAGCTGTGTTGTTTTTGGATTTTGGATCACAAAATAAAACGCGTTGACAAACTCAGAACGTTGCACACGCACAACTTGAGAATCAATAATCCTGTTACTTTATAAGCTATAGAGGGCGTGCGGCGCATCAAATCTAAAAATTAATTTGAACTGTCATGAACCAAGAGCAGGCTACACAACCGGCAAGATTATTATTACTTATTATAGATATGGTTTATTTGAGGCTGAATCTGATATGTATCACGGAAGCTTCACTGGCTCTGAAGAATAGAGGCTCTATAAAGAGTTTGTCACTTCCTCTTGATTTTGGCCCCAGTTAAAACTGAGATCTTTCACTTTCTTTTTTAAGTTCTGTTGTTTAGATTTTTAGGAAACTTCTCACTTTTGAACAACTCAGCAGTGCGTTCAGCTGCATAACAGCTCTCCTTTTCTACTTATTACACAAACATGATATTACTGAGACCAATTTTATTGAAGATATGCTACATTCACCCACACCACAAAGGGATTTCAAGAATCATCGAATAAACGAATGCTAGACTGCAGTCTAACAGCTGAAAGAAGTGTGATGGTTTAAATTAAGTTCATTTCGACGTAAGAAGGCCTGAGGTTTTTAGTACGTGCTGGCCATACCAGCGCATGCATGGAGAGTTTGACAATGGATCCATTACGCCCTCTATGTTTTAAGCTTTGACATGACAGGAGACACACTCATTATTTCCTTCTCTTCCTTTATTCAACAGTTTCAATAAACAAATGAAGGAACTGATGAATTCAATATAAAAAGAAACACAAAGAGTGAGCATATATATATATATTTTTCTTCTTACATATATATATATATATATACGCAACAAAGTCACGTCAAGTTTGTATTTTAAGTTTTGTTTTGAAATCCGAAGCGGAAATGAGCTGTTCCGCTCGGAAGCGGAAGTTTTACTAAGCCTCTCCCGCCCGAAAATGACAAGTTTAAATCAAAGTAGGAAAAAACAAAAAATAAATAAATAGAAAGAACCATAACTCTGTAAATCAACAACTGCCAGCAGCCACAGGCAGATAAAGAATCCCCATCCCCGCTCCAGACCAGATGGTGGCGGTAATGCACCACATTGTTGTTCGACGACCGCCTATAGTAAGTCAACTGCCATACCGGAAATTCTCAACAACGGAAGTACCGTGATCAGGCGGGAAGTCGAAAGTATGCGTTTTTCAGATTTAAAAAAAACAAATCCTCCGTCACCAGTACTAATGTATATTAATACAGTGCTGTAGCATCCATGGTCGCAGAGAAAGTTCGGATTATATAGGATTATAATTAACACAATTAAAAGCGACCGAGCTTGGCTAACAGAGGCGAAGTGCAGATAGCGTATTGTTGTTGTTGGCGTGTGTCAGGAATCGGGATGGCGGACAGAAACCTGGTGCAGGAGCTGAAGCGTTGGGCGACAGAGGAGTTCAACCTCCCCGCGGACAGCCTGCCCAATGACAACTACTTTAAAACGTGGGTATCCACTTGTCCATATTTCCCCGACTTTCACTTATGATACGGGGAAGTACATTTCATCACGATGGACAGCGTTGCAGTAACCCACATTTGTGTTCCAGGCTATGTGTTGGGACAGGAAAGTCCATCTGGAAACATGTCATCCAACACGTTTTCCAACAGAGGTTTGTCTTCACACTGCGTTGTTGTTGTTGTTGTTGGTGTTTTGGTGACTTTGATCATAGACCCTTGCTGATAGTGTTGTTGATCTCTTAAATGCCATCCCATAATCTTGTCCCAGTTTGTCTGTCCACATGAAGGAACATCAAAGCACCTGAGTTGTATCCCTCTGTACACTATGTGAATCAATTATCACTTATTGAATGTTCATGTTTTTTTTTTTTAGAAAGGTGAGGATCATGCGTGGCAACCTGCAGTGGTATCCTTCCTGAGCAAATATTTAAAAATGCTGTCTATACTTTGTCCAACACTGCGAGCGGACACATTTATTTGTCTCCTTATATTTCCTGGTTGTATAATTTTTTACAGAAAGTTAATATCTGCTGGCCAATCGTGGGAGTTTTTAGAAAAGGATCATATATTGCTGGTTGTTTATTTGTGCTCCATCTATCCATCATCCCCTTTCTTGCCCTTACTATATACAGTGCTTAGTAAGCAGTCATTTTTTAATACAGTGTACTATGTTCTGACATTTTGTTTGTATACTTTTATTACTCAGTGTACACTGTCAGTTTTGAATTCTCTGGTGTTTTCCTTGACGATATGATTTTCCAGGTACAAAGTTCTTCAGGACAAAGAGGTAGGCTACAATTATGTGCTGTTCAATTCAATCACACAATTATCCACTGGTTCCGATGGATTAAGCTGACTTGTCAAACTAATGGTGATTTTAAAATACATTTTAAGTAAGAAAGCAATTTCAAGTAAGGTGCTTTTTGATTCTCAGCTGAAGCAGTCGGAGGGTCAGAGTGAGGCCGCCAAGCAGAGAGAGCTGCAGAGGAAGATAGAGCAGCTGAAAGCTGAGATTGGTCATCTGGACTCTCAGATCAGTGGGACAGAGGAGCAGTTGGCCACACAAGGTTAGTCCATCAACAACGCTGTGGGCTGGATATCACTTGGACGTTGCTGGAGTCACAGTAAATCTTTGATTGTGTGTGTACACACTCAAGATACAAATATTCCATTGTTACTTACTGTTTTTTTACTGTCATTATCAACCAGAGCAGTCCATCAGTCGTACCTGGGCCCAGGTGGAGGATAGCCAGCGCAGAGAGCTGCTTCTCCAGGCCTTCAGGCAGCGCTGTGTCCTGGGCGGCAAAATGTTACACGACGATACGCAAAAGATAAGTGAGCACTGCAGCGCACTGGAACACATGGCAAGGTATTGCAGAACAATTCAAGTTACTTAGCTCATTGACAAACGCAGGCCAATCATGTCGCCATGTCTATAAGAGAAATACTACACCGTCTGTTCCAGGAAAGCCGAGATTGAAGTGGTGTTTGATAAGTCTTCGAAAAGCTGTGATGATGACAACTTCAGCTCCAAAGCAGCAGAGGCACAGGTCCTGGTAAGATCGGCCAACATTCTGGTTTGGCTTAGCTGGCAGATTCAATGTCAAAATAACTCAACAAATGAATGAATAAAATTGGCCGTATTTGAATACCATAAACTACAAAGCACTGCTGATCTTTTCATTATCTTCTGCTAACTTAATAATATTTCATACTGCAGAAGCTGGGGGAGACGATGATATGACTTTCGTTAGACAGCTTTTGGGAAATTCAGTCTTTCAAATCTGCACACGTGGAAGAATAATACACTTGATCAGAAGTTAACCTGAACAATGCAGACAAAGGCCTCTAATACATCAGCAGCCGATGATCATCATTTCTTGTATTTACCCCTGACAGCGTGAAGTGAGAGAGCTGTGTGACGACAGGGTCCACTTCTATCAGTCTCTACAGGAGAGTGAACTGAAAACGCACACTGCAGCCAAACAGTGAGGACTTTTGTGAATAAGTATTTGAGAAATAATCCATTCCCAAACTCTTTTGGAATGACACCGTCTTTGTAATAACAGTCTCTTCTTTCCTCGCAGTATGACTCGTGAGCAGAGGACTGCCATGTTTCACTACTGGTTGAGTGCTGTGGAGGTTGGTATAATGCTTTTTTTGTCATATTCACAGTAATTAAACATTTCGGGACTTGCACACATACTGCCTTTATTGACTCGACTCGTTGTTGTTTCTCATTGCATTAGAACATGGTGGGCGGTTATCCTCCAAACCATGTCCTTTCAGCACTCCAATATTTAGCTTCCAGGGAACAGAAGGAACTGGAGGACAAACTGGCTTCTCTGGATGTGACTCGAGATGTGACAGCGCTGCGGTGAGGCACACCAACACAATATTGTGTTGTTTTTTTATTTTTGTGATTTTCACGTTGCTTTTTAATTCAAGTGTTACCGTTTTCTTTGGTGGGTTCACTGCAGCTTCCGCTATGAAAGCAATCACTTACTGGACATGTCCGCAGAGGAGGATAATGACTTGCCACCGATTGAGACCCTCCTGCAGGTAGTAAACACTAACATATACAGTTTAATCTAACATTCAGAAAGTTGATGATGCTTGCTGGCATTTGTGATCGATACTATTTTCTTCATTGGTTCTCTTTGGTTTTCCAGGACGTTTGGGAAGAGGTGGAACAGAGCTATATGGAACTGGCTCAGACTCGCTCCAGAGTCCAGCAGCTCAAAAGCCAGCTGCATGCCAGAAAGGAGGAGGCAGATCAGGAGTTGTCTGGTTTTACCGATGAGCTCCACGATGACACCTTGGCATTGTACGTTTATTGATCGGGTCATGAAATGTTCATTTTTTCTTTACGAATACAGTATTAATGAGGTTTACCTCTGTGTTGATGTCAGGTCAGTTCTAGAGCTGGAGCTCCAGTGTGTGATGCAGGAAGCAGCCAGAGATCACGTGAGAGACCGATGTATGCAGATGGACCAACATGCCAGGAGCCGTCAGGAGGCGCTCAGAAACCTCCGCAGCGAGTGGCAGGGCGTCCTGGACTTCAGAAAATTAGTGGTGAGATTTAGAAGGGACAATGTGAAACTTTTCATAAATGTCATTTTTGGGAACATATTCGTCATGTCTCAGAATAGTATGTAGATTCACATTTTAGTTTAAAAAATATGGGTACTTTGACATTTTGGTTGCTATACCCGGCTTCATTTATCCAGTCAAGGACTTCAGTCAACTGACCTGGTTTGACCTCAGATAAAAGACGGGAACATAAAGCAAATTAGCAACTATCCCATAGTAACTTTTTTATTTTTATTATTTTATGCCTGCTTGCTCGCAAACAATCAATTATTTGAAAAACAATCTGCAATCTAAGGCATAACAAAAACAAACAAACATTATTTGCAATTGGATAACAGTAAAATCTTGCTTTTGATAATACTTTTGATACTGCTGCAATATTTCTACAATAAAAATCATTGGGGGGAGTGGTGTTTTGTCTCTTCAGTTTCTCAGACAGGAGCATATCAGAGGTCTGATCAAGGGGAACTCCGCGGCCAAGATGGAGCTGATCCAGCTGCACGGAGAGGTGTGAATGCTCTCCATCTGCGACGCCTAACATCACAGATGATTTGGGGGATCGGTTTCATGCTTGGTTATAGCAAATTATTTTGGTCTTCTGGTTTGTGGACATATGATTTCTATCCCCTGTGTTATTTTAGCTAAAAGGATTCATCAATGGTAAGCTGGTGCCCCGGTTTGAAGAGGTCACCACCGCAGCCAATAGTCTCAGGAACTCTATTTCTAAGGATGCCAGACAGTTTGGAATGGTTTCACTTCTTGCTTTGGATCGAAGGAACGTTGAAGGGTAAGACTAGGTTGCCCAATACTTAAAGGGGTAAACTACGCTCATAACAGTACAAAGCGGATATTTGTTTTGTTGTACAGTACATAGTTCACTTTCAGAATTTGGTTTTAAACCAAAAAGGCATCCACGTAGTGCGTGCTGCCAATGGTTTTTGTTCAGCTGTGATGGGTTGAATGTTTGATTTGATGATGAGTTACAGGCGCACAGATAATGGACAGAAATGATAGATGCATACAAAAAACAAGCAAAAAATCCATCAGGAAGTGCATCGCATCTTGTCGTTTCAGAACGCAAAGACTCCCTGCATCGTCACTGTCAATCTATCGCTTGCAGTCCTCAACCTTCAGCCGCATGTGTCAGAGCCTCGCATTTCCACAGTACAAGGTGAGTGAGTTAGTGTATAATTATGTTGTAACAAAAAAGCTACACTGTATTTGAAGGTCAGCTCTTTCATTTATCTAAATATTATTGTATTCAATAGTATAAGTTATAGTCCAACAATAGTTATATCTACGGAATAAAGTAAAAAAATAACAGCAGAAATTACAGTGTGGTTATTATTCTTTTTTTTTTTTCAGATAACTTATTGTGAGTAAGACAAATACCACAATATGAGTAGTGTTGGTATTAGTATTGGTCTAACTTAATGCTTTGAAATAATTGGTTCTCATCTTAAATTAAGCGTACATGTGGTTGTGGTAATGTTCCCCTCAGCTTCACCATTTGAATGTTTTTTTTTATATATCTTTGTGCTGTGTTTCTTTGTATGATTTATTATAATCTAATATTGTAACGTATCAATTTAATATGCATTTGACCTGCCATCTCCAACATTTTGATGCAGAACCTCACATGCAAAGTTTCGCTGTGTAAATTCTGCATTAGGAAAAAAAAAATTGGAGCATGCAGCTCCCGTAGATCACGATGCACTGTAAATTTCACGCTTCCAGATTAGTTTTGATTAATCAGCTGACTGCCACTGACATCACTTGACCCCTTTCGTCTCACGACCAGAGCTGATAAAGATAATACCCATGAAAATATTATTTTACTGCTCGGAGGCATAACATCAACATCCTTTTACTATTACTAGGCTGCTGCAATTTGCTTTTTAGGGACACCTGCCACAAAGACTTTCCTTTTGAAGTTTTGTTCTTGAATAGTTTACATGTCCTTTTTTTAATAGAATACGTTGTCTTTTGCTCTTTCTTCTTACACTTGAGGCTCCTGAGGAGTTGTGCTCCCAGGCGCGCTCCCAGCGGCTTGAGTTGCGTTTCCTGCATCAGCTGCTACAACTTCACTCTGCGACGCTGCAGAAAATACAGAAGGAAACAGAAATGCTTTATGCATCTGATCAAAAAGGTAATCGGAGGAAATAATCCAGAGCTGTTTGTTTGCACACAATTTTAGGAAGGTATGTTACCCTGGCAAGAAGGTTTCACGAACTGTAGTCTGTTTTAGTAGAAACAATTCTACTTTTTGTTCCTCACTGTACTTCTTAGCCTTGCTGACGAGAGTCGTGGAGCAGGATCAGAAGCTTCTGAAGTGTCTGGTACCACGAGTCAAAGGCCTCACCCAGCGCTGTGCTCAGGGCCTTGCTTATGGGGACCAAGTCAAAACCGCCATCTCTTACTGGTGAGACACTTTTCAAAAATATTTCATCGATGTACTGCGATCATGGGTTGAAAAATGTGAATGATGATTTTAAAGCTTTCCAAGAGAAAATGGACTGACGATTATGTTTTCGTGGATTGAAATAACAACCCAGTCTCAATCGTGGGGATACTAAGGGATAATTTAAAGCATCTGTATAACTGGAAAACCTGTTAAACTGGAGTAGTAACCGGAACTAACGAACGTGGATAAAGAAAAAAAACTCTTGGATGGAGTTTGTGGGCCCAGAAAGCAGCTCTCGCAAGACCTCATTCGGACAAGAGACAATGTTATGAAAGCAAGTTCTGTGGTGAGCGACCAAATAGCTAGATAAGCAAAAGAGAACGTTTGAAGAATTGACTTGTTACTGCAGTGTGGCTGCTAGAACTGAATACGTGAATTAATTGTGTGTTATGTGCAAGTAGTACATTTTCCTACCGCACAAGAACAAAAGACGGCTATGGCGTGAACATGCTGGTGAGCTTACAAAACTCCTTCAGGCATTTGGTGGGAATTTTCAGGACATTAAATGTACATAATAGGAACTGAACATATTTGTAGAGGTTTTTACTGGGGAACCAGATGACCCTGCAAAGCAAATAGCTCTTCTCTCTACTCCCTCCACTCCCTCTACTCCGATTAAGCTGTACCTATTCTCCCATTCTGAGAAGAAATGCCGGGAAGTGTGCTCGTCCTTGGGACAACCTACTGCTGTGTGCAATTATTTTCCAAACTGACTATGGTTATGACCGGTTTGCTCGAAACTGATCGACTGACCCACACCTGGAAAACCAGCCGTGTGTGGCATCAGTTTCACGGGACATGTCACATCAGATGCCTCGCCAAAGAGGATTGCCATTGGCTACTGGTTCTTTTTGATACACTACTTCAATAATTCAGTATTGTTTTCCATTTCTGTCAAATGATGCCTTGATCATATGAATGTATGACGTATTGCCTTCCAATTTGAATTCAACATCAGTTGATTCATTTGGTGTAGTATGTTTTTGTCATCATTGGCTATTTAGAATTTTAGTTTTATACCTTTGCTGGGGAAACAAATGTCTGCTTAACTGTTTCTATTTTGTCTGTGACCTGCACCTAGGTGGGATCAACCAGCTCAGAGTGTCCTCCCTGAGGCCAATAAAGGAGGACTGACTTTTCAGCAGTGGCTACAAAGATGGAAAGTGGCTGCCAATGCCTCTTAGGGTGGACGTCTCGTGGTTTCAAAATATAATGCCAATCCCTTTCAGCACCATTAAGCAATCAGCAAAATGCCCACGTTACAGTCAAGACCGGACGAACAAAGAAGCAGAGCGGACGACCGTCCTGTGGCCACACATCCATTTTTTCCCCAAAGGTCTTGCAGTTTGTTGTTTGTAGTTATGTGTTAAGTTATTTGTACCTGTTAAATACAACCGAGGTGGTACTTGAATTATAAGCTCCGGTCCTGCCTGGTGGTGGTGCCCGGGGTAAAACTCTACGTGTGAACACTTGTGAATAAAGTTGTTTGAACAAATCAAGACCATAAGTATCATTTCAGCAAGGGACTTTTGGTTGAACCAGAGTGTCTTATGAGAATTCGGTGGTGTGGTAAATGTTTGCCCATCTGGCTGCAGTAGTAAGGAAGTGCAGAAATGAGTGTGAAGCTGCGATGACTTATCACTTAGTTGTATGTGCCGACAACTGATTGTTATGCGAGTTTATGTTTCAAGCCAAAACATTTGCTGCTTCCATCGTGTCAAACATGAGAATCTGTTTGCTTTCTTGGTCTGACGCTATAATAAATATTACTTGAGTTTCGTACCGCCGGTTGGACAAATCAATACGTTGCATGGCGTCACGTGATGATCTACGACATAATCGCTGTGTTTTGTGTATTATTCCCGATCCATTGATAATGTAATCAACCGCATCCACGCTGTGAGGCAGCAATCCTCACTCTCCGACACTCGTCTTCCCGTTTCACCACACTAATAGTGAATCGTTTCAAACGAAAGTGCACCGTCTTCACGGCGACGCATTTGAAAGTAAGAGAAAAGTTGTGGGTGACTGCCCCTTTGGCAGTCGTGTGTTGTACACCGAGCTGAGGAACCATGCAGCACTTTGCTCATGGACCTCCGTCGGAGCCATTAGCCCCAGTGTGGGTTTGTCTCACGGTCGGCGCTCGTGGTGTCGTTGCGGGAACAGTGTGTAGCCTGTACCCGCGAGTGTGTAGTCGAAGCTGTGTGTGTAGCTGTGGCTTTGCATGGCCGATCGTTGTGTCTTTGTAGCAGTGGAGGGGGTGTGGAGCAATCTGATTCTGGTGAACTCGGCTCCTCCCACCGGTGCGGCTGCGCACTGCCATTTTTCACAGTTTTTTTCTTTTTTTTTTTGTACCGTTTCACTCCTACTCTGGCTTCCGGACGCCTCGGCAGACCGCTGCCGCCGAATTTAAAGAGACAGGCTAGAGTTATTTAAAAAAAAAGCGATAAACGGCGACCATTGTCCCTCTCGCTTGTTTCCCGACACTTCTTCTTCTCCTCCTCTCGGCAGGTTGGCTTTCGGCGGCGATGTTGGAGCCAAGTCGCGGCGAGTAGCAGCTTGTCTGTCACCAGCCCTCCACTCCGTCCTTCCCCCCTGCGCCGAGCCGACACTGTCCAGCGAGGCAAAGTAGGGTTCGCTGGCTGCTGGCAGCCTGGCTTCCCGAGCCAGAGCACGGTTCGTCGGCTAGCCAACAACTGGAGGTAACACCGACGCTTCCCTCGCAAGTTGCGCCGGTGGTAGCGGCTCCGCGAGCCTCCCGTCGCCGGGATCATGGCGAAGATTCAGGCGCACAGCACCGCCAAGCAAATAAACCAAATCCAAGACAAGCCTTACGTTATAACACAAAAGCAAGTGCAGCAGCAGCAGCAGCAGCACTTCCAGAAGCTGAAGGTAAGAAGACAACGGACACACACACACACACGTACACACACACACACACACACGTATATACACACACACACGCACGCACACACAAACGACAGGGGGAAAAGTCCCTGAGAGTCAGAACCATTTTGTTGGTCGGATCATTGCACTGGATCCGAGGCTTTTCCTCCTTTCTGCCCCTCACGCAGAGTGTAGAGAGAGAGGCTAACGCGAGTTAGCTCGCTGGCCTGTTAAAAGTAATTCATTGCCTCGCGGGCGAACATTTGACGTTTAAAGGTGAAAATGTGGTCGCCGTGTACGGTGAACGCTCGTCCGTGTGACAGCGGGGCGCCACACTTAGAGGCTGTTTGTGTCTTTACCATGTCAATAACAGCGACTATGAGCAAACGTTAACTCAGACCTCGGTTGTGGGAAGTTCCTCCTTGTTCGGGTTTTTTTTTTCAGCCACCCTGAACAAAGTGGGGGACGTCAGCCGGGCTAGCTGCACTTCATTAGCAGCTTCATTACACATTTCTTTGTTATCGCAATGTTTGACCATGTTCCCAAATGTGTTTTATGCCAAAACGATATGGTGTACGCGGACCAGCTGCGACTAAATGTATCGCCTTAACGTGTGTGTATGTGTGCGCGTGCGTGTGTGTGTGTGTGTGTGTGTGTAGGTGTTGCGAGTGTTAGTGGAGTTATTGTCGTCAGTTGACTGGCTGCTGGCTAATGCTAGCTTCTACCCTCTTTTAGATGTGGATCATTCCTGCGTACAACGCGTCCGTGTGAACACGCCGTTTATCGTTTAACCTAGCTAGGATGTTGTGTTTCAGGCAAATGTGGTCCGGTGAACAAAAGCAGCCTGACGTCGCTTGTTTTCTGCCGTTTTATTTATTTATATAGAGGCAGTCGTACAGCTCGCACGGCTAACTAGTGCATTTGTTGATGAAGCACTTCAGCTCACAACGGACAAAGCCAACACTGCCTGTGTATAGAACTCCATACTAGAAAATGTCCACTTTGTCTCCACAAATGTAAATGTTAGCTTTGATTAGTAGCCACAATAGAATAGTGACGGTGGCGTTTGCTTAGACGTATTACGTTAGTGAGGCACATTGTACTATTGCCGTGTAGACAACATGGTAACACTCCGTGAGATCCCGCTTCATCAACAACACAATTCAACCCCACATGAAACTCAGGATTTGATTCTTTGTGCTGCACTGATGACCTTTTTTTCCCCCTCCCTCCCCTGTGTACGTTTTTTAGGTTGAAGATGCCTTGTCATATCTGGACCAAGTCAAAATACGGTTTGCCAATGATCCTGGCATATACAACAAGTTCCTTGACATCATGAAGGAGTTCAAGTCTCAGAGGTATCCATGCAAACAAAGAACATACACGCGTAATGCAGAGAGGCGCGGAAACGGATGCTACTTGCCCACTTTCAAATCCCAAGACCACCAGAAGTTATTCACTTTTAGTTGTGCATTTTTAATGCCATGGCCCCTCGAGATGGTGACCGGTGGAGCTAGTGTGTGGAATTTGATTCGTTTGCGAAACATCACCACCCAGACATGAATCCCACGTTTGAGAACTTTTCTCAACGACTACGATATTGCAAATGGCGCTCTCCTCTAATTATGCCTTTAAATGTAGAATTTATCATTGGTAAACGAACCGTGCTCCTTTTTAAACCAAGCCGTAAGACTTTAATAAGAAGGAGGCCATTATTGCCACAAAGCACACAGAGACAGAGAGAGAGAGAGAGAACGCTCATCGCTAGTTGCCTCCTCCAACTACATTGCTAAAATGTCTGTTTCTGTCTGTTCTCCTAGCATTGACACGCCGGGGGTAATAAACCGTGTGTCCCAGCTCTTCCATGGACACCCGGACTTGGTGTTGGGCTTCAATGCCTTCCTGCCTCCAGGGTATCGGATAGAGGTCCCCAAGAATGGGATGGCTTTCCTCCAGTCTCCGTTCTCGACACAGGTGAGACACCACGCGGTCGAAGTCGATAAACGGAGTTGGCCCAACTAGTGCTTTATTTATGTTCTGACTTGTAAAACGTTCTGCTCGTCCGTCAATACAAACTTACGGTGTGCTCAAAATCCCGCAGAATTGGTTTAAATTAGAAAAAAGAAATGCAATGAAATGCCTTACTGATTAGATGCACTATACCTCAGCACAGATTCAGTCGCAAATCAGTTATGGTACCTGGTATCATTTGCCATTGTGTTAATGCATCAAGCAAAGTGTTATAAATAGTGAGAAAGAACGCAGAGGCTAATTTAAATGCTGTCAGTTTCTCATGAAGTATAAATTCTTGGTTTCCATCGTTTTCAATCAACTAACAAGCAAATATGTCAGATTTTTCGAGTGATGAATGGCACGACTGTGGAATTTGAGTGGGTAACCTGAGGAGCACTGGAGGTGTGTTGCATCAAAACATTTTGATGAACCATATTTATTTTAGAATATGAATTGAATCATCATTTGGATGTGTATGTTTACCCTTAAAATATGTCAGTTGCTATGTGATCTCTTCTGCTTTACGTAATGTTTTAGTCATTTAGGTAGCTTTTGGATTTACATTTACTCGGTATTGGTCTAATATTATTGAATATTGAGTTAACACAACGTGTGCATAATGTTGTCAAGCATTGCAAAAGAACAACTTTATGGGGGAAAAAAAGGGAAATTAAAACTCCGAATTCAGTTATTATAGTGTGCATTATATGTTCTTTGTTTGAGTTCTCAGTGTGTAGTTTATGCAGTGCTGCAAAGCAATTTGTCACATTTTATACAGACATTCAAATTCCACCCTCCTTCACCTCATAGTTTTGTACATGAGATGTCAGTCCTTTGAATTAGGGAGGACACACCCTCTGAAGCTATAGGTGTGTTGAATAGGTCTATAGGTAGTTTGCAACAAAGGTCCCTTTCTGTTGACGGGCTAAGTTTCTAGCTCAACATCTTCCGACTCTCTTTAATCTGTGCAGGTATCCCCGGGCCAGCAGGGGAAGAGTCAAACCACCTCTGCGGTGCCTGCAACCCCAGGTGGTACCTCTGCTGCCCATAACGAAGCTGGACCTGCTCAGACCAGTGAAGTCAAGGCTGCCTCATCGGAGTCCCTACCCTCCTCAACCTCAGCAGGACCCCCGGAGCCTCCCAGCAGACTGTCTCTTCCCCTGACTAGCAGAGAGAGTCAGAATCAGGCCACCACCTCGTCTGTATCTCCGCCTGCCTCAGAGACCAGCCCCGTAGAGTTCGACAGTGCCATCAGCTACGTAAACAAGATCAAAAATCGCTTTCTGGATCACCCAGAGATCTACAGAGCCTTCCTAGAGATTCTTCATACGTATCAGGTACTGCAGAGTGAAAATATGGGTTTTTAAATGTTTAAAATAAACTAGGTAATGCAAGTTTTAGGAGGTAATCTTTTTTTCCCCCCCTCCTTTTCCTTTTCTGTGATTTTCTGTGTTCCATTTGAAGAATCGACCTTGTCACTTTAGTCATTGTTGAAGTGTTATTGTCCATTCCCAAAGCATTCTATATTTGAAGGGAAGTGAAAGAACTTTACTTAGCTCTGATTTTCTTGTATTATTGCCCATTCCTTTCCTCTGGTCACAATTTCTCATTTTTTTGCCACCTTTTTAGAAGGAGCAGCTGGAAGTCAAGGAGAGTCGAGGCAGCCGAGGAAGCAGTGGGATGACGGAAGATGAGGTGTTTTCTAAAGTTGCCAGTCTCTTTAAGGGGCAAGAAGATCTGCTGGCTGAGTTTGGACAATTTCTTCCTGATGCCAAGAGATCCCTGGTCAGTCCAGTAGCCAAATACAATTATGTTCCACTTTCATAACAGATGGCGAATAGGGAAGGGTGGGATAGGAGCAACGTTTTCATAATTTCTTGCCTAACAATTCCTATATATTCCATGCAAAGTGTAGCGCAAAACAAATGTTTGTTTAGAGAGGGTACTTTACATGGCACAGATACAGCATAGACCAGCAGCTGAAGAACAACTTAAATTATCAATTGATTTTTGTCACTTATCATAAAATTGTCCACTTTATTATTCTATTGATTACGTGCTACAACATTTTTCAAGCTATAGTTCAAACACAAACGTTGTTTGGTCCTTGCTTGTCAAATTTAAATATTTGCTATTTTTAGTTTGAAGTGGTTTGGATTTTTTTTTTGTGTGTAGCTTTTGAACTCCTGAATGTGACAACGTGGGTCTTAATTCGCCAAAATGATGGTTGGAAAATAATTTAAAATGACCTAGGTCTAGAGTAAGTAAAATTACTGGGTTTTCTCCACCTGTGTGTGTAGTTCACAGGGAGCTCACTGACGGGTGGGAAAGAGCAGCTGAAAAGGCCGGAGGAAGAGGACGCAATAAGCAAACAGAACAAAAAGAGGCCCAGACCCATCCTACTGCAGCACATGTCCCCTCTGCTGAAGGTAAATCCTCTACCTGCCACGGGCAATTGTGCCAGTGTACATATACGTGTCATTGATCTCAAAAAGGTTTTTGTATCGTTAACGCTCTGTGTTATCCCAAAAGCTTCAACTACAACAACTGTGTTCGCCTGATGTTTAAACGTGAGGGTCATTGTCAAGTTTTGCCGTCTATCTTCTTTTGCATAGAAAAAAATGAAGTATTCCTGTACCAAAGATCAGTCCTTTGCTTCAGTTGGCAAACACGGAGTTTTAAGAGAATTCTCCTTCTTTGATAAGGTGAGGCATCATTTTTCCACTGCAGACATTTTGGATCTCCCTCGTTTTTTTTTTGTTTTTTTTTTACACTGTTCCCCTTTGACCCACTGCCACTTAACTTCCCTTTTGTTCTCTTATCTCTATAACTGTCTTGACATGTTTTGGATAAGTCTAATTTCCTGGTCAACCCACCCATCTTTCAGGTCCGTCGCCTGTTTAAAAGCCAAGAAGTGTATGAGAACTTCCTGCGCTGCATCGCCTTGTTTAACCAGGAAGTCGTTTCAGGAGCAGAGCTGCTGCAGCTAGTCACTCCTTTCCTGGGGTGAGTGGATGGATTATATGATGGAGCTTGATTAATGTGTGAAATGATTTGGTAAAATGAGTGCAGAAATGAGTTGCTAATGCATGACCTTTAGGTCCACCTGTGTATTTATACCAAAGTCCTACTGATATGACCATTACTGTCACATGATACTGCACAGACTTTTAAGCACACCACATTTTGATAGGTAAGACTACTCTGATGGGACGCACTTGCTCTTGGGAACAGCTGCTCTGATTACCCTGTCATTTATGATTTCTTCTCCTTGCAGGAAGTTTCCCGAACTGTACACACAGTTCAAGTCATTTCTGGGGGACAAAGAGCTCTCTCATGTTGTGTCGGGGCTCTCGGATCGCTACATGGAGGGGGGAGGGGGCAGGGAGGTGGATTATGCCTCCTGCAAGCGCCTGGGGTCCAGCTACAGAGCACTGCCCAAGACCTACCAGCAACCTAAATGCAGTGGGCGCACTGCCCTGTGCAAGGAGGTAAGTTCCCTTACAATTGACTAAAAGAGACTAGATCAGGCAAATTCTATTGCCTACATGCCTTTTCTCACAAAAACAGTGCGTGTGTGTTTTCAAACTACCACTAGGTACTTTGAAAGATGCATTGTCTATGTGCATTTTTAACTTCACTAGCGTTTATTTGTGAATCCTTTACAACACCTTATCACCTGCTGTAGTTCAGTGGAATAGTGTGCAATCATTTGCCATGTGTATCAAGTCACCTGCAGGCTTTTGTTTGTTTACTCTTGAATGCGCTGATGTGCAAACAAAGCAGAGTCCTGGGCATACGCATACTTGCTTGTAGCACTAGTAGTGGTCAAAAACTCTCCAGGTTATATTTATTTAGTATTTATATACAAAATTATGGCCTTTCATAATTAAATATATTCCCAGCAATAATGACTTATCTTCGAGGTTTGTGTTTTCCTGCCTCTATGTAGGTGTTGAATGACACCTGGGTGTCATTCCCCTCCTGGTCCGAGGACTCAACCTTTGTCAGCTCAAAGAAGACTCCTTATGAGGAGCAGCTGCATCGCTGCGAGGACGAAAGGTTTGAGGTATGTACACGCGGGCTTCTTGTAAAGCTGATACATTTGCATAAACATCACAAACTGCGATTTGTATGTAGAGCATAAGGCATGTCTTTAAAGTTCTGTCTGCCATTGTCCAATTCCAGTTGGACGTGGTTCTGGAGACGAACTTGGCCACTATCAGGGTGCTAGAGAGCGTCCAGAAGAAACTGTCCCGCCTTTCACCAGAGGACCAAGAACGGTTCAGATTGGACGACTGCCTGGGTGGAACCTCTGAGGTCATCCAGCGTCGGGCGGTGTATCGCATCTATGGCGACAAGGCCCCTGAAATCATTGAGGGACTGAAGAAAAGTCCTGCCACGGCTGTGCCTGTGGTCCTCAAGAGGTCAGGATTGTCTTTTTCTGTTCTATTTCAAAGACTGTAGCCACTGACATCTACCAATTTAAACTCTTGACAAACTATTTCAAACTTTATATGCATAAATTCCATTTTTTAGTTTGACTAAGTTGCAAACCGCGCCTAATAAACTCAACTTCCATTTGCACAAACAAGTGCACCCGCATACATGCTACGGGCATTTTATTTCTTGATTTATCTCCGTTCGTCTTGTGTCATTCTTCACAGGTTGAAAGCCAAGGAGGACGAGTGGAGAGATGCCCAACAAGGCTTCAACAAGATATGGAGGGAGCAATATGAGAAGGCCTACCTGAAGTCCCTCGACCACCAAGGAGTCAACTTCAAACAGAATGACATGAAGGCTCTGCGATCCAAGAGTCTTCTTAATGAGATTGAGAGTGTCTACGATGAGGTAAAACTTGTCTCCGTGTCTGCAAGGCTTAACACGGGGGCAGTCATAACATTATGAGATAATTAGGCATGGATTATCATGGACTGCCTGTAGACATTTTGGGCCAACATTTAAAGCCGTACAAAAGGTTGGACAGAATAAGACATAAGGAAAACATTTATTTGATTGGCAAGTGTTAATGGGCAACTTAAGACCTGGTTTTAACTTTAAATATTTCCCCTTTTTATATTCAAATAAGGCGTTCAAATTGTGAGTTGACGAAACAAAAACCAAAAAAATCACAACAACTGACCAGAATCAGCTGCTATTCAAGTAACACGGTTATAATTAATCTTCTGATAATTCTTCTGATTAAAAAAACAAGCATATGGGAAATTGTTATTTCATTGTTTGTTCTTTGCAAAGTTGATGTTGGAGGAAAATGGCATAGCTGTTGATAGAAGTTTAATTTCTTTGAGCTCTGTTACAAGATGAAAATCGCTGCTTCTATTTAACCGTTTAAAAGTCTCAACTCGGACGTTCTCCTTGAGTCTGTCTTGACTCTCATTTATTTCCGTGTTTTTTTTCCCTTCTTCTCTGTGTATTTCAGCGTCAGGAGCAGAGCACAGAAGAAGGTGGAGTTGGCCAGCAGGGACGCAACGGCTCTGGGTTGGCCTCATCCAGCGAGCCTCACATGGTGTTCACATACGAGGACAAACAGATCCTGGAGGACGCCGCCTCACTCATCATCTACCACGTCAAACGCCAGCCTACCATCCACAAAGACGACAAGGACCACATCAAGCGCATCATTCAGCACTTTGTCCCCGACCTGTTCTTCTCCCGACGTGGCGAGCTCAGTGACACTGAAGATTGGACGGACGAGGAGGCCGAGCCTGAAGACGGTGGAGAGAGAGGAGTTGGAGCGAGAGCAGTAGCAGCAGCAGCAGTAGCAGCAGTAGCTTCTGCAGCAGGTGTAGTTGTAGTAGGAGGAGGAGGAGGAGGAGGAGGAGGAGGAGTTGGTAATCCTAACAATGCATCAGGAGCACCAGCAGTCCCAGGTAGTCAGTCTCAAACGCCACCTGCCCAGTCCCAGATCCAGATCCAACCCCAGCAGCAGCTCAACGGCGAGTCCAGAAGGAGGCGCTGCAGCCCACCCCAACCCGCGGACACCGAGGCCTCCAGCAGCCTGAGTCAGCCTGCGGGGACCGCCGCCTCCACCCCCGGGTCCACTCCTCGGCAGACGAGTTCGGGCGTGACCGGGGAGAAAGTGGACCTGCGCGACCCTGAGGCGGAGCACCAGAAGGAGCTGGACGGCATCTACAACCTGTTCTTCGTCAACAACAACTGGTATTTCTTCTTGCGGCTGCACCAGACCCTGTGCTCGCGGCTGCTGAAGGTCTACCGACAGGCCGAGCGCCAGCTGCTGGAGCACCGGGCCGAGCAGAGCAGAGAGAGGCTGCTGGTGGCAGAGGGACGGCGGGAAAAGGCGTGCGACCTCGCCATGGAGCTCCGCCTCAAACAGCCCAGTAAGTAATGCTAAGTAATACTATTTCCAATTTCTTAGAAAGGCCATTGCTATTCCCCTTTCTTTGCCGTGGCAGCATTTGATGGTCACATCTGCAACTGGTGTCCTGGGCCTCTGACGAGACTTTTTAAAGAATTGATTAATGTGCGGTGTAATGCTTGATCAATTTCAAATCTGTTTAAATCTGCCGGGCTCCAGATAGCCAGTTGGGCCATGTTGAAACATTCAAAGTTGGATTGTTTTTCTTTTGCTTCAAGAATGACTTGAACAAGGATTCAGTCTCTGTATAGCTGCGGATTGATTTCCTTTTGAGGGATTAATTGGCTAATCTTTGCAGCTCTGCCACAGATCAGACATCAGTTTTAATTATTACTTTCCAAATTGATTACCCTTTTGAAAAACCGCTGCTTTTGGTCGTTGACTCCTAAATATGCCCAGGCCTCGCTGTGTCCAACGATCCACACTGCTGGCGCTGCGGCTACAATAAATGCATTACAATATCATATAATAGCATATATCACATAAATGATCTATATATTTCATGCTGTTGTGACATTGCTCTGCTGCTGCAGGTGAGGTGGAGTTAGAGGAGTATTACCCAGCCTTCCTGGACATGGTGCGCAGTCTCCTGGATGGTAACCTGGACTCCACGCAGTACGAAGACACGCTGAGAGAGATGTTCACTATCCACGCCTACATCGGCTTCACCATTGACAAGGTCATCCACAACATCATTCGACAGGTGAGCGAAATGTGACCCCAAGACTGCTCTCTACCACAGCTCTTTCGTGCCGCTCTTTCTAACGCGCCACTCTCTCATTCTACAGCTGCAGCACCTGGTGAGCGACGAGGTTTGCGTGCAGGTGGTTGATCTTTACCTGGCTGAGAGGAAGCGGGGGGCAGCAGGGGGGAACCTGTCCTCCCAGTGTGTCCGATCTGCTTGGGAGACCAGCTACCAGTGGAAAGCGGAGAGGGTCATGGCCGAGGAGAACTGCTTTAAGGTGAGCACTAAGACCCGCTGAATGTAGCGCTCACCTCAGACTGCGGTTTGCAGTAGTTTTAATCTCATTTCCCTTTAGAGGGTATTGAACACTTGATGTACTCGGAAAAGCAAAGCATATCATTAATAGCCGTTTTTTGCAATATGGAAAAAAGCTGCTTTACCAAAGGTGAATAATGTTCCAACATTTTATTTAAAAATGTATTATCTTCTCTTTTCTGGACACGTTCAATGCTGTCGACACACAGTAGTTGGCAAATGAATTATTTGGATATGGAAGTGGAACTAGTCTTATACAGCCACTAGCGCTACAGCAAGTGCACAGAGGTTTTCTTTGACTCCTACTATTGAAGCAGCTATTGCACTTTCCTCTTACACTGCAACTGTGGGAGACAAAAATATGTCCTTTGCATTTGAACCCTGCCTCTGTCTCACTGTTGCGTGGTTTTCGTGGATTCACGCTTCTCGGCTTTTTCTGTTCTCAGGTGATGTTTATCCAAAACACGGGCCATGTGACAATGACCATTGAGCTGCTGGACACTGAGGAGGCCCAGGCCGATGACCCGTTAGATGTACAGGTAAACGTGTTTACAAACTGTGGAAATACTTGTTTTTCTGACAAACATCCCAATATGAATAGTCTAACAAAGCATCTTTAACTTAATTGATCCTGCTCTTTTGTCCCTTCAGTGCCTGTCGAGCTACATGGAGCAGTTTGTAGGAACTGAGTCCAGTCTGTGCTCACAAGAGGGCTACTTCTTCAAACCTGTGTTTCTGCCCAGGTAAGACAGTTCAAGATTAGGACATTTAATTTGACATACAGGATTGGACCAAAACACCCGCCCTTACACATTTTTGGCTCGTCAGCAGAGTGCATTCGAGCACTAAAACACAAGTAGACCGGTCAGAATTTCTGCCTACTATCAGCAGTTAGATTTGCTGTATTGGTCTTCACACTTTGTGTCGCGGGAGAGAATTTTCTTGTGCATGTCTACTTGCAAAAAGTGCTTTTCTAGGCAAAAACAAGTTTCATTTGTTTCTTCTTATTATTGCAATATAATTACACGGCTTGAGGTTAGAATTGCACAGCAGAGGAAATGGTTCTTAAATGTGACTCACCGATTCTGGCACACTCAGCCTTAACTGTCCCGTCATCTCGGACAGATATTTAACAGGAGCTATTTAATATTAACCCTTCTCGAGCCTTTCAGAAGGACTTGGTGATGCAAATCAAAGTTTTAGATGCGACTAATATCGCCATTGTCTCGTTTCTGAAAGGAACCTGCGGCGTTTCCGTCGCTGGCAGGTGCGGCAGGTGGAGGCGATGCGCTGCAGGAGAGAGTGGCACCGCCAGCTGGGCGTGGAGAACGCCGGGAGCCTGGACTGTCGCTTCAAACTCAACACTCACAAGATGGTGTTTGTCATGAACTCCGAGGACTACATGTACCGCAGAGGAGCGCTGGTCAAGGCCCGGAAGGTAGCGTGGCATCTCCATTTGACTTCAAACATGGGCTTGCGTTGTGACGTGCTGACGGCATTCGATCTGGGTGACGACTGGAAACTCAAGCCCCTTGCTTGTGCATTTCACGGTCAGTAAATCCTGCTCGGTGTCCCGTAGATGAGGCTCTGAAATTGTTTCCTCTTTCTCCACAGTCGCAGCACAGAGTGGCAGCCAGCCAGCACGATCGCTTTGACAAGTGGCACCAGGGCTGGCTGGCCGATCACGTCACCGCTTCGGCCGAGCGCTCGGTGCAGAACTGGCTGCTGGGCGAGGAGGAGGAGGACATGATCCCCTGCAAGACCACCTGCCTGTCGACAGAGGTAAAGGGGCAAGCGGTTAACAGATACAAAGTTCATTACAGCGGTAGCAAAGCTCCGGCCTCACCGTAGAGGCCTGCAGAGAGATGGACGTGCAGTACACACACACACACGCGCACACACACGCACACACACCGGCACACAGGTAAATGCATGGACTTACAGGAGATTCATACACTAAACACATGAACACATGACATGAACAGCTGCAGTTACACTTCCCCACCTTCCTCCACGACACGTCATTTACTCATTTTCACTCATGGATGGAGAAACGAGCGGAAAACCACGGCAAGTTGTTGAGTGCACAGTGAGAGGAGTGTTGCTGTGGAGAAAAAGGACCAACACAGACAGTGCAGTAATCCCTGAGAGTGAACTCGGCCCTCGTCAGTGGGACGAGTCGGACACAATAGCACAAACAGATACACATCCTCGTCATTCTGGCTTCTCTGGTGGCACACAGTGAAAACAACAACAGTTGTTGAGACTGATGGACAGAGATGGGTTGATCAGGCAAGAAGTTATGAGATCATGAAATTTTGTTTCAGAAATGTGAATGTCTGTTTTTTTTTTTTTTTTTTTTTTTTTGTTTTTTTTAAGTCAAGTGTAGTTTTTAGCTTCTGAAGCCAGAGAGCCTTCTGCTTGTTGGTTGGTTTATGCGTGTTTATATGGAGAGATAATGGTAAACGTGTGTATGTATGTGTATCCTGCTCTTCATTTTGTCTGTTTGTATGCCCAGTACAGGCTCTACAACTCTAGTAATTGCATTATTACTGTATGTGCATATATACAATGGGGATCATGTATTTTTATATATGCATCTACTTGAGTTGATTGATACATCTAAAGATCATGTGGTTCTTTACCGTGTTTGCCGTCAGCCAACTCTTGATGTTTGCGGTTTGTTTCATTTTTTTTTGTATCTTATTTTTTCCCTTTATTGTGTTGTAGCGAAACAAGTTATCGCCAAGGTAACGAGGAATCCTTAAAATTTAATTGGTTTAATATTGATGAAGCAGTCAAATTATGTATCATAATCATGATTTCACAAAATGTTTACTTTGCATCGTATTTTTTTTTTTTTTTTTTTGCATACTGACATTGAAAATAAAAGCAGAATATCAGTGTTAAAATAGAATGTATAACATTTATCCTGTATCAGTTATCATAAAATAAACAACCTAGTTGTGACATTCTTAGATTTTGACTGGCGGGTTGTTTGTTTATTTTGGCTTGAGAGACGTTTCATTTTTACATTTACAGGAAATTGATAACAAACGGTCTGTCAGTTGAATGGCTGCATATCAAACTATGGCTTTTAAAATGACCTGAATTTAATCTAAACTTATGACTGTCTACAAAAATGTAACAAGCACTGAGATGATTGCTTCGTTTGACATCATTCGTTAATCAACAACTATTTTGACAGCCATATTTACTGGTTCTTATTCCTTAAATGTCAGACTCTACCTTTAGGATTGACTAGTTTTTCTCTCTACTGTGTCATTGTAGACTGATCACTGATCAATCCAAACAATATGGCATACACGTTGAAGTTTTTTTTTTTTTTCTTTTCTTACTGTTGAAGATTTTTCACATCTTTGAATTTTTCATTTGCATTTTTGAACATTTTTCAAGTATTTTTGTTTTACCATTTTTTTTTTTTTTTTTTTAGTTTTAAAATGATATTTTTTCTTGCTTTTTTGACTATTTTTGTTTTACTAAAACGAGAAGCACATTTTTAGACAACATACTATACTATGACGTTTTTGGTCAAATTTTCGACGACATACTAATTTTATAATTTTTTTCTCTTTTTGCATTTCTTCACCTCAGTCATATTTGAGTGTTTTGCAAGTTTTGTTGCATGATTTGCCATTTTTGCCATTTTTGTCAATTTTGGACGACATTCTATAGTATGACGTTTTGGTCAAATTTTCGACGATATGGTAATTTTATTATTTTTTTTATTTTCTTCACCTAAATCATATATTTGAGCGTTTTGCTTGGTTTGATGCATGTTTTGAATTTTTTGTAATTTTTTGACATTTTGACACTTTTGGACGACATACTATACTATGACGTTTTTTGGTCAAATTTTTGACGATATGGCAATTTTTTATTTTTTTTTTCATTTTCTTCACCTCAATCATATATTTGATCGTTTTGCATGTAAGTCATATATTTTAGCGTTTTGATGCATGTTTTGACATTTTTGTCATTTTTTGACATTTTGCCAATTTTGGACAACATACTATACTATGACATTTTTGGTAACATTTTCGACGACATACTAATTTCATAATTTTTTTCACTTTTTTAAAAAAATGTTCTTCACCTCAGTCATATATTTGAGCGTTTTGCATATTTTAATGAATGTTTCCAAGTTTTTTTCATTTTGACTTTTTTGACATTTTTGGACGACATGCTTTACTATGACCTTTTGGTCAAATTTTGGACGACTTTCCAAAAAAATATTTTTTGTCACTTTTTTAGCTTTTCTTCACCTCAGTCATATATTTGAGCGTTTTGCATGTTTTTATGCATGTTTCCAAGTTTTTTTTAATTTTTTGACATTTTTGGACGACATGTTATACTATGACGTTTTGGTCAAATTAAGGACGACTTTCCAAAAAAAAATATATTTTTAACTTTTAGATTTTCTTCATCTCAGTAATATATTTAAGCATTTTGCATGTTTTTATGCATGTTTCCAAGTTTTTTTCATTTTTTGACTTTTTTGACATTTTTGAACGACATGCTATACTGTGACGTTTTGGTCAAATTTTGTACAACATTCCAAAAAAATATTTTTTGTCATTTTTTTTTTGCTTTTCTTCACCTCAGTCATATATTTGAGCGTTTTGCATGTTTTTATGCTTGTTTCCAAGTTTTTTTTACTTTTTTGACATTTTTGGACGACATGCTTTACTATGACCTTTTGGTCAAATTTTGGACGACTTTCCAAAAAAAAAATGTTTTTAAACTTTTCTTCACCTCAGTCATATATTTGAGCATTTTTCATGTTTTTATGCATGTTTCCAAGTTTTTTTCTTTTTTCGGACTTTTTTGACATTTTTGGACGACATGCTATACTATGACGTTTTGGTCAAATTTTGGACGAATTTCCAAAAAAAAAATTGTTGTCACTTTTTTAGCTTTTCTTCACCTCAGTCATATATTTAAACGTATTGCATGTTTCTATGCATGTTTTCAAGTTTTTTTTTTTTTTTATTTCTTTTTTTGACATTTTTGGACGACATGCTATACTATGACGTTTTGGTCAAATTTTGGACGACTTTCCCAAAAAATATATTTTTTTAACTTTTTTAGATTTTCTCCATCTCAGTAATATATTTAAGCATTTTGCATGTTTTTATGCATGTTTCCAAGTTTTTTTCATTTTTTGACTTTTTTGACATTTTTGGACGACATGCTATACTATGACGTTTTGGTCAAATTTTGGATGACTTTCCAAAAAAATATTTTTTGTCACTTTTTTTAGCTTTTCTTCACCTCAGTCATATATTTGAGCGTTTTGCATGTTTCAAAGTTTTTTTCATTTTTTTCATTTTTTGACATTTTTGGACGACATGCTATACTATGACGTTTTGGTCAAATTTTGGACAACTCTCCAAAAAAAATTTTTTTTTTTTACTTTTCTTCACCTCAGTCATATATTTGAGCGTTTTGCATGTTTTTATGCATGTTTCCAAGTTTATTTTTTTATTTTTTGATGCATGTTTCCAAGTTTTTTTCTTTTTTCTGACTTTTTTGACATTTTTGGACGACATGCTTTACTATGACGTTTTGGTCAAATTTTGGACGACTTTCCAAAAAAATATTTTTTGTCACTTTTTTTTAGCTTTTCTTCACCTCAGTCATATATTTGAGCATTTTGCATGTTTTTATGCATGTTTCCAAGTTTTTTTAATTTTTTAACTTTTTTGAAATTTTTGGACATTTTTGGACCACATGCTTTACTATGACGTTTTGGTCAAATTTTGGACGACTCTCCAAAAAAATTTCTTTTTTTAACTTTTCTTCACCTCAGTCATATTTGAGCGTTTTGCAAGTTTTTATGCATGTTTCCAAGTTTTTTTCATTATTTGACTTTTTTGACATTTTTGAACGACATGCTATACTATGACGTTTTGGTCAAATTTTGGA
>JAFBJU010000391.1:102938-179567 GCA_016785305.1 Colistium nudipinnis | reverse complement strand
TTTAAGCATTTTTTTAAGCATGTTTTCAAAACATTTTTTTTTTTGACATGTTGGACGACATACTATACTATGACGTTTTGGTCAAATTTTGGAGGACATACAATTTTTTATTTTCATTTCACTTTTTTCACCTCAGTCATATATTTAAGCATTTTGCATGACTTAATGTATGTTTTCAAATGATATTTTTTTTTTTTACATTTATGACTTTTTGAACGACATACTATACTATGATGTTTTTGGTCAAATTTTGGAGGACATATAAAAAAAAACTTTTTCTTCACTTTTTTCACCTTTCTTCACCTCAGTCATATATTTAAGCATTTTGCATGTTTTAATGCATGCTTTCAAAATGTTTTAATTTTTTTGACATTTTGGACATTTTGGACGACATACTATACTATGACGTTTTTGGTAAAATTTTGGATGACATCCAAAAATATTTTTTTTTTCACTTTTTTCACCTTTCTTCACCTCAGTCATATATTTAAGCATTTTGCATGTTTTAATGCATGCTTTCAAAATGTTTTAATTTTTTGACATTTTTGGACGACATACTATACTATGACGTTGTGATCAAATTTTGGATGAAATTCAAAAATATTTTTATTTTTTTTTCCCTTTTAACTCTTTTCTTAACAACAGTCATAATAATGAACATTCTGCATGTCTTTATGCATGTTTTAATTTTTTTTTTTTTTGCCATTTTTTGCCATTTTTGGACGCCATACTATACTATGACATTTTGGACAAAATAAAATTATAATCTTTTTTTTTTACATTTTTAGGTATTCCTTTTTCAATATTTGAACATTTAAAATTAACATCATTCATGAAGAAATGTTATGTTTTTGTTTTTGATCTGCATTATTTAATGCATCTTTTTACATTATTTCATATAAAACTGATTAGAAATTGAGAAATGCTAAAAATTAGGTTATCTGTAGTGGCTCATTTCATTTCATTGGATTAATGAAGGTTGTTCAGAGGCTGAGTCAGGCTCGTGTCTGTGGCACGTTCCATTAACAAATCCAAACCAAGGTCGAAGTACGTTTTAACTGTTTATTAAAGGAAAATAACAAACAACTGACCGCAATTAATAAAACAAACATACATTTCCAAATAAGTGGTAGCTTACTTTGACTCTGACACAAATACTGACGCTGAAGTTGATAATGAAGCACAAAACTCACCCTCCTTTGTCCCCGCACCCGCCACCAAATGAACGGGTGCATACACTGACACCCAACCCAAGTGCACAATCCGGATGTGACAGTAGCCAAGGTAACCTTGGAAGCCTAATCAAATACAAAAAGACACAGGGCAGAACATATTTTGGCTCCTACAGCACAAACAAATGATGGCCCCAAGGAGCCCATTGCTGTTGACAGCCACTGGAGCTCAACTTTGGGTGAATTAATATAGGAGCCATGGGATTGGCAGGCTTTTGAAAGGAGAAAGATAGAGCAAAGACACAGAGCAAGAAACACCAACAGAGAAAGAGAGAGGGGGGTTAGAAACAGATCAACAATAGGATAGGCTAATCTGCCTTTTTCTGTGTCATAAGGCATCAGGAAATATCTTACCCATCAAAGATACAGCCATGTCCCCCTGACCTTTACGTGCCACAGCGACACTGGCAATGAGGTTGGGATGGATGTCTCAGCAGCAAGGATGGTCATAATCTGATGCAAGATGCCCATGGTCTCACTTATCTGTAAGAATAAAAAAATCAAAACTGTTCAAACCAAATACAAATAATTTTTCCTCGTTTAGTTTGTTTTTGTGTGGCTCATTTCTTTGCAGGACATATTAGGTCCTGATTTTTATTGACTTTTAAATAGATTGAGGCCCTGGATTTGGGAAGGTTCCTGATCAGAAAACGTTTCAATGTTTTTTAAATGTCAGCGCGAAATTCTCACCAATGTTATTTACCTGATAAGCCCACCACACAAAAAGGTAGGAAAAGGCAGCAATCCACCGAATAGAGCCCAGGAAGGAAATTACTAAGAATGTTCTGTATTTCTGTTGGGACAAAAAGAAAAAATACATACACAGCTGACGTCAGTGATGTTTCTGCATTACCTTGCTGCGAACATCAGGAGCTGTGAGCCGCAGAGGGAAGATTATGGGCAGCAGGAGGAGACACGTGGCTTGCTTACTATACATCGAGTGTTGGGCCACTCCGAAGGTCTAGACTTATCATCTTTGTCATCTTCCTCCTCTTTGTTCTCATTATTGTTTTCATTTTTCATTTTGTCTACAGAATTGTTACTCTTGTCAGCATCTTCCGAATCTGCTGATCCATCTTCTCCTGCAGGTATGTCCACCTAGTAAAAGATATTACTATCATTGTGTTGACATTTTGTATACAACCCATAGCACATGTAATAGCTTCATAGCCCTGCACTCTTAATGATACACGAGTATTGCAGCATGTAATACACTCAGAAGAATGGTCAACTTTGGTTAAATGGCTTCGAACATATATGATTGAGGAACATAAATGTTTTGTCCTGCATTGAGGAGAAAACAAGCACCAATGATAATATCAGTTAAGTGATGTGGGGATATAAAAAAAACCATCTGATTTTAAACAATAACATTTGAGCTTGTAGTTAAATTTACTGCCACACGCTCTTCTTCCTGAGATGTAGTAACAGGTTCCTGGCACTGATGGTCAGCCGGTAGAGGGTGCAGAGGAAAACAGGCTCAGATGCAGTCTTTTCCCAATTGTACAATTCATGATGTGTTCATGTTCAAATGTTCAAATTATTATTATTATTATCATTATCATTATCATTATCATTATCATTATCATTATTATTATTATTATTATTATTATTATTATTACAGGTGCAATTGACATTGGGAAAAGCCTTCATCACACCTAAAGACTACCTGCCAGGATTATTGCAGTGTCTTATTCTCACACTAAACCGACCACCGAAGCTGTGGGTAACACTTAAAAACAGGCAACATAAGTATGTGCCGTCTGTCCTTCCTCTAAATGGATCAAACATCCTCGATCAGTTTCTATGCAAAACTATGCAACTCAATTTGAAAAATTCGGCGGATCCGGGGGAAATTCTGAATTGGTATTATTGCAATGATTTGCTTATTTTCTCTTCTCTCATTTCGCTGCCGATCTTTTACCAAACACATACGTTAATGTCGTCACGTGGGAACTATGTGACGAATATACACAAGTTTCACCCGGACTGAATAAGTGCTGCTCACTACAACACAAATCGTATGGACAGCGAAACATTGTTGAATGGCATGTACATGCGTTTTTTCCGTGTGTATTTATGAATGAATTAGATCCTCTGGTTATTAGTGGCCATACACATTATTGAATGGTTGTATAGTTGTGCTCTCGTATTGGTTTAGAAGTAACCTATACGTTAGTTCAGTTGAGGTTTTCGGTCTCGTTGAGAATGCTAGCGTGATTTAGCCGACATGAGCTACCCGTCCTATGCGGTGTTGTGTGTCGTTAAAGGTGTGTTGTGCGGGGTAAATTAACCGACGTGTATCAGACGCTGACTTTAATTCCGATACGGTGATGCGACACGTTAAATAACCGACGAATGCTCATTTTACATGTCCTTCACAGAGGGTGTGTCGTTACAGTGTGTGTGTGTGTCTTGTTTTCTAACGCATGTCATCTCTCTGTCTTTTCCTGCAGTGGGACCACACAATTGAGTCCACTACGCTATCGTGTGTCTACATTCGCAACTAGCCATGCCTACCGTGGTCCTGATGGACGTGTCTCTGTCCATGACGCGGCCGGTGTCTCTGGATGGCAGCGAGGAGTTTCAGAGGAAGAACCTGGCCGTCCACGGACTCAATATGCTGTTTGAGCACATGGCGTCCAACTACCGCCTGGAGTTCACATCCCTGATGGCCTTCTCCTCCCTCTGGGAGCTCCTGGTGCCTTTCACCAGAGATTACAACGCACTACAGGTGACCGTGGAGTCGGGTCGTCTCCCTCTCCTGAGTCATTGGCCTGCCAAGAAAACACATGAGTTTTAGCGTTTGTTTTTTTAGCATTTTTATTTTTTTATGTATCATTGTTTTGTTTGTTTTCTTTTCCTTAAAGGAGGCCCTGGGCAACCTGGAAGACTATGACAAGACCTGTGTGGAATCAGCCCTGAATGGAGTTAGTAATGTCGTCCAACAGGAGTGGGGCAGTGCCTGTCCCTGTCAGGTATGTTGGCAAACACTCAATTTCCTCACAATCAAATCAATGTTTGCTGGATTTAATGGTGGCGCACAGGCAAATATCTCTCTGTGCATAGTACTTTGTGTTTTATGTTTAACTTGTACATAATGCGCTTCCCTCTCATTGTGTCTTACAGGTGATGCTGGTCACAGATGGATCTCTCGGTATTGGAAAGGGTTCGCTACGTAACTCCCTGCAGACGTTAAAGCTGCGTGCGGATGACAAGAAGTTCCCACTCCCGTTCCCTTTCCCGACCAAACTGTACATCATGTGCGTCGCCAGTGCAGAGGAGGTACGGATGTTTTTTTTTTTATTATTGGTTTCTTTTTGCTCGCATCCCTATACAAACTCATGACAGTGTAATTCCACAAGCAAAAGTCAGATAACATGCAACTAGAAGCAAATGGTCATAATCAGTGAAGAGATGGCCTCTACTAGGTACATCTAAATATCTTCGATATGGCAGAAAAAAAGGCTTTGAATGAGGTGAAATGAGGGACTTGTGCTTACCTGCGTGTTTCAGTCAAGATGCCTGGAATTTAGAAACTGCAGCTCTTTGTCGTGTGCCATTGCAGTTACAGATGACTGATGCCATGGACAACTTGGAGGAGATGCTTCGTCTGAGTGGAGGGGACGGACAGATCTTCACTGTGGAGGGACCACTTTGCATGAAGAGTGTACAGGCCATGTTTGGGTAGGACTATAACTGTGTAAACAAACGGTGCTTTTTCCCAATTTTCTGTGTGTATTTGGACCCTGTTTGTAACGTTCTTCATTTGGCATGTGCCCAGGAGGCTGATAGATTACGCATACTCCCCTTTCCATGCGGTCCTGCACTGTGGAAACCTGTCCTCAGACGTGCAGGTGTTCCCTCGACCCGAGTCAATTGTGGTGGATGAGGAGGTGGAGCCCATGCCACGAGCAGTCAACACAGGTGCGTAGCTTCAATCGTATACGTTTGGAGTTAAATTTAAAAAAGGAAAAAGCAATTCTAGAAAGAAATCTTTATTCGTTTGTTTCAGATTTGGAAATTATGGGCTTCATTGAAATCACTGATATTTCCAGTCCTCCCGTTATATCCAGACACTTGGTACTCCCTGTTGCGGTGACCAAAGGTTAGTTCCAAGAGCGAAACATTCGAACAGATATGCGGCTGTTTGGGCCAGTGTTAACTGAAGTTTTCATTCAACCGTGTCCTTTGGCCTTGCCGTGATTTCAATGTGAGGCTCAATTTATTTCTACTTGATTGCAGAGGCGGACGAAGTTGGCACAGGTACTACAGAAGAGCTTGAGGACGAACCCTCTGCCAGTCAGATGGCAGGAAAAAGTCCAAACTTTTGTGTACTTTTACATGGCAGTCTGAAAGTTGAGGGAATGGTGGCACTGGTCCAGCTGGGGTGAGAAAAGAGAAAAACCTAGTTGTGATATATTTCGGAGAATATAGTTAATGTAAAACCCAGATACCTGTACACCAATTATACACTTTCATGAAGAAATAACCTTAATCTGGTTTGTTTGTTTGTTTGTTTTTCCTCTCAGGCCAGAGTGGTATGGTATGCTGTACTCTCAAGCAGACAGTAAGAAGAAATCCAATCTGATGATGTCTCTGTTTGAGCCTGGTCCAGATCCTCTGCCTTGGCTGGGCAAGATTTCATACTTGGGACCAATCTCAGGTGACCTATCACAGACCTGTTTTAAGCCAACAGACAGCATGTTTTCTGCATATTAAAAGCAATGTTTTGTCTCCTTTAAGGAAGGAGGCATTTTTGTGATTTTGTAAAAAAATATATATATATATTTTTTTTTTCATGTAACGTATAACACATTAACCTATGTGCAGGCAAAACATTGTTCTTAGAGAGCAAAGGTCTATTTGTATGTGCACACGATCAAACAGTTAATGTTTACACCAATGGGCTGCTTTGATTGAGATAAGATAGATCAACCGACTTCACTTGTTCACCTTTTCATTTCCTGTCTGGTGTTCCAGAGGCTGCCGAAAATCCATACGGAGAGGATGACAGTAAAAGTCCTTTTCCCGTGCAGCCCCCGGTGAAACGCAGCTACGCCCAGAATGTTACTGTGTGGATAAAGGCCAGTGGACTACAGGTACACCACAATCCCAGATGTGTAGAATATGGTCGCTTTTTAAAAAATTCAATTAGAAGAATCAAACATACATTCCTCAAATAAAGTGATAATGCTGCCATACTAGTCAGAAGCGGTTCAGTCGGTCAGGTTGTAATGAGCGGTTGTACACAGGTGAGCACGTACTTGCATTGGTCAGAGGATTACAAGGGTTGAACATAAGCTAACATTGAACTGGTTTAAACTTGAATTCAAACCCGACTGTGTCTCCCAATGCTGGGTGGAGCACCAATAGGTAGGACCCCTTTGCAGTGTTGCCCCTCAATGGTTATTCCTGTTTTACAATAAGTAAAAACATTTTGATGGTCATTTGTTCCTGTCATTTCACAGACCGATGTGCAGAAGATTCTGAGGAACGCAAGAAAATTACCGGATAAAACTCAAACTTTCTACAAGGTAGGTTGAACTTAAAACTGCCCGGGCCTGAGAATGCAGCTCATCGTTTTGACCTTACTCTAATTGCCGTTATACATTGAATTCTGTCAGGAGCTCAACCGTCTGCGGAAGGCAGCCCTGGCCTTCGGTTTCTGGGAGCTCCTGAAGGGAGTGGCTGACCTGCTGGAGAGGGAGTGCACCATGTTGCCAGACTCGGCCCACCCCGACGCTGCGTTCCAGCTCTCCCATGCAGCACAGCAGCTCAAACTGGCAAGCAATGGTGACTCCCAGTATGCTGCTTTTGATCACAACATTGCCCCCATGCACACCGACTTCTCAAGCTAAGCCCCTTCCTGACTAGTTTCAATGGACTGAAATATGTCGGCGTCAGCCTGTGTGGACTAACGTGCAGGCGGCTGGATGTTGTTTAAAGAAACTCACCAAAGGCGCTGCTTCTGGTTTCCGGCGATGGGTCCCCTCTGTGGCACTGCCTAAATATGGCAAAATGTAGATAATGACACATTTGTAAAAATGTTTGTGTATAGATTTTTTTTTTTTACATGGTTACGTGGATCTTTTTTCCCCACAGATTGCTGATATAAATGTAATACTTACTTCTGTGTTCACAATCACAGGAAACCTGAAAAATGACTGTTACTGTTGTCTTTCAAAATTTAGGTGAGGCAGGAAAACCAATAAAAAAGACCTTGGGAAACAATGTGACAAAACAATTTCTGTATTTAAGTAATTACCAGTAAAATTTACCCTGAGGTTTTAGACCGTTCAGTTCTATCAAATACAATATTTGTACATGTTTATACACCACGTGCCTTCTATCAGATAGCGGGAGGATTTCCTGACCAGAGCCTGTCCACACGTTTTTTTAACCACAAATACCACTGCATTTAAAGAAACATTAAACACCAACCACAATTAAACGATATCATACATGATATCAAGACCTATGACTCAATACAGCTTAAAGAAATGAGTCGCCGGTAAGTAAGACAGTCACTTCAGATGTCGAACATAAAATCATCTTTGTGGACCATACAATATTATTTGAGTTATCACGAACAGCCTGTGGTAAAGACAATATCTTCTCTGAACATGTGAAACAAACAAGCAGCAAAAGGTACTTGAGGATTATGGTCAGTGCTGAATATCAATTTGCTTTCCTCTTCTTGGTACGGTAACGCCTCTTCCTCTGCTTGTAGAGATGTCGAAAATTGATCAAAAGTCCTGAGTACAGCAGAGAACCAAAACGTTGATGTCAAAAAAAATAATAAAAAAAAATACTAACATTACAACATTACCTTTGTTGAGACTTACCCAGAAACATGAGAACAAGATAGATGTACAGGATGTAGGAGAAGTTGATGGAGGCGCCGATGGCTTGGGGCAGAGGAATGCTGAAGAGTTTGGTCTTGTAAAAAATGGGAATGGATTGTATAACAGCAACAGCTACATGAGAGTGTGGGGGAAAAAATATATGTTAGTATATGTATGTAGGGTACTGTAATCAGTTCACAGAGAAGTCAGGTAGCCTACCTTCTGCTAAAACACCCAGTGGGTAGAGTGGTATCCATATTGTGTACCGCAGCCATGTGAGGGTTTTCCACTCAGTGTTAAAACAGCCCAGCATGTAAAATGGATACCTTAAATCGAATCATCAAAACAGTGTTAGGCAGGAAACACATTTTTGCAACAATTCATCTGCTGCTGAAATGTTACAATACTGTTAAAAATTGAATTATTTACATTTTCATAAGTGTTACTATTTCTAAATCTCGCTGACAGGAAAACGATATAAAAAGCAAATCAATTACTCGTTAGAAGAATATGTCTACTTAGAGAATGTATGTTTTGATGGGAATATTGATCTTACACATGAACACTTAAACAATTGTTCACTATGAGCTATGACAAGTTAGGTGGACACTTGCCTGAAAATCTCGATGGCGCTCCAGAGGTAGAAAACAAAGAAGACAACTGGCTGACGGTGCATTTCCTCTAAACTACCAAAAATGATGAAGAGGATGAAATTACGTCCAACCACCTGGTAAAGAAGCAAAAGCACTTAATGTTAAATGTATACTCAAGCTTGAATTGTAATTGGCACTGCATCTGTGACCCTATGGTGATCCCATGAAGCTAAAACTGGCAATGGAACATTCCCATACCTGTATAAGAGTTGGAACAACACCTGTTCTGACGACACCAAAAGCGGCGTTGAGGACCTCCAATGCGGCCAAGATCTGGCAGAAGAACATCACATCCGATATAGTGTGAAACGTGTCGTACAGAGAATCTGGAACGAGAGTAGTATATTTTTTTTTTTTATTATCGGCCTCACCAGTAGTTAGAGTTCTCTGATTAATGAAGGAAAACCAATAGAAGACCGAAGGCTTCATCGGAGTTAAACTTTCTCACCTTGACCAAAGATGAAGAGGCGCACAGTCATATTGACAAAGATCCATGAAAAACCAAGAAACTGCACCAGGTTATATACAAACAGATATCCTGTTTTCAGGCTGACAAACCCTGAAAAATGTAAGAAATTGATTAGTATAACAATGATCTAATATATATGATTTAAAAAAAAACAACCAAACACTTTTTTATATCTCGAGACTAAATAATTATAAGGAGGATGAACAGGTTAACTTAAAATTACATTTTATACAGAACCCCAAAGTAAAAGACAAATCTTGTTGTCAATATTTTGTATTCACCTTCATCTCTATGCCTTGATGCCTTCAGCCTGCTCTTTTTCTCCTCCTTTACAAAGTAAAAAAGACAAAACATTTGTTAAACATTTCCAGTTTTTGCCTTTTGCAAGGTCTGAGTCAATATAGTAAACATTTGGATAATTCAGTTGGACATCTTCTGCTATGGATATGCAATTTATTATTAAATAAAAATGTCAAACTCAAAAGGTAATGGTCCCATTGCTACTTATTTATGCAACTTGGCAACAAACATGTTTCTGATTCTGATTAAACACGACTCTTATCTCACCTTTTCACGGATCTCCATCTCAGCGTCCGACTCGTCCAGCCAGCGGTCAAAATCGGGTGTGAGAAAGAGAGGTTTTCGCTCTTGTAGAGTCAGTCTTTCCCACCAGGCATGCTTCTCTTTCTTGACAGTGATATTTACCTGCCGCTGTGTGGCCCTGTGGCTCACCTGGGCACACAGATTCATTTCAAGAGCACAGTCAGCAAAAATCTAAAGCATGAACGTGAAATATCCAAGATTATTTTTTTCAATCGTTACATACCTCTGGCTTTATTGGTGATAGAAACTCCAAGGTGAACTCATACTCATTGAGTCCTTTAGCCCCATGACCCTGAGCTACACATATAAAAACACATTGTTAGAAATGATACATATATATATGTGTGTGTGTGTGTGTGTGCGCATCTGCAATATAACTCACCTTTAAACTGAAGAACATTTTCATGTACATGTAGATCAATATTCTGCTAAATGAAACACATGATGTGTTAACTTTCTCACACAGACAGAATTCACATTCAACATTGTACTTCCTGTTCACAATAACAGATTGCATGACGGGTAAGTCGAACCCAGAAAAAAAATGTCAATCTAATGTTACAATCACTTCCTACTTACAATAATCCAAAATCATTCAACTATCACTCGTGAAACGTCAAATGAGCCTAAAACTTTATAGATATAAAAACAGTGCTATAGGCTGCAGTGTTAACAGTCCTGTACATCGGTTAGCTTACCTTTACGTCAGTTAGCTCCACTCGCAGGTAGATTTCTCCATGGCGCTGAGCCCAGTAAACGAGAGGTGTGAGTTTCATGGTTGTGTTCTAACACAAACTTTTGTTGGCGAGCTTTGCTTCGAGTCACACAATGATAGAGTCACACATGCTAGCAAACAAATCTTCCCCACCTCGAATGATAGCCAGAATGTTCGGTGGACGCGCGCGCTCACCAGCCGCCTGCGTAATGACGTGCCCTTGCAGGAGACAGGGAAGCCGTTGGTCGTGCTCACGTCTTATTGGTCTGATGACGAACTCTAATAAACAACATAGGCGGACATATTTGTGTTCGTAATAATGCAGCCAGAGGACGTTTCTTTATTGAAAACTGATTTGGTGAAATCATGCGAGACATTTCGTGTCCTTGTTGGCGTAACCGGAAGTGTTGCAGCTTTGAAACTGCCTCTGTTGGTCTCCCAGCTTCTTCAGCTCCCCGGGGTGAGCTGCTGCCTATTTCTTTCTTTCTTTACGAAGTCAGCATTATATGACAGTTCCCTCCGGTTATATTTCTCAAACACATAGTACAGTAGCAGGCTAAAGGTTTAGGCTCTGAGAAGTCTCTGGTTCCACAGAACCAATGAACCATGTTCTTACAGCCTGCTTGGAGCAAAGCCCCCCCAAAAAAGGCGCATGCGTACTAGGGGGAAAATACTACTGGAGATGTTCTGAAGTTGAATGAATGTCTTCTCCAATATTTGGAGCCTTGGGCAAGAACATTAAAGCTATATATAGCTAATATTAAAGCTAGCGATAGTTTTATTTATATTTTCTTAAACTTTTGCACAGTATTAATGATGCTCGTGGTGGCTCGTGCAGGTGTAGACTTACTTGTTTCTATACCTGGCAGATCACCCAGGCACACCTTAACCACAAGATGGAGATGTTGCACCTGTTAGATGGCAATCTCTCTACAGCAACACATTCACAAGTTTCCCGTCATCATAGTTCTAATGCTGATCTACCCTGCCACCCTTCTAACCCCTATTAGAATAATGTTTTTTTATTTTTTCAAGCCTTTGTAGAAAAATGTAAAAACTACTTCCCCCTGAATGTCACTTTTGTTTTATTGTTAAGGTGGATGTGAAAGTGGTCACTACGGAGCATGCCAAGCACTTCTACAATCCTGCAGATGTTTCAGTCAGAATCTACACTGACAAGGATGAGTGGGAGGTAATGATGAATTAAATGAAAATGTGGAAGTCATTATTAATTTACATTTCTTCTTACATTTCCTGCCACTAATACGCTGACACAATAGTTTATTGTATTATATTTAATGTTTATGGTTTAAAGTAAGGCACATTCATATGTACAGTAGGTATCTCACTGGTCGTGTGCCTAACAACATGTCTCTGTTCTAGCTGTGGACACAGAGATCTGACCCTGTGCTACACATTGAGCTAAGACGCTGGGCAGACCTTTTTGTCATTGCACCCCTGGATGCCAACACTCTTGGAAAGATTGTTAGTGGCATTTGTGACAATCTGTTGGTGAGAAAAATACAATTTTATCGGATAACCTACCAGTGGTTTTGGAAAAAAATGAATTCAATGATTTCACTTGAAATATTTCCATAATGATTAGTTTTTTCTCACTGGCAGACATGTGTGGTAAGAGCCTGGGACACCAGTCATCCTCTCCTCTTCTGCCCCGCAATGAATACAGCGATGTGGCAGCATCCCATTACAGCCCAGCAGGTATCTAGGCTAAAAGATTTTGGATATGTGGAAATCCCCTGCATTGCTAAGAAGCTCGTCTGCGGAGATGAAGGTGGGTTTCGATAACAAGTCAAACTTGTTCTAAAAATGCTATGCCTACTGACATGTACTTGTTGGTTTAACCAAAACAGTTCTAATACATTCTTTATAACTGCATTGTAGTCTTTTACGTTTAGATTTTTTTTTTACCTTAGTAGGTATGTACCTGTGTGTGCAGGTCTGTGTTAACACACTCTTAACATATATGACAAAGCAAAAAGTAATAATCACATACTATCAATAAGGCATTTACACCGTGATTCTCAGACTATAGAAAAAGAAGACCACTGCTAAAGGAGAGTCCATCCACGTCAAGCCTTAACCTTAATTGATAGCTCCACTTAAAATTTCCTTCACATTTTCCCTTTATATTCATGCTGCAGCTGTGATACTTGGCTGTCTCAGATACAAATTTCACCCATTTCCATTTAGGCAAAGCTCCAACAGCACCCAGTCGGCATTGTGTTTTGAGAGACGGTCGGTTAAATAATAGATCAAACGAAACACTATAATATAGGGACTGGCCTCCATGTTGCTATCTAACTTGCTTTCTTTACCCTGTTTTGCACGACACTGACACAGAGGACAAATGACCATTTGTCTGCATTTTCTTATTATGGTAAAAGGTATATGTATTTAATTGGCACTTGTTATTGTGTAATGTGATCTGGCATAATGGACCACCAACTTAATTTAATTGGATTGTACACTGAATTAGTCTAACGATCCTGTGATGTTGATACTGTACATGTGTATCCCTCTTGTTGTACAGTATAACAGTTGAAATTATGAAACATGTAATTGGTCTTTTCTGCATTTTGTTAGGGTTAGGGTTAGGGTTAACCCAAAATGCAAACACTTCTAACTGTGCAACCCAATACAAGTGTGTATTTACAAGGGGTTTGAATCAACCTTCGGAGTGAGCCCCTTCCCTACTTCTATATCCACCCATAAACACAGTTACAATATGGATATGACCACTGTCCTATAACGACTGCTGTTCGAAGATTCTGGCAAGAATATAGCTTTACATGTTTGTGAAACCAGTACTTCAAGATTATCAGCAGTTACATTTTTGACACATAATCTTTGTCAGTTGTGTGTTTAATGACTTTTTAAAAGGCATCCTGCATATGTATGATCATCTTTGCCTTAAATCAAAAGTTAAAGATTGTTTTACAATAAGAGCAGGCATGTTCAAGAATTTAATTATGAACCATTGAAAGTATAAAAATATATCTATCTTTTTTTAATTATAGATGGACTTGATATATTTTCTATTCTGGACATTTTTAACGTTAAAGCTGTTGCTCCAGCGAATGTTGTTGTTTGCATTAACGATATAACGAGGTGCAATCTTCCCGAATCTTGAATGAATCATGAGAATAGAATCAGCACAATTCTATAGATCATTCTCAGGTCACGGACCGATCATTTATTCCTTTGGTGTTTATGGAACCAATAATTCTTACCTTCTTTGCAGGTAAAGGTGCCATGGCAGAGGTATCCACTATCATCAGTGTTATCCAACAGTATCTTAAGAAACCAGATGAGTCATCTGAGGAAACATGAACGTCACATTGCACTGTAGTCAGCTGGCAACAAAGACTCATAAAATAAATAAATAATCATGATTGTTTTCAAAATGCTGATTCACCTGATAATTATTATTATTTGGAATGTTTTGGGTGTACAAACAGTGTCATGGATTGGCATCTCTCTGACTCTTGTGTCATTGTTGTTGCACCTGTTAAGAGAGAACAACACACCCACTTTTACCATTCGAATTAGGAATGTATGACCTCATGGAATGATCAAGACATTATGGGCGTTTTACACCCTGATCACTAATGCTAAATAGGTTCTTTGTCTCTGACCTCAGAATAGGATGGATGATCACTATAGTTACTGTGAAATACATTTGCATTGAAAACCATAGTTTGCATAGGTTAAACCGTGTTTTTGAATATTTTTCTGTCATAGTAGAAAAAAATCAGGGTAAAAAGCAAAGACTGCCACACGTTCACAGTTTCACGTATCCTGTAGCATGTACACAAACAAATGTTTACTTTGCTCAGGGAAAAATACTGAAACTGTACTTCAACTTGTCTTTAAGCAATACAAAAACAAATGAAATGCAAATAGATTACGTCCTCATCCATTTTACTTAGAACAACATGTACTTATTTAATACTGGTATCTGTAACCTTCGTTGATAAATATGTGCAGTGTAAAGACTTGTCCCCTCGAGACAGTTTCACAAATAGTCTTTGCTGCAAAACATGGTTTGAATGCCTCAGTAGTACCACTTAGCAGGGGTGTTTCAAGACACTCTGGGGGCCCTCGCCAAAAAAGCAAAACGTAGATTTTGACGGCTCGCAAGTAGCATGGGCCCGCCCTATAAGGGGGTTCCCGACGTGTCATTGCAGCCTCTTCTACATGGCAGGACATTTATTTATTGCCCGGTTGTCGTTGCTGTGGACCAATGTAAACGGCCGTCTTTGGGCCCCCCCCCCTTCTAGCTCGGGGCCCGTGGCAATTGCGTAGTTGGCCTGCCCCGTTGCAACGTCTCCGACACTTAGCAGTCACAATGCAAAGATTCACCTCTAAATTGCTGCATTGAGGGGATCTATAATAATTTTGGAAAACAGATGTTTTCATTTGAATGTTATTTTGGAGCAAAGGACTCAACCTAAAAAGGACCTTAAACCAAAACCACATGGTCCACGGTAATGTTGGACATGTTTATCTCCGTGTAAACCGCCTAGCTCCTAACAAAGAGAGACATCGTCTGGATTGTGTCAAGAGTGAGGACAAATGAGCAAATGTTGAAAACCAGACAGTGGTTTGTTTACTCTATGAGAGAGAAAACGTGGACTACAACAGCTGACTTGTTTACTTAAAAACCAAAGGGAATATTGAAAGGTATGTCTCTTTATCCCTATTATGTAGGGAAAGTAGAGCACCTATATTAGACTAAAGCTAGAGCTGTAAGTACTCAAACAGCAGGAAAGAACATAGCCGTGTAAAAAAAATAATAATAATGAAGTGACTCGCATTCAAGTTCATCGTTAAACTCATTATTTAAGTTGCACACATTTCATTGTTTTATGGAACCCATAATCATCATCATCAACATAGAAGCCTTTCTGATACTGCTGAAATTTACTGCTTTGCTTCCCGCCATGCTTATATTTTATCTTGCTTATCTCTTGTTCCCAACAAATCCATGGTAAGTGAGGGAAATTTGGCTTGCAAATACCTGGGGGCAATGTAACTCTTGAGCTGTTGAGTTTTGTGGCACGTGGAGCTGTGTGAGTGGTTGTGCGAAAGAGAAACATCCTTCCCTGAGCCATAATTTGTCATGCTGCCATTGGCTGCTGTGTGGTTCTGTTAGTGAGGCCAGAAGCACATTACATCAGCCGCAACGATGAGGGTGATGTTGCTGTGGCCTTGATAGCACTGCGGGGGAGTGAGAGGCCTGTAGATGGGACTGATGGGAATACACGCCGTGTTCTCACAGCTGGGGACAAATCACCCAAACTGCTGATAAGCTGTAGTTAGTGGCAGTGAGAAAGAAAAATCAAAATATGTGTTTGTTAAGACTAAACAGAATGATTTTTCTATCCTGTCCATACCCTTCATCATCTTCTGCTGCTGTTCGCTGGTTGCTGCCAAACAACTTTTAGGTGAACCACTGGCACATACACAGCATCACTCGATTTGTCTCAATTCTTTGAATGCAGTTGTAAATGAAGGCAAACGTTGACTACACAAAAAAAAAAAGAAAAAAGACAACAAGACCCACCCCGCAGCACAACTAGCTCGTCTCATAACAGTCACTATGCAGCCATACCTGACTGAATCATACACATTAACTGCAACCATCACTATTTCTGTTTAATCAGTTCTTGAAATAGTCCGGCCCACATTAACAACATGCAAGAACTGCACACACCGGGTGATACAAAGGAATAGAGTAAAATAAATAACCTGATTAAAGCGTTAAAATCTCCATGAGCTGTGCCAGAATTCAGCTCGAAGGTCGTTTGGGGGTTTGTTTCGCGTGTAAGATGCATTTTGACATGAAACCAGTTGTGCCAAGGTTAATCTACAAATGACATTTTCTTTTGATTTGCAATGCAAATGAATGACTCTAAAAAGCAAATGTGTGTTCATTACTTTGGGAGCTAAAGGTAAATAAGGGTATTCACATTGCACAGATAATTTGGTTTAGACATGGAATGGCAAATACGCATCAACAAATACACCTGAAGACTGTCCTGTTCTCTGTACACATTCAGGTGCATCTACAATGTCTGATGCAACGTTAAGCAGTCTCTAGGCTCGAACACATGTCGTTTCTGGCCTCTGGGAATGGTCGACAGGGTTTCATCAGAAATGGCATCCTGAGAGAACAACCGCTCTGCTCCATGTGTCAACACACCTCACTTCATTTACGCTCAGATGTGGTAAGTGGTAAACATCTTGTGGGGTCACCCTGGAAGTCGAAATTATTAATTGCATTTGCATGTGATGTTTGGCAAATTGCGCTTCATGTGTTTATCGTTTTATACGGAGCAGCTGTTTATATGGAGATACATGTATGTGTATTGCACTGTGTTTTACAAAAAGCAGGCTGTGTCTATGACATTAGAAATATGTGGATATACCAGATAATTTAGCGTAACCTCCCTTGCAGTCCTTTGCAATTTCTTTTGAATTCAGAACATCCATAGAACGGAACATAAATGTTAGAACATTTCAAAGTAGGGACTTTGTATTCAATGAATCATTTGGTATTTCATATTTAACAGGAAGAAGTTATACAGGGGAAAAATTACCTTTAACAATTACGTGAATATGCATCCTTGCTCCGGGCTACACAGTTTGTCTGCCTTTGAGTGATGAACGCTCGGTCCCTGTCCGTTTTCCTTTCCAGTGGAGATAAATACATTTCTATCAACTGAATATAAAACTGTGCCCGTTTAATGCATTGTTTTACATTTTCCAACAACTGTCTTGCTGTGTCCATATGGCACACCGCGAGGCCCTTGGTGTCTTTTGTTGATTAGCCTTAAGCTGTAATGCCATGGTAACTGGAAATGGGGGAGATGTGAGAGCGCTCAGTGGGGAAAAGTCCCTGCCTCCTCCCTTCAGTCAAACCCCCTTGATGAGCATCTCCTCACCTATGAGGCCACAGGGACTGATGGAAGCCACCAACTTGTCTAGACTAAACTGCGGCAGCCCCAAGGGACACACAAATTAGACTCCAACTCACAGGTGAAGGGGGACTGGAATGATGCAAGTGCAACAAGAAATGAACTCATTCAGAGAATGAATCAAGTGGTAGAATTTTGGCTCGGGCAGGATGTTAGATTGTCTGTATCTCGCCACAGCGATCTTATCTAAGAGTCAGGTGTGCTGCTAAGTGAAATGTTCCTTCTTTACCAAAGCAGAGCTGTCACAGTGTGGAGCCAGCGCGTTGCGCATGTCATTGCTCATGGACAAAGTTAAATGTGGGACCTGATCAATAAAAGCAAAAAAAAAAAAAGGGAAACAAGAAAAGAGGGCTAAATAAGGTAATGAGTGACATGATTGTAACTTTGGTCGACTAAAGTCAACCATTAACCACAATAGAATGCAGCCAACAAATGGTCAATCTGCACGTGAGCTCCACTCGAGTCTTAAATCTCTTCGAAGCAGAATTACACATGTTATTTTTCATAATGCTTTACCTGACCTGTTTGAACTCAGTACCTCGTCCTTAGCTCTTGCACGTTCACTTTACTCGTGGAGAGGTACATTGCGCCTGGCAATATAGCAAGACCAACACTGGTGTTATTCAAGCAAAACGTATAATCATGCAGTCACCAAAATATCATCAAATTCAATAAAAAAAATACTGCTGTTGTCTACTGGTGGTAGCAAAGGTGCCTCAATGAGCCCATGCAATATTAAAAACCGGTTTTGGAACAAACGTGATGAAAGCCTGAAAGAAACTTCAGCTTGGACGAATCCAATGACTCACACGCGTGTCATGCTGTTGTAACTCGGGGACTCTTTTGGTATTGGTAGTAATGAATATACACCCCCAAAAACACCCCCCCCCCCCCCCCCCCCCTCAAAACAAAAAAAAACAAAAAACGGAGAAAGTCGCCGGCAGGAAAACATCACATGAGGAGAAAACAAGCCTTGGATAGACAGAGAGGGTGTGACTCCGCCTATTGATCAAAGACCATCCTCCTCCCTTTTGTCTTTTCTTCAGTTTGTTAACTTCCCCAAAAAGCCGCGTGGACTAAGGACATGCCGCTCTAACCTCCTGCCAGGCCCTGCCTTTCGTTCCGTGGGATTTTATTTTGGTTTGTTTTGGGGTTTTTGGGTTTGGCGCATCCGGCCTGACAAGCCCAACCACTGGACAGCCCGAAGGATCTCGCTCGTCTCTCAAAAGCACCGTTTCATGGAGACGTTCGTGGAAACCAGTATTTGGCGTCACAGCAGCGAGGTAGGAGCGTTGTTTTTGAATTTACCCTCCCCGCCAAGTGTCCAGATTAACGGCAGATTATGAGTCATGCTGGGTGGGAGGGGGGGGGGGGGGGGAGAGGCGGAAACGGGGGGGGCATGGCCGATACGCGATTATATCCCTCAGTAAAGCATGTGGAAGTATTTCATACATTGACTCCGCGCAAACATGGAAACGGTGCAGGTTTGGGTTTTTTTTTTTTGATTTAGCCAAAGCGTGCCACCGCGTATGCGCTCGCAGCTTGTCAGACAGTCGATCACTCGCACGTCGTATAATCTCGTGTGTGTGTATATACGTGCGTTCTGTGCGCGTGTCCAGCTGCTGATGCAGGTGGGACAGCATACTCACGTGCGTGTACATGCAAAGGTCCCCACGGGCGCACCACGGGCTTCGCGTTCTGGTCCCGCTCTAACCTCCTGCCAGGCCCTGCCTTTCGTTCCGTGGGATTTTATTTTGGTTTGTTTTGGGGTTTTTGGGTTTGGCGCATCCGGCCTGACAAGCCCAACCACTGGACAGCCCGAAGGATCTCGCTCGTCTCTCAAAAGCACCGTTTCATGGAGACGTTCGTGGAAACCAGTATTTGGCGTCACAGCAGCGAGGTAGGAGCGTTGCTTTTGAATTTACCCTCCCCACCAAGTGTCCAGATTAACGGCAGATTGTGAGTCATGCTGGGTGGGGGGGGGGGGGGGGGGGGGGGGGGGCATGGCCGATACGCGATTATATCCCTCAGTAAAGCATGTGGAAGTATTTCATACATTGACTCCGCGCAAACATGGAAACGGTGCAGGTTTGGGTTTTTTTTTTTTGATTTAGCCAAAGCGTGCCACCGCGTATGCGCTCGCAGCTTGTCAGACAGTCGATCACTCGCACGTCGTATAATCTCGTGTGTGTGTATATACGTGCGTTCTGTGCGCGTGTCCAGCTGCTGATGCAGGTGGGACAGCATACTCACGTGCGTGTACGTGCAAAGGTCCCCACGGGCGCACCACGGGCTTCGCGTTCTGGTCCGAGTTCCGTTTTGTTGTCTGGACGTGAGAAAAGTTTGTGCCAGCATAATTGCGAAACCAGCTGGCGGAAACTGATGACCCCTTCCCCCCCCCCCTCCCATATGTCATGTGAATTTTCTGACATCGACATCAAAAAATGTTTCTTTACCCGACAGACAGTTTAGTCGTCTGAGTAATGATTATTAACTTTGAGACAAACTGGGGATGAACGTTCCTCTTTTCCCACGTGGTTTTCGAGACTCTGACTGGACGTTTGGCGTCGGAAGTCACCTTCCATCACCCTCGCCCTACACACACTCACACCCGCGCGCGGGCACTCACGCGCGCACACACACACACACTCATGTAATGGGCTCCATGTGGGATCGCAGTGAGGATTTGCGGTTGATGTTCTTGTTTCTCAGTCTTCGTTGATGTGCAGGTGATTGAGAAAGCCGCCGCGGACACCGATTGGTTAACAATAAGGTTATTGTCACAAAATAACAGCATCAAAAAAAGGGATGCCACGGATTGTTGACTGACGCCGAATTGTTGCCTCGCCTCGTAGCGAAGTCGGACACACGGTTTTACAGCACGCGCGGATTCATTCAGACCCACACACACATGAATTCCCTTGGATTCCAGATCGGCACTTTTCCGTACGGCGAACTTCGATCATCTTATCTTTTTGAGAAATGGGGGGTGGGGGGTGGGGGGGGGGGACTACATTCCACTGTAGCTCCTTCTTCAGCATAAACATTTCTCAGTGTTATTGGAGAAGCCACACATGTTTCAGATTAAGGCCCTGCACTAGGGGTGATTGTAAGTTCGAATGCGTTGGAGTGGGCCAAATAATGCAAATGATTCAGACACTGCAATTTCTCAATTTGCTCACCACAGCCTTGAGCTTATTGCATTTTATCTACATTTTGCTCGTCGTTTCTTTTGTGTGCGTTGGATTCGATGCAGCTGTTTCAGCATTGACAGATGTTGCATGCTTTACCTGCCTAACACAGTCGGGCCGTTTTGCACTGTTTTTTTTTTCTGTTTTGTTTTCTCGGCAGTAAAACGTAGAGGACGCTAATCAAATTAGTCAACCGAATGTGCAGTTTTAGTTGTCTGGCCGGTTCATGCGGATTATGTGACAGAATTATGAGCTCATCACGTGATGAACTCATCTTTCTGTCTCCTCCCACAAACTCACAGCGCGAGATAGCGCTCGTGCTGCCTTCAGGTGCAAGTTGCTCACGTTATTATGTCCAGTAAGTAAATGTTGTGGGCTTATTGGTATTGTAAAATGTGTTTGACATGCCTTCAAAGATAAGTATGGATAGAAAACGAATCGACCTCTGGGCTTTAGATTGTTAGACATACAAACCAAGGAATCTTAAAACTTCACAAGGATGTTGAATAACTGAATACCCAATTGAATTAATTATAAAGAAAAATAAATGAGCTGCAACCATCCATTGCAGAATATAGGCTTTTAAAAGAGGAACTGTTGCGTGGGCATGTGGTGATAAAATGCAGAATAGAAACTTATGTGGGTATGTGTGCTGAGTGAGATGAGGTGAAAAGTTCCTTTAAATATTTTTATAAAAGTCAAACTGAAACTTTGCTGTGACAACTAAATGGGACAAGAAGGGAAATAGTTAATGGAATATAACAAGTGGCATAAAAGAAAGGACATAACCAATCTAAATAATAATGTAAAATTAATTCTGCAAATATATAGGAGAACAATATAAATTTAATTCAACTTAACCATTTTTACCTATGGCAAAATATGCCTAAAGAAAATGTGCTTTCTTTTTAATACTATAACAATATTTACAAACCAATATTTCAGAGAAGGGGTGCACATGGGCAAAAGTGTATTTGGGAACATAGGACATCACCAACAGTGTCCATTGGTGGGTATATGTGACTTACATGTGATGTGTCACAATAGCCATCAAAGTCAAGAAAATGCCTCAAGCTAGTTACTGTCTAACAAGGATTATTTCAAGTTTGCAAATAGTAATTTTTTGTGTTATATTCTCATTAAAGGGATGGATTGCTTGAACTACTCTAACATATATATATATATATATATATATAAAAATAGGAATGCCAGTGTGTAATCGTTTTTTTTTTTTTTGTATCCCTAGATCTGGAGCCATATCAGTGCACCATCATAACAAGGTCTCCTCAGAATGAACAGTCAGTCAATGCATACTCTCATTGACCCATTGTTCCAAAGCAAGATGCCATCATTCAATGGGACTATGGCCGCTACAGTTCTGTCAAAACCACAAAACATGCCTGGTTTCCTGGAAAAGCGGACACCGCCGATCAATGGGGCCTACTTCACTTATGACCCCAGAAGAAAGGAAGAAGAAGGGTTCCCTCCTCAGTGGAGCAGATCTAAGATCTCTCTGCTGGAGGGCCGAAGCCCTGTGAGTCACCACTCTGGCATGGAAGGACGAAACCACATAATTTATAGCCAAGACAGCACTTCTTCCGAGGAGGAGCATTCGCATTCCATCACTCGTTGTCACACCCCAGTAAAACAGGGCTTTACCCTATACACCCAAAGTCCCGGGATCAGCAGTCCCAAAGCTGCTACCTCATTGCCTCTAAGGAAACAAAACGGTGGAGGGGAGAACTCACCTCCTCCACCTGGGAGCCCCGTTTACTTTGCAGTCCCAAAGCCAGTTTATCGACATAGCCCCTGCTGTGGCGAACTGGGCTGTGTGCTGGGACACCGGTTCAGTGTGGAGCACGGCTCTCCGAGGCTGCCCCACGCTGTATATAAACACGACTGGGTGCGAAGCGATGCGCGCTACGCCGAAAGGCCACCGGTTCACAGAAAGGCAGAGGAGGCGCTGCTGCGACAGAGGGGTTTACAGTTTGAGCCCGTTGCCGAACCCCTGCGGAGGATCACTGTGGAGGCGTACGGCCCGGGTACGGCAAGGATGTTGCCCGCCATGATGGACCCCAACTACATCAGTTACCCCGGCACCCCAACGCGCCCCCTCTTCGCTTCGGTGAGCGAGCAGGCACAGCGGTTACAGACTTCCCCCAGAGGCTACCCTAGTCTTCCCCCCTCCCATCCTACATATGAGCATATGACCTCAGAGGTTTATCAGGAGCGCTCTCCCATGTCCAAATATGGCCAGCTAACACAGTACCCAGTGTTTTACTATCCCCAGGCCAGTGAGGTGGTACAGAGCGGCTGTAAAAACGCACACAGTAAGCACAGAGAAGATGTCCCTGTTGTAGTCAGACACACGGTCTTAACCCCCCGGGAACATTACATAGTGCCTCAGTCGCTTCATGGTGAAATTCCTTTGCCCAGCAATGAAACATTGCCTAATCACCCCTTTATGCAGAGCTTTGAGTATCCGTGTTACGCGGTCCCTAGATTTCATTTGAACGCAAGTCAACCACTGGCTCCGTCACCCCATCCACATCCACATAAGCCCAAAACGAACACCAGCCCGCCTGTGGACCAGTCAAAACCCTCCTCGCCATTCCTCCGTGTAGATCCCCCCAGGTGTACAGGCCAACCCGGCGTCTCACCGCCGAGCACAAAAACGAGTCGATTTTTTCCCTCAATCTCCAGCCTGCTCATGGACCAGCACCTGCTTCCGCCTGGGGCTGCGAACGTGAACAGGCTCATGGACTACGCCTCGTGTGAATCCCGTGTTACATGGCCAAATCAGTCAAAAGGCCCTCCTGCTTCGCTTGCCTCGTGGCCGCCGCCATCACCTAGTCGCAGTCCAGATTGCACCCACGCAGCTTCCCTCAATCTCCAGCCTGCTCATGGACCAGCACCTGCTTCCGCCTGGGGCTGCGAACATGAACAGGCTCATGGACTACGCCTCGTGTGAATCCCGTGTTACATGGCCAAATCAGTCAAAAGGCCCTCCTGCTTCGCTTGCCTCGTGGCCGCCGCCATCACCTAGTCGCAGTCCAGATTGCACCCACGCAGCTGGGACGAACGGTGTGAATGTCCGAAAAATTATTTACTCTCCCGCGGTCTCGCCAGAAAATAAATACCGTGGCCCAACGTCGCGTTCCGGCGACACGGTTATTAAAGGGTGCCTGAAGAGAAGCTCATCTCCACCCATCAAAATCAAAGAAGAGGGCAGGGATCTATGTGAAGTCGAAATCATGAGGAAGCGACAAAGGGTGGAAATAGAGCGTGACCAAGTAGGAAATGAAATAGTTTGTCCTCCGATGCCAATCATTGACAATGTCTTCAGTCTGGCACCGTACCAAGCGTACCTGCAGGTCTCCGGATTGCTGTTTCCTGAAAGGGTACCACAGACGACGTCTTCCGAGCACTGTGAAGTCGACACCAAGCTCGACATAAAGGAGAAAATGTCACACCCCGATGAACAGCGGCCTGTTGCCTCTCCGGCCCCCCAAAACATATGCCCCAATAGGTCGCCAGGCAAGCCTGTTGTAGAGAACTACGAGCGCAAACAAATTAAACGGGAAAAAGTGGATCCGTCATACGCGGACAACTCCGTGGAGTCTCCTGTTTGTCAGCAGGACTGCAGCAAGGTCACAATCAAACAAGAGCCCGAAGAGAGCGGCTCATGCGACGTTTGGCCCATGTTGGTGATAAAGAAATGTGAGGACGACGAATCCGAAAGCAAAGCCTCATTAACCGATGAGATTGAGACTTCGCATGAGCCCAAAACGGGGGAGTTGTCTGCACAGGTGAACCCTTCGCCCACTCAGGGGGATGAATGCGGGCGGCACCCGCAGGTGGCCAATCCCGTTGTGCCACATCCACCAGCCGAGAGCAAGCTGAAATTCAAAAACATTCCACCTCAGTGCCTAAAACGTTACGCCTACAAAATCATTCTTCCTAATATGAAGCATTGCAACCCTATTCCACAAGCCGAGCAGCCACCTGCCCAGCCCGTTGCTAATTGCATAAAACCGATTGCTCAAAAACAGGAGCTCCCAATTCCAGTCCGCCAGCACTTCTTTGAGCTACACCAGTCCCTCTGCAAGTTGGTGTCCAAATCCGTGTCCACCTCTTCAGAGCAAGAACTGCGAACCTGGTTGTCCCAGCTGCAACCGACCGAGCCAGCGTCCCCGTCGACCAAAGTCCAGAAGGTGGCGTGCCTGTTGGGCCTAAAAGCCAGAGAGATGTGGCTCGACGAGGAGATGAAGGCGGCGCTCCACAAGGTCACCGAGAGGCTGAGAGAGTACACCGCGCAGGAGCGCTGTCCCTTTCCACACGTCATGCGGACGGGGGCGGTGTTCCTCCCCATGCTGGTCATGAAGGAGCTGCTGTTTCCCAGCGTCCAGGGCAGCTTCGTGGACCAGGTCCTGCACCGGCACAAAGTGGAGCTGCGTCCCACCACGCTGTCCGAGGAGAAGATCCTCATCCAGCTCCACAAACGGGCCTGCTCCTCCCGTCTGCGGAGGCTGATGTCCCTCAAGCACTTGCCTGTTGTCTACGCCGACGTGGTTAACCTTTTGTATTACGCCTGTGTCTGCGAACATCTCGGTGAGTGCATATTCAGTTCCGGGAGAGTGAAGTAATGAAATGAGTGTGCGTCGAAGGTTTTTTCCTCCGAAAGGAAGGAAGGAAGGAAGGAATGGACATTGCATGGATCCAACGGTGGTTAAAAACATCTGACATTATTCATTCATCCGTTTTAGTCATTTAACACATTTTTCTTCCTTTGCCGCTTATCTGCCGTTGGCAAACAACTGTAAGGTACATGGCCGCCGACTATTTTCCAAATCAACATTACTCTCGCGCGGTATTACGGCACTTTGTCTCTCTGGGTACGGTCAAGCCGCACAAATTAGAGGGGATATAATAAGCAATGGCTGTGTTAATTACCCCTGGTGGGACATGCAGGAGACCACCACGGATGACTAACTCCGAAGCGGAAACAACTGGCCATCACGAAGACAGGAAATGCGTGGACACTGGACACTTGTTTCAGGGGCATGCGCAGGCAAACTAACAGCAGACTTAGGGATTTTTATTTTTATTTTTTTTAAGTTGAATTACAAAAATGTATTTTGTGATTAGTTTATTGCAACTGGCCATCACGAAGACAGGAAATGCGTGGACACTGGACACTTGTTTCAGGGGCATGCGCAGGCAAACTAACAGCAGACTTAGGGATTTTTATTTTTTTTTTTTTTAAGTTGAATTACAAAAATGTATTTTGTGATTAGTTTATTGTCCAAAATTCAGGAAATAAAAGTGTCTCTTCTAGTTGAATAAAAACAAGAGCATGATGTGCATTGTCCTTACCGTTTCTTACCACCGATAACGAGACTTTTTCAGAAACATGCGATGCGTGCAACATGACTGCCAAGCCAACAGCACTTCTGCCTTTCCTCCTTGCAAATATTTGGAAATCCCCTTTTGGGTAGAAAGATTCTTTTGGACCTTCAACTATTATACACGTATTTTTTTTTACTGATAACTGTATCTTGTTTTCCTCCTCTCTTTATCATTGGGTTGGTACTCCTATATTCTATTAGATGGGCCCGATTTTATGCAAAAGTAAGCGATACATTTTCAATAAAAAAACATTTATTTATTTTTTTACAGAATCCCCATCACCTGACGTCCAAAAGAAAGTCCAGGTATATTTATTTGTTTTTATGTTGTCCCTCGAGCTCACTTTTCTTTGCTTTCTTTTGCCTTATTTAAAAAAAAACAAAACAAACAGGTACAGTTTCTAACTTTCAATCACCAATCACGAGAGGTTGCATGATTACGTTACGCATCGTATAAGTGGTGGAGGGAAGGGTGCGGAGTTGGGGCAAGGCGTGTGTGGACATTTGAAACTGTTCTTGCACGATTTCTTGGTGAGCATTTATGGACTTGCAGTGTGTGAGGCCCACTTGTTAGATCACGGTACTAGAGGAAGGAAATGAAGGCCGGCAGCACACGGGGCATTAGACTGTGAAAACTGTTTGTGTAAAGGATGAGGCTGGTGTGGTGGTTTTCAGCTTTCCAACGAATCGAGCAAAATCAACAACGTGTTGTTTCGTTTTAGATCAGTAGTAAAGCTTATTTTTAAGGAATATATTTGGAGAATTGGTTGCACTTGCTGTGGAAGAAAAAAAAAAAAAAAAACGACACTGCCCATGCCTGTGATAATTTGCGTAAGGCATGACCTACTTGTTTGGATTCCCTCGTGGTTTTGTTTAGTTTTTTGTTTTTGTTTAGTTTCGGTGACATGGATATAGAATATCACATTAAAGCTGCACTTTCATTTTAGCGTTTTTTTTTTTACCGCGTGTCCTTCGACAGTCGTTATTTTATTTGGCACACGCATTTGTTAACTGAATTTGGCTTAATCATATTTTTTTGGTCCCCGCTGATTTTATTAGCAGTTCTCATGGTTTGGGAGAACTCGACTTTGGGATCTGAATATTGCCTTTGTCCTACCACTCGCTTCGATTGGATTTTATACCACACTGATAGCAACCCTTGTAGGAGCTGACTTTTCCCTGGCCTTCGCATTTACTCCCACTGCTATTTCCTCCCACAGCTTTTTACTCTTGTCTCTCTGGAGAGGGAGTTTCATGGTGGAGGAGCCTGCCGTCCAATTTCAATATCTGCTGATATTAATAGAACATATGTTCTGTATTTTTGTATTGGTTACTGGCTGGCTTTTTAGGACGATTCAAACATTTATTTATTTTTTATTTTAAACTCTGAACATTCCCTCTCCACAAGGTTTCCTGCTCACTAACATTTTTCTACAGACATCTTTAGTCCTGCTTTCCCATTTTGTCTGTTAAATTGAAATGTTTGGCATATATATTTTTTTTTTTTGACTTCCCCTCATTGCTTTATTCCGTGTTGCAGGATTAAATAAGGACCACCTCGCAAACGGAGAAAAGGATGACGGTATTGAGGAGCCTCCTGTGTTTTCAGACTTCAGTGCCTCGCCAGTCTCCCCCCGGGAGTTACAACCTCAGAAATACCCAACGGACCAGGAAGCCAAATCACATTTGAACAGGAATAGAACAAAAAGCAGGGTGAAGAGCAGCTCGAGGCGCATGTTTCTAGACAACAGTTTGTCAGATGAGGAAGCAGATGACACAGAAAAGACCATAAATGGAGGCGAGCTGCAGTTCTGCAAGAAGAACTTTACCAATCCGTCTGAGGAGGGTGAGAATAGCCGAAGCGACGGTGCGGTTGCAGAGCAAGATTATTCACTGGTTCCACCAAGCCCCACATCTGAGAACTCGTGGACTCGTCCCCTAACCTTTGACGAGCTTTCCCTGTCGGCCACTGACACAGAAACACAGGAATCCTCCATTGTGCAGCCTGGTACTCCATCCTCCGGAGAGGCCACGCCTCCTGTTAGGTCTAAGAGTTGCTCAGGAGTGATTCTCAAGCTGAGAAGGATGTTTAGTAAAGGCCTCAAAAGGAAAAGGGCCCGCTACCAAGCAGTGTCCGACTCTGGCACGTCTGCCGACCCTACTCTCTCAAAGGCCGAGGGTTCGGAGGGCGAGGTGGGCGACCTTTGCAAGAGGAGGCCCAAGGCAACGCAAAGGTGGCAGAGGACGGGGAGCTACTCCCACGCCTTGAGACCCCTCAGCGGCTCTTCTAAAAGAAAACACAGATCGCTCGTGACGATCAAGTGCTGTCCCTACTTGTCCGCCTGCCACAGCGCCGAACACAGGAGGCGGTGGGAAGGACTACGTTCGGCCGTTCAGAGGGCTCGCGGGGCCGCGAGGTTCGACTATCCTGACCTGGTGGGAAAGCAGATCTGCCACCTGTATGAAGAAGACGACAAATCCGAAGTGTGGTATAGAGGGGAGGTACTGCGTGTCCACGAGGCCAACGCCAACCCTCTAAAGACTATATTTGAGGTCCGGTATGACAGCGAGCCAGAGTGGAAGTACTATCTCGAGCTGCTGATAGACTATAAGAAAGGCTGGCTCAAAATTGAAGACTAGTTTTCATATGAAAATGCCACTGGGCCAGTTTTTTTTGTTTTTTTTTCAACAAAACACTTATAAGCCATAAAGCCTTTTTTATATGGAGATCTGTCAAACTTTCTTTGTGCACAACTGGTGACGAGTCTTTTTCACGAGAGTGATGGAGAGTTTGCAGCATCCTGTCGATGCTTTTAAGCCCTCGTCATGGACACATAATGCTTTTCTGGTTTATTTAATAAGTGGATGGTTATGTGAAAGAGCAAGAGTTTCATTGGAAACATAGATGTATCTTTTAGTTTAAAATAAATGGAAATGTAAGCAGATGTGATGTATTTAAGTCATTTGACACGTTTCTGGTTTAAAAAGTGAAATTAGTAGATGGTAGACTTGCAGGTTTTATTTGCGGGTGCGAAATAAAATGTGAGCAAATGACAAATGTTAAAGTCTCAAACCGTGCAAGTCCCATGTATGTAGGTTTCAAAGTTAAGAGAGCTCTGATGTTGTACGTCATAGCATAGTCATTTCTACCCCTCACGACGGTGGATGTTTTGTGTGTAACTGAAGCTGAACAGACATTATTTTAGTTTTTTCTAATGTGCTCAAGATGTCTGATGCCACAAGCTGCTGACATGCCGCGTGTTTTTTTTTTTAAATCTCTATGACCTGACTTTGTATCTTCTAAGACTGAATTGTTCAAATATTAACTGTTGTTTTGACTAAACGTTCACTCAATCAATCAATATTGTGCAAGTTATCGTTCCTCCTAAAAAGTCATTTTTGACAGTCCCATGTAGTTTTTCGGGCTCATGTAGTTATCTTTACCACTCCAGTCAATCTAATCACATTGGACATGGTGTGATGGCTGAGCGTATTGCAGTGCAATCAGTCGTGAGGTTAGGGTTCTTTTTCTTTCACCACATCAGGATGTCATTTCAAATGGTAAGTCAATTAAAGTGAGCCTCCACTTTACAAACACACTGACTTTTGATTTTGTCTTTGTCCCCATCCAGTGGCGACATTTGTTATTGCAAAACAAAATTGTTAGTAAATTGAAACCAATATTTGCAGGGAAATGCATAGCGTTTACAAATAAAACTGCACTACAGTGGAAAGAATTATTAAGTGTGGAGAATAACTTCTTAGGGGGTTAAATGGTTTCTGCCACTGCAAAAGGCATCGTTTCATTATCAAACAACCACCCATGGCAAAACAATGTTTGCAACATTTTGCACTTTAATATTATCTCCAAAACAGACAACTAATTTCTCTCACATGTTCACACTAATAGGAAATAAAACACTTTTTGATAGCATAAAGAAAAGATATGTAGAAAAAGTATTAAAAGTTTTTTTGGATGTCGCAGAATAATGCAAGTAGGTGCTTCGGTTTCTTCAGACATTATGACATGATGAACTACTAACATACACAATGAGAAGAGAGCAAGCCCCAGAGACCATAAAAGCCTAATGAACGCGGCTATAGCCGGTGTGTTACCTGCAAGACAGCTTAGTGAAAGGAGCCTATCTTTTGTTATCCATTTAACTTGTGTCATCATCGGTTTGTGACCGGAGACAAAATGTATTGAAACGTGACACACTAACAACCACCGGCTCTGATACAATTAGCAAAGTAAAAGCAGCGCAAAAAAACAAAACAAAAAAACAATAAGTTACCGAATTAACTTCACACTAGTCGAGAAGACACAGCTCTGCCAATGTCTGTGGCACACTACGTGGCAAGCTACGGTGCAGAAATGCATCATGGATGTTTGAGTAAAGACAGTAAAGTTTGAGACCAACCCTACTCTAATGATTAACACAGTAGTCCCCATAATGAGATTTCTCATGACATTTATTCAAATAAACAATACAGTTTATAATTTGCTAGGATAAAATAATACGTTTTAACACATAAGAAGCATTTGGGAGAGAATTCGCCCAAAGATGTGAAACTGGGGCAAAGGGTGTGTTTCGATGATGGCTGACACTTTGGTGTCGTCTACTGACCTGCATCAGTGCCTGTATATTCATGTCCCCTCCAGTCACTCTTGTGAAGACTGCCATATTCCAGAGACGTGAACGAGCGTTAACGAGCAGATCGCTTGACAACCAGAGCAACCACCACACAGAACAATGCGAAAACCTGGAAGGGGCCCGGACATTTCAATGTCGAATCCTCAACCCGTGTGCAGGGGGAGGGGGGGGGGGAAGAAAAAAAAAAAAAAAAAGTATTTTAATGCAAAAGCATAACAGCGATATAAAACAGTCCTACAACATTTAGAAGTTTGCCCGATATTCCTCATCTGCCCAAGGATTGCGCAAGTCCGACTGTGTAGCTCGGTTTAAAGCCACGTTCGGCCTCACTGCGGGGCAAGGGAGCGCTTCAAAGAGGCGCGGCCCCCCTCAGCCCAGAGCCATCCCAAGTATTCCCCTTCAAGAGTAACGCAAATGCCTGACCCTGTTAGACAGTGATCCAGCCCAATTAGCAGCACCACAAAGCTATGCTGTCAGTACATTCTATTACCCTCATTCAATCCCCAAGGTGCAAGCTGAGCTTTCAGAGAGCTACTTCCAAGCCACGTCGGGAAACAGAGGGGGTTAAAAAAAAAAAAAAAAAAGGGGGGGGCGAAAAAAAAAAAAAGAGTGAATGTCACTCAGTTTGGCTCTTGCAAATAATTAGTAATGTTCTTAAATGTTAAACACCTCTAAAAACAACTAAGAGGGTACAGCAAACGGTTAGAATAGAGGGGGCACAGGGCCGGTGCATTCAGCCATTCCTCTGAACGGTAAAATGACTTGGCAACTAAAAGTAGTCCTTCCTATCAGTCCCCATTTTGATTTACTGATAAGGTGGAATTGTGCACGGAGGAGACCGAGGATGATAGGGCGAATGCCTTATTGCCAAAGACCAGACCCCCCACTCATGATGGAGGGAGTAAACAGACTCGACCTACATGGCAAGAACACCTTTTTAATTATCGGTAAAGAATAAATATTTCAAAATTATGCAAACACGTGCCACTCTTGCTCTTTTACTTCCATGCATATGGACTATTTACAAATTGAAAAATACAGACTGGCTGTTTTGTTCCTTTGATGTTTTTTTTTTTCCTCCCACCCCCCCTCCCCCACAATGTCTTTGCCCCTTTGCCATCAGCCTATCAACATTCAGCCACCCAGACAAGGATCTCACCACATATAGCAGACATGGCCAGGACAATTAAAGCTGTGTTGAAAAAAAATTCACACTAATGGGAAAACAAAAAAAGCAAAAAAAAAAAAAAAAAGCAAAAATCAAAACAGAAAAGATTCACAATCAAAAAACGGAAGAAAATTAGATAGTTCAGGGGAGGTGTTACAATACAAGCCAAAAGGATGTATTTGTTTAAGATGGATTTTCTGCTTTTCTCTCACGACTCCACTCTGTTGCTAACAATAGCAATACTGTAGTACACTTTATTTTTATTACTCTACCTTTAAATATAATTTACTTTTAAGATTTTGTTAAACAAATCCAGGAAAAATTATGCAAAAATGGTTGTTTTGCCAAAGGAGAGGCGGCAGAAGGCCCGTGCTGCCCTGTTAAATTGCATCAGCGCTCTAGTTTGTCAAGATACTCAAGAGTCCGTTGCATCGGGACGTGTCCTCAATCCTCAATGTACTCCCACAGGTCCTTCTCATAGCCTTCATGCACGTGCTGTAACAGCACTCTTCGCCTGCTCTCACAGTATCTACAGGAAAGGGGGAAATGTACTTGAGACCACACGGGCAGACAAAGAGTGGACGGCAGGAATCACAATTCCTCCTTCACTGACCTGTACTTATCTTGTACTTTCTGCTTGATATCCTGCAAGGAATCTTGGGATATGTCCCGCTCTAGGTAGCCAGACAGCACCTCAGTGGCATTTTCCAAGTCTGCCTGGTTGTTCTGATGAACCAAAAATTGCCAAACAATATTATTCCATTTCAGAGCACAGAAATATCAGTCGTACACAATCATGCGGAATGTCCTGCCTCAGGCAAACACTCGGGCTACAGGAAGTGTGGGCCCATTTCTTCCCTGCCAACCATCAGGTGACCATTAATTTGGTCTTTGTCTAGTTGTGCTGCCAGAGCAAAGAATGGCTGGAAACATCCGAAGGACTTCCTGGTAAAATCTGTCTCCAAAGAAAAAATATCAACTGCACAAAGAAGTTCTAGGAGTAAGTCATAGTCCAGAGTGCATGTTTGTCAAGAGAAAAGGGATAGGGACACTAAAATGTAGGTTGGCAGGTTTGACAGAATTATAATTTTTGTGATAGAATGTGGTTCTACTTTTGTTTTTCATTGCTCAAATCGGATTCTGGCCTAAATATTATAGGTAGAATTGAGAAGAGGATATGTCCAGGACAGGAATGGTTCTTCATTACAGGAGTCTTCATAATTGAATCAAACTATAAACGGAGAAATCACGCTCCAGCTTTACTGGCACTGTACTGGATATATTCAAAAAATAAGTAGGGACTGTATATATTTTGACAGTAGATGCGTAAGCAATATCTTATTAAAATGAAAACACTGATTAGGTAGGCTTTAAAAGTCCAGAATAAGAATAAGATACATTAATATTACTGTTATTGGATATTTTGTGCCACTATATATGCATTGTATATGTCTGGTAGGATAACAATGAATAGAAACATTTTATTAACCCAAATTTTTGTTCCTAACCAGTGCTGGCAGAACTCAACAACTCGACTTACTGGAAAAATTACCTTAAAAATAAAGACTCGTCTGTAGTAACCGTTTTTTTTTTTTTTGCACATTCACACTCTCATTCGTGCCATTTTTGCCTACCTCAAAAATAATGGACTGGTTGTTCTTCTTGAGGTAGAAGGCAAAGACGTAAGTGAACATGAGGGTGGATCTGCACTGGCACAGCACATCCACAGCCTTCTTCAGAAACTGCACCTCAATCCAGGACATGTTGTGCTGCTGCATCTCCTCCATCTTCTGCTTGACCTGAGCATAGAGCTTGTGCTCAAAGCGCAAGCTCTGCATGTGGTTCATGTAGCGGTTGCAGTAGAACAGGTACCTCTGCAAGGCCGCCCTGGAACGCTGCTCACACAACATGAAACTAGCATTAACTCTCATATATGCAATGCCGGTGGGCCATTGGGCGAGTCAACCACAGTATTTTAAGGTTCAGCTTGATTATTATTTAGTACCTCTTGGGCATCTCTGGCTGCCTTGGCATCGTCTTCATTGTAGCGATTGCAGTTGTACCTGCAACATCAACAGTGCTTTAAAGAAGACCGCAGCACACGCAACACTTGTTCGACAGAGCTTTCAATGAGCACTGGCTGCTCAATGGGGAACTACTCACTGTAATCCTGCCCGCAATTTTATTACCATAATCACATTTAATGGCGATGAATGCTGCAGTTATATACATCCACAGTGCTCCGATTATGCAAATAGGGAACGGAGATGGAGAATCTACAAGGAAAGCTGTGTGTAGTAAAAGCAGTTATTGTTGCTAAAAATCGGGACATTTGCGGACACATAGTATATATTTCAGTTGTCCTGCTATGAAGTAATGTTCTCCTGCTTTGTGTACCTTTTCAACCAGCTGCCTACTCAAGATAGCTACGGAAAGACCTTGGTACTCGGCCATATTTTCATGATACGTCACAAACAATGAAGAGTTTGGCACGTCAAATATGCACTTAAGACTTTAAGTGGCAAGACAATGTGCACTCATATCTGAAAAGGAAAATATTATTCTAAGATCAAGTCATATTCATAGGTTAGGTCTTAAATAAATAATAAAGGGCCAAGGTGACCCCTCTTGTGCATTTGCTCTTACCAGGCTGAGCCGTGGGGTTCCCACGGACCAAGGCAGACCCAGCAAAACTCAGCTTTGCAGTTCTGGTTCCGACAAACCATATGATTGCAGCCACCATCTTTCTCAATGGTCACATGGCATTTTGGACACTCCTGTCAGGAGGAGACAAACGATTGTTTACAGGTCTCGGCTCTAGACCGAATGTTTGACAATAAAAAGAGAAACATGAATTGTTAACGACAGTAAAAGCAAGGAGGGGGGGGTCAAGAAAGACAGATAACATACTTAAAAGACAGTAATCTTAGGATTTAAGAAGCCATTCATTTTTTTCCCTAAACCTCACCGACACGTTTTCATTGGGCAGGCCAGCCAAATGTGGTACACTAACAAACTAAGCGAATTACTTACCTTTGTATTTGCGGCAATCCAGTTTGAAGTTTCACTGTCATCATCACATTTCTTTATCCATTTTCTCAGCCACTACAAAGCCATTCAAATTAGAAAAACAACCAATGATCATGTTGACAATTAAATAAAAATGAAATTATTTAAAATTTCACAATGGGATGATCAAATATTCCCTTTTTGCTTACCTTACACTTAACGGGATCGTGCCAATTCTCTCCGCAGTTGAAACTGCGACAATAGAGGGTATTAACAAGGTCAGTCTGCTATTGTCCGTTTACACTACTCTAATGCACGTTTCTTCAAACAAGCTCTCTTACCAGAACTGACGACCACACTTGCACCGCACTGGCTTGGCATCTGGGTACTGGACTTTGACAACATGATGGCAGTCTGGTGCAGGGCACCACTTTAACAGTCGATTGCACTTGAAAGAAGTAATTAGACACAACACAGGCTAATAAGTTCATGGATGCCTAGTTCCCCCAAACAACATAGATATTCCAATGGCTCATCATTGTAAACCAAGGTTTGTTGAATATATTTTAAGTATTGCAAAGAAACAAAACCCAATGCTTACCTCTACAAAACTATTTGTAATTAAATGCTGGTACTTCAACTTCACCTTTGAATCTGTTATGAGGCGCCTGTAGGAGATATAAGTTTTGGTTACATAAAATGAATAACTTAAGAAAAGCTTCCTTCCTCTCATCAGTGGATATCTTCCCAGCAACATCGCAATAAAAACAAGTCATACCACTTTACTTTTCTTTTTCTTTGCAGAAATACAGAAACTATTATACTATTGTATTTTTTCAGGAAGCTATGTTCCAAACAACCCATTACATTACATAAATGAAATAATGATCTGAACTGATAAATGAACACACTGTTTCTTGCGGGTGAGATAAGAATGTAGGTTAAGACAATCACTGCCAGCTTAAACTCTGGTACAAGAGATTAGTGTTCATGCTCCCAACATGGAGGTATATATATATATGTGTGTATATATATATATATCTCTCTCTCGGCACCACAGACTGAGCATTATTGAGCAGTAAAGAAGTGGCCTTTGATGAGAGAAATTCCAGTAAACACATATTTGGATTTACAGTTTATATTTCAGATTATGATATATGCACAAATGTGTCTACGCTACTACTAACAATATCTATATAATTGAGTTAATTCCCTTTTGAAGACCAGGTAACTGAAATGATCTCCACAAAGAAGCAAACACAACAGTGTTGTGAGAACCAATTTCCATCCCAAGCAGTTGGTTAGTGAACCCTGTCTCTATAATGATCATTTCACAGAGAAATAATAAAGGCCCATTTTTTCCCCTATTGTTTCCTGCTCTGTCACATCTACTTGATGGTGACTGCTGCCCAATACGCAGCAACACACTTAAACAGAACTAAGATACTCACATGACTGTGTTGTCATCAACCAAAATGTCACAACTATGAGCAGGACAAGAAATGGTCTGAGAAAGACAACAAGACAGAGGGCAAATCATTAGTCAGACAGTTTTGGAGAGACGCAACAAATGAAACTGATTCATAAATGTCGGTGGGTACCTGTCCCATTCCTTCTTCTATGATTTTGGTTGTCAGGTAATCTCCCCAGCACTGCATGCAGAACTTGTGTCCACACTCCAGGCCAGTAAAATACTATAAGAAAGCAGCAAAGGAGAAAAACAACAATTCATCTCTTGATTATAAGCACGTGCCCTTTCCTGACCGAACAAGTCATAGGCTTTAGAGTGATTCATTCAAAGGCTAAATATCCATATTCGTCAAAACAAATTACTTTTTTAACAAACTGATCATATTTTGTGAGCTACAAACTTCCTTCCGTCAACTTTCTGAAACACCTCCTCCTTTGTTGAAACAATACATCGTATGATAGGAATGGAACAGTGCAAGCTGCAGTGTGACGTTGACTTTTGATACATTTGTGGATATTTCTTTAACCTTGGTGATAAGTTCCTTCTTATGATAATTTATTCTTTCGGTATTTTTCCCAGGTGACATCTTCTTCTGCACCACAAAGCAGTGCAAACACTTTTGTAATATTCGGCCAAAATACTGATAATGTTTTTTTTTTATTTTTTTTTACAATTTCAATAATCTCTTATCAGAATACAATGATGGTGTCATTATGGGACTCACAGAGTTGGGGAAGTTCAGATAGCAAATCTGACATGGCAAGTCCTGTGCCGAAGATCTAGTGTTGATGGGAGGACGGATGCGTGGCTTCTTACTGGGGTTAATGACATGACACTCGGAGAAAAGCTTGTCCAGATTACCATCAAAGTACCTGTACACATTGAAAAACAAATCAGTGCTCAGAAAGCAGTAAGACAGTAGCTCTCCCAGGTGGGAAAAAACTGGGTCAATTAATGTAATGCAGAAACTTTTACCTTTCCATAAGCTTTTCTTTATCCCAGTTGAAGTGACTGAGAAGGATCCGTGTTATTGTTGCAGGATTCTAGAAAAGTGAGAAATGGATGATCAGAACTAAACCCGTAGCTTACATTTACATTCATTACATACTACGCCCAATGGCAGGGGGTATTAATGACATGGCAAGCCCACTAGTTGGTATTTCTAGGTTTAGTGCGAGTGCTATCAGAATCGCTTTTATTCGCCAAATGTACAGGTGCAAAGGAATTGAACTTGGTGTGCAGCGCAAGTGAATTAACACATAAGACACGCGACACAAGACATAAATTAAAGGAAGACGGTATAAGTCACGTTTAAGAGTACGGTTGCAATTTACTGGTTTACAGGGGTTATTTAACTCCAGTAAATTAAAGCATTCAGATCCTCTAAAGTGGCAGTAGATGTAATAGTTCTCACTTACATTACATTGTTAGCAGGCATTAAGAAACATATCTGTAACACCGTTCATTGCAGTAAAAGATAATGTAATGCAACCACCCACTACAGCCTTAGACTACATAAATCTACTCCTTTCTGACCATCTGAAGACTTAAATAATCATTCACGAGTGCAAAGTAGAGATTTTGCTATATATATTTTCTTTTAACAGTAGAGAAGCTAAGTTAAACCACAACACATTTCTAATGGAGTACGTGTTCAAAATGTGGCTGTGACTGGATAACTTCACCAGGCAAAATGGCAGCTATGTGTGGTGCAATAAAACAGACCACGCGATATAGGGTTTGAAAATGAGGGCACACCATTGGCTGTGACTGGACAGGTGATGGTGTTATCCGTTATGACAGGCTTGTGTCTACATACTGCAATAAAACCAAATGAATGCCATCAACATTTTGTCACCAAACATTTTACAAAACAAAAAACCTTTGTTTCCGCATTCAAGCCTTGTTTGAAGGCCATCGCAACAAATCCAAATAAAACCATGCGCACTAAAGTATTTTGTGAAAATGTTCCAAAACATGCATTCCCTATCAGTGTGCAAACTGCCATTTTATTTAGTATATTTGCTTGCAACATGGAAACTACAATGTTTAGTATTGTTTAGTACCGGTGCCATAGAAGAACACCACAGTGTACAGCATGTCACTCAGTATAACACCGTATATAAGGTATTTTCAGCCAATTCTATTTGCCTTTTCACCTAAAATTAGACACAAAAATGTGTTTGCAATCTTCTTTTGTCTCCATGTGCTATGTGGATAAAGATAGGTCAAGTGCAGGAAAATGAAAATATTACCAAGAGCGTGAGTTAAACTATTGCACATTTTCAGCAGGCCGTTGGCACATTTAAAAGTTGGTCGATGTGTGCTCCATATGCATTAAGTAACACACTGCTCAACTATTCATTGGAGACACTATTAAATGCCCCAAGCTACTCTCTTCTGTCAATTGGTTTACAGCCACAAAACAGCTTTAGTGTACCTGGACATAAATTCTTCAAGTCCATACACTAACGCAAAGAGACATGACATATTTTTATATATATTGATCCCGTCATTTTAGTGCCCAAGAGCAACACAAATACTTCATTGTATGCTTCTCTCTTGATCAGCATGTGAATAGAAATGTGTGATGCTGGCGCTTTTCTCTGCAGCATCTCAACAAGTTATACATTTTCAGCACGAGGAAAACAAAGGCATCAGATAACCAGCAATGAGCCATGTGATTCCACGTTCTACACCTACAGAAACAGTGAATTGATCTAGAGGGAAAAAACATTCCTGTTAAATGTTAATAATGTTCTAAGGCTATGCTGTCATATACACCTATGTCTGTACATATTTGAGTATTGTCAATCCATGGCCTGCTATTGGCAAAAATAATTAAGATTGCACTGGGGCTGTGAGAATTATTTGCGATGACAATAAAGGGTTTAACCAGATGTCAATAACCCTTGGTCACTGCCACTCATTGTTCCCCAGCATTTTGACATCTTACTTAGATTCGGTCATGTCCTTTAATGAGTCCTTTTTACAAAAAAATGATTAACATTGTGTTTAAATATTGGGTGAATATGACTTATTGAAAGAGAACACAACTGTTAAATGTTTATCAAGATGTTAGGTACAGCTAATGACCAGTGACAGTGACCTCCAGCAGCAGTTATAATTGGGAAACCTAGACATTGGTAAGCCTGGACCCCTCCACGCAATGTCAATTGGCATGTTATTATATACTATTTAAGTAGATACAAGATGGCACTGCATCATGATTCAATGGCGCTTTCTACTGGGAGCAGTATCGTGGAATATTAAAAGAGCACCCACAACACAACTTTTGAAAAGATATTCCACAGAATGAACAACAACTACGTTCAGTCCTTTCCTGACTGACAAACTAATTACCGATTAAATTAATGTGAGGTCTATCTATATTAACTCGGACGATGCTCATCAACTTCAAGGTAAATCTATAACCAGTGTCATGATTATATTCTTGAAAAGAAAAACTACCCCCAAGTTGTTAAAAAAAACAGATGGGGGAACTGTCTTAAAGTGCCTGTTCACAGAGAAAACTGTTTATTTCAGATCATCTGGGTGTATTCCATCCAGGTGGCAATCATGACAAAATATTATTGCAATACTAAAGAAATAAAGAGATTTTATTTTGGTACACTGTGAATTGTTGTAATCCTTTAGCTTTGTAAATGTTTATCAGAGATTCAAACCGCCACACGTGCACAAGTGATGTCAAACGTGTGGCTGATGGTTGTTGGGAATAAAAACATCTAAAACTAAACCATGATACCACTCATTCAAATCAATTTATCATTTATGTCTGAACACAGCCTAAAAATACACTGCGATTTCAGTTTATTAGGAACGCCGATCTACGGTAATGAGACCTAATGCAGCACTGCTCAAATAAATCCCACATTCATAAAAGTTATAGTATTCAGTTGTTGTTGGTTATTACAGAAGTGCTGGTTAGATTTTATGGGAGGCCGTACATTATGGTTGATTTTCTGTACCAAATTCTGCTGAGAAGTGTCCACAATATCTTGACAAAATATCTTTCAGTACATTGGAGGAGAGACTTGTCTTTTTTTGTTTTTTACTGTAGTTAGCCACTTGAAACTTTCCCCCTACAGTGTTTAGAGACCAGACAAAACCAGTCACTCTTCAGTCATGAAAAAACATTTACCAGAAAATTGCATTCAACAGCAGTTAAAATCTTCTAACATATGCCACATTACAAACGTTAATTATAAAAACAGATGTTTAAGCTTGGAAAGTGCCACAAAAAAAATGAAATTAAGTAGTCAGAGCTAAATCCTATTTATAGAGGAATCACCATGTCAGATGTTTCTGCTGAAGAAATGACTACCATGTGGCTGCCCTGTGTGCACAGTACTAATATTTTTTATACATATTTCATGTTTTAGATACTTACTCGTAGGAAATGATTACACACAATATATTGGAATGTGCATATAAAACACAAGGTAAATGGTGTGTATCGAGCCAATTTCCATTTTATTCTGTATCCAAGTGGAGCTAGCTGAAAGGAAATGGAGGCCCATGTTAATGCAAAGGCGAAATACTCCACTGAGTGTGCTTTATTTCTTTATCATTAGCCGATGATAAATGCCGCCTATAACTAATCCCCTGATATTTCATGGAATAAGTAATAAAATACCAAAAATATAAATAAAGGTAACCTAGCATGTATCTGGCTAACCAAGTCGATGACCAAGCCTTTCGTCATTCAGGACGTTAACGGCTGAACTATTTTAAGATTATCGTACCATTAAGTTCTGTGCCAAGTGTACATTAGCACATTAAATCAGTCATCAATTAAGGATTGCCAAGAATTTAATTCTAAATGCGTATCATTCCCAGTGAGGTGGTAGTTTAACGGTAACATTAGGCTCCTTAGCAAGCTAGCTAACTTGCAAGCCAACATTAGCTTAGCACTGCCAACTTCTCAATAGGGATTAGACTACTTCCTGGAACACAAATCGCAGAGAAATGGTTGCATTGTCCTAATTTAGGTTGCCCACGTCTTCGTGTCAAACGCAACGCACATAAAATTGGGTTTCATTTTATTTATGTTTTTGTGTCTTGTGCGGTACCGTAGCACTGCTGTGGAACTGCTAACTTCCAGCAAGTAAACTACTCCTACCAGGCTAATGGCTAAGCTAACGTCCATGGCCTGTTTACGCTTCACACAAGCCTGGACCCCGGTCTTTCCTACCACTGGCATACCAAAGTACCTACCTGGATGACCTCGTTGACCTCCCTGATACACTCCACCATATGCTGGAGAATCTGCTCGGCAGTCAAGACCTCGAAACGGTAGTCCTCCTCCTCCTCCTCGCCCTGACCGTGGCTACCTCCACCAGTGTCCCCGCACTCGTCTCGCTCCCCACCGGCCACCACGGGATCGACCAACTCCACCTCTCCGAGCTCCAGGGTGTCGTCCTCGGGCTCCTCTTCGGCGCTGTCCTCGCTACATTCCTCCTCTTCGTCGTCATATTCATAGTTATAACCCTCGTCTGAGTCCATTCCTGGGGTGGTTATCAACTTGTGACAAGCACACCTGACGGTCTGGAGTGGCTGAGATGTCGCTTGTGGAACAAATACGAAACCCCAAATTATCCGAGCCTGTTTTCAGCTGCAGCGAAAATAACAACAAAACGTCGCCGCTGCTAAGCCAACAAAGAGACGCAGCGTCACCGACTGACGGCGCCCTGACGTCACACCGACTCCACAGGAAACTGTCAAAAAAAAAAACCAGAAGGCTTTAATGTGACTGAACTTTAGATTTTCCCCCTTACATACGTTTTAAATAAATATTTTACCACACTCAAAAATAAAATGTTATTCGTCCAGTTGACACTACGGAAGAGGAGTGGGGCCACGTGTTATTCATTTTCAAAAAGAATTATGTTCAAAGGAATCTCAGAATTCTGACTTTGTTCTTTTTCTCTCTTAAAGGAAATCGCAAGTGGCCTTAATCATCAAAAAACCAAATACGGAATTCTAACGTTGAAAGAAATTCCGTGCAAAAGTGTAAGAGCGTTTAAACGTATTTATATTTTATTCTATCTATACTCGACAACGGCATATTATGTTTATTTTCCTCAAGGTAACACTTTTTCCCAATAGCAGGGAAAAACGAATATTATATTCGATTAAAAAAACACACACACAATAGTCCTGAATATTGTTTGTTGAAAGGGAGCCTCGATACCATTAGACCCCAGTCATGTGACTGGATGCTGGTGCGCTTTACCAGTACAGGCCATTTTAAAAACTCTGGTTAACGGATTACATAATGTGAATAATGAACACAAAGAACTTCTGTTTTCTGTTTGATTGGTCACTCTTGACACCAGTTGTAGTAACAGATGTGTGTTTTGTTGCAATGGCCTTCAATAAGTTAATGAGTTGCATTGGCACATTGTTGATGAACCTTGAGAACAGTGATTTTCAACCACTGTGCCTAGGCACATTAGTGTGCATGGGGGGTCATCAGTTATGCCTTGGAAAATTATCCAATTTCACTTAATCGGACCAAAAATATGAATTAGTTACAGAAAAACATTCCAAACAGGCCCAGATTTCACACTGAGTGAGTATAAACAAGTCGAGAGACGACATTTTGATTATATGTAATGTGTTAAGCTGAAACGTGTCATTTTGTATCATGTTTGATTGGTGGTGTTCCCCATGATTTTTTCAATATAAAAAACGAGCCGTGCCTCAAAAAAGGTTGGAAAAAAACTGCTTTCGAGAGCCAAACTTTCCCAGTAAGGTACTGCAATCAATAAGGCTATGTGCAGAGACATTACTAATAAGGAAGACTAAGAAACATGTCATTTAGATCATGATTCTTCAGATTAATCATAAGTGGCATTGCAGATAGTTTAATATTCATTTTATTAGATAAAACTGGGTTGTTTTATATCCTAAATGTATCATTGTGGTTGGTAAGAAAATCAAGAAAATGTTGAACCACCTTGAAAAAAGGCGTTTGGCCCTATTTCAGGGGGCTTTCCATCCAATGACTCACATCTACACACAGTAAGATGTGAGAAGGGTGATGTCATATGCCAGGCTTCGGGGAATAAGGGTCTTTCCTGAGTTTAATACGCCTGGACACACCAAATCTTGTGGAAAAATTAAAATTCGAGAAAAAAAATAGCCATATTTACTCAAAAACAACAGTTGTAGCCAAATGATTTCAGCTTATTAATGTTCAGCAAAGTACTTTGTCATTTAGTCATTATGCTTTCTTAAACTGTGGTTTTGTCTTTAACTATTATTTGTGACAAGACTCTCCATGAGCTTGGATAATTTCTGATCTTGTGGAACAATGGCTGCAACAGTTTCCTCAAATGTTTGCTCTCTGAAAATACAGTACACGTGTTTAAACTAAGTTATGAATATCTGATTATCATTTATTCCCCAGGGCAATCTCAACCAATTGAATCCCTGCTACAGAGAGATAACTCCTTTAGGTACTTTTGATCCTGTTAATCCAGTGTGACTATCCACATACCAGTTCATGGCCAGAATAAAAAGTGTCATCACTGTTTCCTGATTCTTATATCCACTTGGGAGATGATGATGATATTTCCTGCTGGCAGGCTCAAATATTACAGATAATACAAGGTATCATGGTGTCTCCATGATATCTTGACCCCTCAGGACCTACATGGGGACCTGCTACTACACTGTGTGGCCCATTGCCTTCAATAGTCAGAGAAGAACTCGGTTGCTGTGGTTTAGTTCAATTAATTGTTGTGGTTTGTGATTTTGTAATTCTTATTTAGTTTACTTTATTTACTGTAAATTATAGTATATACACTGCAAAACACAGAATGCTATATTTGTACATACCACTGGGTGGCAGTAAAGACTTAATAACACATCAGTGTGCTTCCCAATTCCACATTTTATACTAATTGTATACAGAAGTGACTGCAAACAGATGTTATGATGGTATTTGCCTGGTGAAAGAGAGGTCCATTTAAAGGGTGACTGAGTTTGACTGGAAGTGGTGTGATCAATTTGAAAGGAAAATTCCAATTAGTTATTAAAGTCATTAGCTGTTTTGAAAAAACACCATTTTGTTGTCATCCTTCCCTCGCAAGTATTGAAAAACAGAAGAAACTTGTGATCAGGGCAAAGTCTGCACGTGGGGGTACTATGTTGGTGCCACCAATCTCCCTCTTAATCTTTGGTATAACATTATAAATACACCTGACATCACAGGGCTGTGATCAATGACTCCCAAAGCAAAACACTAAAACCAACTTGCAGGTATAATGACCTGACAAAATCGTCCTTTCCACTATGTCTGCTGCCATTACTGTAATATATGACCGAAATAATCCCTCAACAAAATTTCAATTTCTGCCATATTGTTTGACCAAAAGCAATAACCACCATTTATGATCCCTTCTTCAGCAGTAACCTGGATTTTTACAACAAACCTCAGTGAAGTTAATGTACCTGCTACGACATGACTGTGCTACGACATGACTGTGATAATGACTGAGACAAATGATTTTCTCAATGTGTGGATTAGGGTAGTGGCAGCAGATGGCAAGGCGGGGCAATCCCTGGTCGCCACAGTGCTGACACCTCAATCCTTCTACTTCATCTAACTTGGTGGTGGTGGGGGCTGGGGGCATGGGCACAGTAAACGCTGAAGGGAAACTAACAAAGCTTGATTAACCACTCTGCAGCTACTTGGAATCAGATATATGCTGAGTGCAGTTGAATAGAAGCTTATGCCAAGATATGATAACATGGCAGGAAGAAGATTATCCTGCTGGAACATTTTATGGCCTTTATTATTGTTGGTTATAATGTTTTTTAACTATGTGCAAAATCATCCATAAAGGTTTAGTTTGATAACATGTTTATTTCGTTTCTTTCATATTGATCGACCGTGTCTATCTATCAACAATAATATATAGACTATGACACATTTATGGCTTAGCAGCTTGAGACACCTGTTCCTGGTGCCAAAAAAGAACAGCAACATCCTTTAAAGTTAATCTCACTCTTTGACAATAGCTGACATTCAAATAGATTATATCAAAAAGCTGCTTAGCCTGATGCAAAGATTTGTGAACTAGCTTTTCAAGGGCATCAACTGAAGGACAATAAAGCTGTCTGGCACATATGTGCCTGGTGCAAATGCGTGGGCCTCCAGTGTTTAATGAACTGAAAATGGTTATGAGAAAAAGTGAGTTGTGTTACACCCAAAAAAGGTACTGGCACTTATAACAAATAAACATCACATTTTCTCAGATTTTTCCTCACAGTAATCCCTGCAGGCTGAACCTTAATGCAGCATTTATTTTGATGTCAAAAGCATCTCACCTGTGTTGACAACTGGAAACTAAGTTGTCAAGACAGAAAACACAAGTGATAAATGATGTTAATGTGAAGATATTACAAATGTAAGAATTCTAAAATGGTTGGAAACACCCAGAAAACACAATTTATTTGACATGTGGGAACACATGTTCAGTAAATGTCCTCACTGCTAATGTGAAGACAAGGAGAGGCCAGGTTTTATAGGCATTAAAGCCGCATAATGTGCAAGATTATTGAACGAATTATTTCTTCAGCAAATACAAGGATACCTTTCACTACTGTCTATGGCATGCGCAACCTTCCAAAATCTACGGTGCCCCTTTTCTCATGGCCAGTAGTGTGACTAAAGGCAAACATGCATTTCATTTTTGTTTCCAATTATGTTCCTACAGAGAGAGTTATCTGAGAACTAAAATCAAATCACAAGTAGCCGCATTGGCGACAGTCAAATTTAGACGATCAGAGATTGAGGCAGCTTGTTCTGCTTTAAAATGTCTCTGTTCAACCCCTGTGGTTTGTAATCCATTTATACTGCACTTTGAGTCACCAGAAAGAGCTCTGTTTTCATACCAAGCCGTCCTCCTAAAATCAAGAGTGACTGAATAGGGATTAAGGGCATGCTATAAATTCATCTGTGGACAAAGGAGACGGTCACTCTGGGACCTTTGGTGTTTTTTCTTGCCGGTCTGGTTGATGAAGAGTTCAACAACAGTCACACAATAATGACTTCAATCATAATAGTTGCTTGGTAGACGGGTACAGGGACTAGGAAGGTGCACAGCTGTTGATATTCCCGACATTTCATTGTGGTGACTTGTTTAATAGGTAAAAAGAGGGAAACGGTGACTTTGGTCACTAATTAGGCAGACAGGGGCCCCACAGAGAAGCCACCATATGGCAGAAGAATGGAATTAAGGGTCAACTCTTCGCTGGTCTTTCAATCTCTGCACTAATTGTTTTTCTTCCCCCCCCCCTCCTTCTAAGAGGAAGACCACATTTCATGGAAGGTTAAGCTACTTTGCTGATTTGGGGTGGCCGTATTCTCCATTAGTGTCATCGACGGGGACAATATGGCCCAGGGGGAGCATCTCAATTAGAGTGCAGAGAACGAAGTTTGTTGTTGAGGAACACGCTGTATGCCCATTATTACCATCAACGTTTCTTGAAATATTGAAACAAGCTGTGGGAGCTGGATAGTCTGAAACATGGGCCATACAGTTTTAGCTGTTGCATCTTTGCATCAATCTGTTTTCTACAGCACAGAACTATCTGCTGGGTAAAAGCTGAAGTCTCAAATGTTTTTTTTTTCCTAATTATTGCTGGTAAAGAGTCACAGACACTGACCATTGTTGTCCATAGCAGTGAAGGTAAAAAGACAAATGCGTGTAAGAGGGGCGACAGATTGATTCATCCATATAGACAGTAAAGATTAAGAGGATGGAAAATCAGCATTTGCTTACACAGCGCCTGTTGCTAATCTCCTTGTCTTATTCCAGAGAGCCCCCAGACACCTCAGGCTCACACACTCATTCTGTCAGAGAGAAAGAACCAAGAAGACGAGTGGGATCTCCGTTGACCCCGCATCACATCAGAAACAGCAGAGCCGGGACAGCAACACTGGACAAAGTTGATCCAATCTGATGATTTCTGGAGAAATTACGTCAGGATTTTTGAGTTTGTGTGGCATGTGTCCACACTTGAGATGATAAAGAGCTCTTTGGAAAATACCCCTGGAAGTAAACTAATAATAATATAAAAACTAGATAAGCGGAGTTCATACGTTTGGAACGCGACTCGAAATGGAGGGACACATGACCAAAATGAACATGTTTTCTGGTGACGTCTCCAACGTCTCAGAGGATGGTCCTCAGTCAGGTGAGCCAACAATCACAATTGATACTGTCCGTCATATTTTTGATTATTGTGCATATGGTTTTAAAATATGTATCTTTAGCTCAGGTCCTTTTGTTGATTCTTAAGAAGTGGGAAATATGTCATTCATTGCATACATCAATCCTCTACAGAAAAAGTTTCAGTCCCAGAAAATGCACTCGGCCAAGTCCTGCTTTGTCGAGTGTGTTCAGATTCAAGCAGCGGTAAACACTATGGTATCTATGCCTGCAACGGCTGCAGTGGCTTCTTCAAGCGCAGCGTGAGAAGGAGACTCATTTACAGGTGACGAGAACCATCCGACTCATTGACTCAACACATCTTAACGCTGTAGCCGCTATGATTAACACCGTTTTCTTTTTTCATCAAAACCCTAGATGTCAGGCAGGAACTGGAAGGTGTCCTGTTGACAAGGCTCATCGGAACCAGTGCCAGGCCTGTCGACTAAAAAAATGCCTCCAATCTGGCATGAACAAAGATGGTGAGAACACTTCAATTCGACCGGAGTACATTACAAAAATAGGACAAGAGAATATACACCAAATCATTATTGCAAATCTGGCATAGAATTAATATATTGTTCAATGCGCATCCTATTGCGATATGCACCTGTTGGCAGCTGTGCAGAACGAGCGACAGCCCAGAAGCACAGCACACGTCAGTCTGGACTCGATAAGCGCGGACCCCGAAAAGGAGCACCTGGCCACCACACGGGAACTCACCTCCTCTGCCGCCTTCCCATCAGCCGTCTGCAGACCTCCCCCCGCCTCATCTGTCCCCACCTCTGCCAACGCGCAGCCGCGCAGCAACCCCAACCACAACCACCGCTTCATGGTCAGCCTGCTCACTGCCGAGACCTGTGCAAAGCTGGAACCTGAGGATGGTAAGATCACATGAAGTGTGTTAGAGTTTTCAAGGACCTTGGTCACACACTTCGTTACAGTTTTTAAATCATTCGAAAAGTTTTCTTTTTGCTGACAATACTGCACGAACAAAGAAATGTCGCTGTCTTTCTCGAATGTGCAGTGGAGGAAAATATTGATGTGACGACACCCGATTCAGAGAGAGATCGGACTCCCTCTGAATTTCGGATGTCCCCATACACCTCCAGCTGTCCAGAGAGTGTGTACGAGGCCTCAGCACGACTCCTGTTCATGTCTGTCAAGTGGGCAAAAAACCTGCCTGTTTTCGCTCACTTGCCATTTCGGGACCAGGTGAGGCTGACCGGCATATTTTTTTTATATGCTTGCTGAAACGATTTAAACATGAATTTGCGGTTGAGACTCGCAACACCTGAAGTATCTCTGTGATGTGCTCAGGTGATTCTCCTTGAAGAAGCGTGGAGTGAGATGTTCCTCCTGTGTGCAATCCAGTGGTCCCAACCCATGGACAGCTCTCCACTTCTGTCTCTGCCAGACACCACATACCAAGATCTCCCCACAGCTGACCTGCGCACACTGGAGGAGGTGTTCAATCGCTTCAAGGCCCTGGCCGTTGATCCTACAGAGTTTGCTTGCCTTAAGGCGATTGTACTGTTCAAGCCAGGTCAGACAATATTAGGATCCTGCTGACTGGTGTCCATCTTTAAAGGGAGCGTGTACCTAATCTCTGCTTCTTTTTTTTTGACTTCCTGGAGCAGAGACACGCAGCCTTAAAGACCCAGATCAGGTGGAGAATCTGCAGGACCAGTCGCAAATGCTCCTGGGTCAGCACATTCATTCAATATACCCCGGCCAAAGTGCCAGGTGAGCCCGCTGTTTTTTTTTTCTGACTATAGATATAGATAGAACCAACATAGGGACTTCCATTCAGATCAATCTTCTTTGTTCTTTTCCAACAAGGTTCGGGAGACTGTTACTCCTGCTGCCATCCCTCCACTTTGTGAGCTCTGAGAAAATAGAGCAGTTGTTCTTTCACAGGACCATTGGCAGCACGCCCATGGAGAAGCTGCTGTGTGATATGTTCAAAAACTGAACAGGATAGAACTCGAACTCTACCAGCAAAGCGCAATAAACCAGCCCTCATAGAAGTTTCCTTATTGTGTAAATCACATTCTGTATTCTGCTTTGAAGTAATATAAAGTTCTATAAAATTAAAACAGTACAAACACTAAAACTCAGCCCTTGTTCATATAATTTGTTATATTATAAAAATAAATTGTTTTTTTGTATTTTTTTTTTTTACTGTAAATAAAGTATTTGTCCGAAATAAATGTTGTATCTGCTTGGATATTTGTCCGTCATTAATTTTTGGGTCAATGAAAAATGTAATAAAATATATATTACAAATATACTGTATGTGTAATATATATTCTACAAAGAATGTCAACACATATATAAAGTTAAGGTAATTTTCAGCTTCAGTAATTTATCTGGTTGTATTTTTAATTATGTTTTTCAGTTTCAACACCATTTTTTAACAGCCCTAAAAAGCACTTACCCTCCAGTCTTTCGACGAGAACTGCAGTTAGCCGCTATGTCGTTGGGTGGCAGTAGTGAGCGCATTTCCCGGTCATTTGGTACACGTGAAGAAGAGTTGCAGCAAAACACGGAAAAACATCACGATACCATTCGAATGGGTCCTGACGTTGTTTACCACAACTCGGCGGGTTTGAGTGACGGCTGCAGTGGAGACCGATGAACAGTATGAAGTTATAAACAGCAGATATTTCACACAACAATGTTTAGCAGATCTTATGAGCTACTCCCTCAGAGTGAGTCCACCTTCCCGAGGACTTCGGGCCTGTTTACGGACAGTGCGTCACGACCGGGCTCCCACAAAGGTCTATCATTTGACTACATCCCCAATGTGTCTGAAAATAACTTCAACGGTATGTATAATTAATAATCATTGACCATTGCATTTTCAATGTGAGCGTTTATTCATTTTTGATGAACACTAGTTCATCAACGAGGTCAACTTACATGATGTTATTTAAGGTCTTTCCTGAGAAGTAACCCTGAAAGCCTCAGCAACATTTTACAAACAGAATATACCCGTATTATTGTGACTTTTATTTGATTGTTTCTTCTCTTTAAGATGCATCCCAAGGATGGCTGTCCTGGATTTGCAACCTGGTTGTCATGTTTCTTGTCTACATCTGCACCTTTATAACCTTCCCTATAACCGGATGGTTTGTGCTGAAAGTAAGCTGAGATGATCTCTCTTTCTGTGACTCCCACAACGTGTTCACTCGCCCAGCGAGGATAAAATCAACTGTCCACTTCTGGTTTTGTCAGACGGTGCCTAACTACCAGAGGATCGTTGTGTTTCGCCTGGGGCGCATCCGTCCTGCAAAGGGCCCTGGTATTGTCCTTGTGCTGCCCCTCGTTGACCAGTGGCAAAAAGTAGACCTGCGCACCCGTGCTTTCAACATCCCGCCTTGCCAGGTAACTCAGAACTCATTCAAGTTACATAGGTTGTGAAAAAAACAAGAATACCAAACAAGTGTAATGGAAGTTCAATATGAATTAGGATCAAAAGGATGCTCATTAAGCTTACACACATATACACTTGTTTTTTATTTCTATCATCCTGCAATATACAAGGGCAGTCCAACAAATGTATACTAAATAACAACAACTTACAATATCATATCCGTTAGTTGTGTATGTTTCACTTTGTCCTACAGGTGGCAGTGTGGGTACACTGTTCAGTGTGAAGGTGAATAGTTTAATCTGATAGTGGCAGGATTGTGATCGGTGTGACATCACGTTGCCAGCATTTTATTTGGCATTGGTTAATGTCAGTAGAAAACTCAAGTTATATTTAATTTGAATGCTTTTTATGCTCATGTCACGCTTGTTTTGTTGATACTTACCTAATACTGATTATTCGGTATTACACGGTGAATATTGCTCAGTCATTCAGATCTGACAAAGGAGATCCAATTTCAGCACTCAATAGATGTTTGGACAAATTCAATTCAGCAGTCATTTATCCTGTTAAATGTTATTCTGAAATTAAAATTGCAGGTTACCACCCAGGACGGCGGTTTGTTGTCAGTCGGAGCCGACATTCAGTTCAGGATCTGGAACCCTGTCATGTCAGTCGTGACTGTCCAGGACCTGAATGCGTCAACCAGGATGACGGCTCAGAATGCTTTGATCCACAGCCTGGCTAAGAAGACTGTCAGAGAGATCCAAACTGAGAGGGTTAAACTGGGAGAATACCTTGGGGTGAGACTACGCCGGAGCCACTCTCTGCTAGCTTTTCACTGATTCCCCCGCAACGGACTTGCACCCTTTCTTCCTGTCTGTAGATGGACATTAATGAGATGACCCAACCCTGGGGGCTGGAGGTGGACAGGGTGGAGCTTACTTTGGGCTCCCTGCTGAAAGCCCCTGAAAACAGTCCCTCTGCTTCCCTCATCATGCCTCCCTCTGTGCCTGGACTGGAGGGCCTCACTGGCCCCATTCAGCAGTTGGCAATGCACTTTCTCAACCACAGTGGCAGTGCACAGCCTCAACAAGGTATGGCCCTGTTACATCCGGCACAACCCCCAACACTCACAACTGCTCCTGTACAACATTTACGACATATCATGAGGTCGAGTAGTAAATGTTTGTCTCTTACTTCATAGAGGACAGCGTATCGTTTACAGATGAGCTTGTAAGAGTCCCTCAGGCTATTGTGTCCACGCCACGTACCGTTGAAGAACTGCTCAGTGGCGTGAAGCTTGTGCTCTCTGAAACTTTGGTTTCCCGGGTTGGGGCCTGTTTCCAGTTTGACGTCAGCTCGCTGGATGGACAATGTCACAGTTACTATGTGGATTTAAGCCAAGGTAATCATACGAGTGATAAATATGCAACAGTTATAAGAAATCACCAATAACTGAATACAAGCTTTGTAAGTTGAAACAGGCAAAAAACCAACAAACAAATAAATGTACACAAATATCTCTTGTAACTCCGTGTGTATGTTCTGTAGGCAGCGGAGCAGTTGGAGCCGGGTCCTCGTGCCGAGAGCCAGACGCGACACTCCGTGTGAGTGACAGCGACCTTCTGGCCATGTTCCAGGGCGAGCTACAACCATTCGCGGCATACACCAGTGGTCGACTCAAAATTCTTGGGTGCATTAAGAGCGCCATGAAGCTGGAGGAACTCATAAAGCTACTTAGGAAATAGCGCTCTGAATTAGAATTGTAGTTATTTATAAAATCTTTCATTTTAAGTGCAATATGGGTTTCATGTATGAACTTATTACATTTGTTATAAATTGAATTTCTCTGACGACCTTGTCTTTCTTCACAAAAACAACGCAAATGTTTCTTTGTGTCCTCAGGCATAGGTGGCATAGTGTAAACAGGTTCTGAACTGAAAGATTTTTAATGCATGTTATCTTGCAATTGAAGGTTTCCGTAAGTAATGCAGCTCAGCATGCAATTGACATGCCTCTTGTCCTGTGGCATATTCTGAGGCTGTAATTAGCCTTGATCAGCACAGCGAGGGGGGGGGGAGCCTGCAAGTATTTAGACCAGCCCCGGGGGGGGGGGGAGCCTGCAAGTATTTAGACCAGCCCCTTTCTTTTGCACCCACTATCCCTGGGTGAGCCACAGTCTCCCCTGAAGGTGAAGCAGAGTGTGCTTTTTTCGTTGTTGCCGGGATGGCCCGGTGGAGTGTGTGGCGCAGGCCTGTGGTGCTTACCCTGTCCTGCAGAGAAGAGCTGGCTACGTCAGGCGTGCGCTGCAGCAGTAGCATGCCGGCTGTCAAGCAGGCGTTCTCGGAGAGCAGCGGTTTTGTCCGGCCTTATAGGGAGATTCCTGGACTGTGGAAGAATGGGCTGGCCAACCTGTACCATTTCTGGAAGCTGGATGGCTTCAGAAACCTTCACCGCATCATGGTGCAGAACTTCAACACTTTCGGACCCATCTACAGGTATGAAAGGCAAAGAAAGCAGTCTGTGAATAGGTTGAAAAAAAAAATCATTTATTATAATAACTTTTTGGTTTGAAAAATGCAAGTAGACAAACGACAAAGGACTTTGATTTACATCTATAATTTAAACCTTTTTTTTCTAGTCCAAATATATAAAAAAAAAATGTGAATGAAAGTAATCTGCCGGACAATCTACGAGGTCATGTGTTCTAAAGAACAAAACAAAAAAACAAGCAGTTGATTTGGCATTTTAGCCCCCTTTTTCTGCTCTCATTTTGTGTTTGTCAGAGAAAAAATAGGCTATTATGATAGTGTTAATATCATCAACCCTGAGGATGCTGCCATCGTGTACAAAGCGGAGGGTCTCTATCCCAAAAGGCTGAAAGTTGAAGCGTGGACAGCATACAGAGACTACAGGAATCGCAAATATGGAGTTTTACTAAAGTATGTGGGGATATTATTTGCTTTCTATCTCTGCTTTTATGACACTTTAATGGACCCACTGGTGTCACTATGTGCTTTATGACTTGTGCCACAAGTTACTGAAAATGCCAAACTTTCTTCAGAAATGGAGAGGACTGGAGATCGAACCGTGTGATTCTCAACAAGGAGGTGATTTCCCCCAAAGTGTTGGGCAACTTTGTGCCCCTGCTGGACGAAGTGGGGCAGGATTTTGTGGCCCGAGTTCACAAAAAGATAAATCGAACTGGCCAAAACAAATGGACCACTGACCTCTCTCAAGAGCTGTTCAAATTCGCACTAGAATGTGAGCAAAATCTTTTATCTCGAATAATAGACGTGAATTGCTCTCTTCCTGTATAGGCCAGTGCATATTTTTTTTCTCCCATAATGCTCTCTGTCCTACACAGCGGTGAGCTCAGTGCTGTATGGCGAGCGTCTGGGTTTGATGCAGGACTACATTGACCCTGAGGCTCAACACTTCATTGACTGCATCACGCTCATGTTCAAGACTACCTCGCCCATGTTGTACATACCTCCTGGTCTGCTGAGACAGGTCGGAGCAAAGGTGTGGCGGGACCACGTGGATGCTTGGGATGGGATCTTCAATCAAGGTAGGACTCCGAGGATTGGATGTTTATAAGATTTAGCAGCCGTGGCCTTGAATCCAATTTTAGGTTCCTTCCCCCCCCCCCCCCATTTGGAGTCTAGTGTATGTGGTCAATTTCCAAATCCTTTTTTCTCCTTTTGCTGTCTCAGCGGACCGCTGCATCCAAAATATCTACAGGCTGTTGCGTCAGGAGACTGGCGCGCCGAAGAAATACCCAGGTGTCCTGGCCAGCCTCCTCATGCTGGACAAACTGTCCATCGAAGACATCAAGGCCAGTGTCACTGAACTCATGGCAGGAGGAGTAGATACAGTGAGAAACGAAGAATAACACAACATTGACAATATTTCTCTCCAAAAGGCGACGTCTTCTTCGGCTTTTTGAGATCGCTGAGTTGTGTTTGCATGCTTCAGACGTCCATAACACTGCAGTGGACATTGTATGAGCTGGCCAGACACCCCGGCCTCCAGGAGGAGCTGAGGGCAGAGGTGGCTGCAGCCCGGGCCGAAAGCCACGGGGACATGCTGGAGATGCTGAAGCGGATTCCTTTGGTTAAAGGGGCACTTAAAGAAACACTGAGGTGAAAGACATGGCTGCCCCCATACGTGAGAGAGATATTTGGCTGTCACGACACACTCTGCACTCACACATGCTGCAGTTGCTCTGATAACGACTTCGCATTTGTCATCTACTGCGACAAAAAGCAATACGTCTCATGCCTCAGGTTACACCCGGTGGCAGTAAGCCTGCAAAGATACATCGCAGAGGATGTCGTCATTCAAAACTACCACATCCCAGCTGGGGTAAGAGGCAGTCGAAGACATTTTTCCATGTTTGTGTATTTGAAAAAAAAAAAAAAAAGAAAGTGAAAATGGAAATTGTGCAGACTCCGGGACAATGCTCATCATTTTCTTGGTTCGTCTAGACTTTAGTTCAGTTAGGACTGTACGCAATGGGAAGAGATCCCAAGGTGTTTTTCCGCCCGGAGCAGTATCTACCATCCCGCTGGCTGAGGACAGAGATGCACTACTTCAGGAGCCTGGGCTTTGGCTTTGGCCCCCGTCAGTGTTTAGGACGCAGAATAGCTGAGGTCGAGATGCAACTCTTCCTCATCCACGTAAGATATGCAAAAGAATATATACCAGTTTCACCCCGTTTTATTATTATTATTATTATTATTATCATTGTTTCAAATATCGCTTTTTGCAGATGCTTGAGAACTTCCGAGTGGAGAAACAGCGCCACGTGGAAGTCCAGAGCACCTTTGAGCTCATTCTCCTACCGGAAAAGCCTATACTTTTGACTTTGAAACCCCTACAACCTGGTCGGCAACAGCATTCTTGAAAGAATATTGTGGTGCACGCTAAGTTGCTTTTGTAGAACTTTTTCACACAAAAAAAACTAAAACAAAGGGATTTACAACATATATGATAATGAAAACACTGAATAGAATATTGCAATCTTATATACCTCAATGATTCTATAACTAAACTTATATTACTGAATGAGAAACAATGTTGTCCATATAAATAAATGTACAATATACTAAACATGGAATGTACAGCAATTACAATCTACACAAATATATTAAACAATGCAACTGATAAAAACATATGTCTTGTGTTATGTAATTGTCTTACAGTTCACCTGCAGGTCATTTTTCAGCTTTCTGCTTCCTATGACTGCTTTGCTGATGTAAGGAATCCGATACAGACATCTGTAGGAAGTAGAAAACAGTAGGGAGACAGGGAGTTAATTGTTCAAAGCATTCTAAAATACAGCACAGTATGTAAAATGAAGACAGAATGGACTCAACCCAACGAAGAGTCATTATGCAGGATCGTGGCGGATGTTCGCACAAGGCCGTGCCTGTGCTCACTCAGTTCGGTCAACATTTCCTGTTTCTTTCTCCCCCACAATTTGGAGCTCTCCTCCAGCTGCAACAGAGACAAACGAATGTCAAAACCTGCAATCGACCACGAACGAAAAGGTCATCAGAGCTGTTAATAATAATTCAGCACAAAAGTACTTTCTTTTCTTTTTTTTACCTGAGTCTCCAGTGTATGGATTCTTGCCTCAGCCGCCTCCAGTTTATTAAGTAAACTCAGTCTCTCTGTGAGCGGTGGTACCTCTTTTGACTGAGGGGTAATTGATGCATATCATTTTGAGACTTCTGAATGTATTAAAATATCCTATTTGGATATTGTCCGTGTTTCAATGCAAAATGAAATGTTAAGGAGTAACCTGAGCTGACTCCTGTGTAACGAGAGGAAAAGGTCGCCGGCGAAACCTGTCCACCTCTTCTCGGAGACGAGAGTTCTCTGCCGCCAGGGCCAACTCCATCTCCTCTCTCCTGCAGTCAGTTTTACCTGCACAACACAGTAGAGAGAGGTCTACACACATCGGCTTAATCACGCAACTATCAGAATCACTCAATCACGAGGCGGCCGCAGCGCCACCCCTGCACTGATGCAGTTGGTGTCGAACATCAGAGTGGAGAAGTATATTCTCAGTAACTGCAAGAGTGGTAGGATCGTTGGTGCCACACGGGCCTGTTTAAGTATTTCTGGAATTGCTGAGTTGCCAAAAAGTCTCAGACACGGAACTGTGCGAGAAACCAAAAGCATCTAGGGAGCAGTCAAATGAAGCTTCGATGAGAGACCATGACCATAAGTTCAGTGTACTTGACACAATATCATGTCCCCCAAAGCTGTTATTTAAGAAGGGTTATGTTGTCTCTACAAAGTGTTTGGTTCCAAAGTGCTCTGTGCTCTTCACGCTCACCTTTGTGCTTTTTCACCACCAGACTTTTTTCACCCCTTGGTCTGCTCATCTCTCTGAGTTTGCTTTCTAAAGCTTTCTCCATCTTCTCAATGCTCTAAAAAAAAAGTTGTGATAAAACGTGTGTGTTATCTTCAAAAAATAAACATTTTATCTTTACTTTACTTTTTTTCCCACTTTACTAATAAGTGAAAACCAGAACGTGTTGTTTTCCCGCATACCTTTTCCTGCTGTCTGACCGTGACCTCCAGAGTTGCCACGTGACCCCGCTGTCGCCGCACATCCTCCTGCTGCTGGTGGTGGACTCTATTAAGTTGAAGCAGCTGCTTCTCACTGTCGTTCTTCTGAGCAACACGCACGAAGGGAGGACAGAGCAGAACGTCACATAAGCACCGCAATCGCATTGACACACACATTGATTTTGTTTTAGTATGCAATGAATGTTGGATGGAGCTCCTGACCTTAATCAGCTCGTTCTGCAGCTGCTGGATCCTGTCCCTTTGCGAGGCTCCCTTACTGGTCTCACTGGCCAACTTGAATTTCAGCGAGGCTTCAAAGGAATAGCAGGGAAAATCACACGCCGCAGCATAAATCTACTTTGCGGTACAATTACGTTATAGGCATGGGGTTTGGAGGCGGACCTGGGGGGGGGGAAAAAAGTAAACCTACAGATGAGAATCTAAGATGAGAGTGTGTCATGTTTGAGGCTTGGACGTTTGAACAATAATGATCAAAACACCCGTCAATAACTCCTTTGAAAGGTGAGCGTTCGTCTCGGGGATGCCGGCAGAAAAATCCTTCACGAGCATGATTTCACCGAGGGTCACACACTGTCCTTCAGGAGATAAGAGATGTACTGCCCACAGGGCTTATCAGTCTGGGGCCAAAATGAGCTGCCTTATCACAAAATGGCACAGTCAGCTGAGGGGGAAAAAAAAGACACTCACAAGGATTCGCAAACACAAAGTGGGCCAACTTCCACACCGTTACTTCCTCTGCCAATGAAATGTCCTTAAATCCCCCAACAACACGGAGTGGCGATTCAACAGATGCTGGCGTGGAAGTAGACTTTTTGTATGGAAATACAGAACGTTGAATATCGCTTTTAGAGGATTTTGGTTTGGAGGCTCGACCCGAGACAGGGTGCAAATGAATGGACACGTTGCGGTTATGGCGGGTAATTGGCCACGGTGGTTTGCTGTGGCTTACCAATGCGGTCAACAATCTCAGCCTTGGTCATCACGGCGATGTCTGCGTCATCCAGCAGATGTCGGCCAAGGTCCTGGTGCAGAGACAGGTCACTGCGGAGCTGGCTGCTCTCTGCCTCCAACGTCCCCACCTGTGTCCTCAGCGCTATGATGTCCTCCGCCATCCTGCTCATGGCTGAACGATAGTTTCCCACCTCCTGATACAGAAGTGTTGAACATCGGTATTTTTGTTTGTGAAGGAATAATTTAATCCTGGGTTCTCGTTTGGGTTTTTTTGAAAAACAAGATTTTTCCCCTGGTGTAATACCACAAGGTCCTTTTTGAAAAAACAAAACAAAACATTGGTGCATTCCGTCAAGTCACTTTTTTTATGTGCATTTTAAGAGCAGAACAGGGCCAATGCCACACAACTATGTCATGATGTTGTGTGGTTCTACACGATCACCACCTCTAGAGGTCTCCACAGCTCCATCTTTTGATGAAGTCCACCAGGATGTAGTCAACAGGATTTGTCTGTGCACAAAGATCATTTAAAAAGCAGCAAATACATATTCCGTGCACAGGTTATCACTATGTCCCGTCTCTTGATGAATACTGGATTTCTCCTGGTTTCAGATAGGGGCATAATAACATAAATTCCTCAGGGGACACATGGCAGAGCCCAAAAATGCGTGTAAGAATGAATTCAGACCTGAGTTTTTCAAACCCACAGGGACACACACACACACACCCTGTCCTCCAAATATCTTTTTGTCATGGGAGCTTAAACTGGGGATTTTGGATAATTCCTAGCGGTGCATTCACGCAGCATCATTCTGTGAAATCCTATTTGCTGAATGCAAAACTAGTTCCGAAATCCCGAGAGTCAGACAGACTTCTCTCTTTTTTTTTTCTTTTTTTTTGCCTTTCTACTTCTTACATTGCTGCCCTTCTTTGGAAAAAATATTCGAGAATGCGGCTCTGTTATCGAGGCCTTCCACCGTGGAAAGGCATGTGCCTGCTCCCTGTCGGCATTGTTCTCCGCTCCTGTTCACATGCTCCACCGTCAAAAGTTGAATAGATAGAATTGAATGGGGAACGAGAGAAGGGTCCAGGCGCACGGAGGAGGGGGTGTTCCAGGGGATTCCAATCTGGGTTTGGTGTGGTTGTGTCCCCCTTGGGAGGCCGGGGTGAAATTGAGCATCTAATTGAAAGGGCAGGGAGGAGGTGACAATCATGACTGGAGATGAGATGGTGTCTCCTCATTTTTTTGGGGGGGGTGGAGGGGGGCACAGGCATGATGGAATGGACACATCACCATGATGGGTCTGGTAAGTCGTTTCATGTGCCAAAAATAAAAGAGGAGTCTTTATTCCTGCCAGTGAATGTTGGAGGTCCCCACTACTGTGTGAGACATTAAAATGGCTTTGCTGTCGCACACACCGTCATGTCCATAATAACTGTGTCAAAGACAGAAAGCAGCTGGATTGAATTGATGTGATGTTAAATGTTGTTTCAGCGATCCGTCATCCTTACCATTCTGCTCGTGCGTATTATGCGCTGATTTATTCATAGCGACGAAAACGATCCAATTAATACCCAGATCCTCGCCCCGCCGCCCCAAAATGAATCACAACACAAAATGCATGACCCGACATAAAATCCACATGCACAAACGTGTATGATTTCAGCCAATGCCCACATTTAAACATTGAATTTATGTTGATTCAATTTTGACGAAAAGCCCACAGCAAAGATGGCAGGATTTGAAACACTCTCAGACCGTAGCAGATTTTAAACCACATCAACTGAGGACAACACGTCTGAAAAATGTTTCATCGCTCCTACTACTACCGCCATTTTGTCTCCCCACTGTTTCTGCTTCTGCGTTGTGCCCCACCTCACAGGCCTTTGCATGTCGCTGTAACTAAACCTGACAGAGCGGGATTGCCGTAGTGACTGATCATAGATTTTACAAACTGATTATGTCTAGTTACCTCAGCTTGGAGCTTGGTGATCTCCGCCGTGATGGGATCATCCTCTGTGTCCCGCAGTAGGGCTCTGATGCATGGACACGTTTAATAAAAAATAGTACAATGAGTCCACCCTGCTGTTGTTTAGCTGAAGCAATGTTCATATTTCGTCAAAATAGATCCATGTTTAGTACATGCCCCCTTCTCACCGTTTGTGTGGATGATGTACGCGATATGTGTGCTTGTTGGCCTGTGTGGCCTCGGCCTTCTGAGCGGGTCTCTCCTTCTCGTGGTGGGTCTTTTTATCGTTGACGAGAAACCGGGAACCGGGTAGGATCTGTGCCAGGGCATCATGGGATGGGAGGTCATATCTGTCCCTCTGAGGCTGGAGAGGAGATATTGATTTTAGTGACACCACCGCTTTTTTTCACACTGAGCTCGAAGTGGTTTCAGAGACAAACATCAATTTTAACCCCAATGTTGTGTTTTTGGTCTTCTAGCGCCTCTTAACCCACTCAAAACAAATGTAGCACTGGTTTATAAGGCTGATAATGGGAGAGGATGGATAACCTATGCAGTGGCAACATTACACATACCTGTATGTTTTTTTAGTTTTTTTTTACAAAATAGCTTTTTCCCCCAAAGTTCTGATCCTATTACTCCCACTGTGCTTTTAGGTGGCCTGCTCCAACTCCATCTTCTGAATATAATAACATCACCCTGTAAAATCACAGTATTTTACTGTCAAGAGAGCCCTTATTCAAAGGGCCTTCAAGTACGAGCCTTGTATGCACAATGTACACTGGTAGCGCTCGCGGGTTGCCAGGTAGCACAGATTCAAACAATGACATGAAGAGTCATCATCTTCCCACAGGCGCACGCTCAGACACAAATACCCCGGCGCTGTCGGACCCTACCTCGAAAGCTGCCATTTTCTCTCTTTAGAAGCCTTCATCCGACAGAAAATGTCCTCATTAGAAGAATCCACACATACCCGAGGATGTGAACGTTGGAGCTCTTTCCTCGAGGTACAACAATCGAGCCGTTACCACAACGCAGGCCTTAGCAACATTTTCAGGCCAATGAGAAGGATTCCTGTGGAGCATAAAACACAGAATCACGTTACACACAAAGTATAATATATACCGTGAAGTCCGAAGCTAATAATAGAGTCCGTTTGCGTTTGTCATTTAGCCATTGAAATGCGAAACGAACATTATATGAAGTATTCATTCGTACTAAAGCAATGCTTGATGCAAATATCAAGCATTACATACTCAAACCTTACATTTGTGGCTGAAAGCCAGGTGTAACAATCGATGGCATCAAAGGGAGGTTCCTGCTCAGCAAAGGCCAACCTGTGGAGGAGATTGATGGGGACCGACTAATGAGGAGTCATGCTGTGCAGCACCTGTTGCACCCACTGATTATTTATTCCCACCTCAGGTCCTATGTCAACTCACTTATGCTCGGCAAAATTTGATTTCAAAACATTAATGTTTTTCCTTACCTCTCGAGCGAAATTTTAAATCCATCCCACTGAGTACATATTCACAAACACTTAAAAAGGGCTGATTTTGATTGCTGGTGGAAGACTTCAACTTAAAGTCTATGAATAACTGGAAAGCTCGTGATTGATTTCCGTGTGCACTGAGCATAAAATGTTGCTTTTGGGGCTAATGTTCAAATATGCAAATGAATGCAAATCACACAACGGCTGAGGATTGATTAATCTCGATGCCTCGGTTGCTTGGATCGGAAGACAATTTGGTAATGGCGAAATATCCAATTAAGACTCAATGTCGCAAAAACACTGGGCTTTGCCAAACTCCCTTCCCAATCCCCATACATTAAATCTGCATGTCATGGAAACCAAATATACAAACCTAATGTATGTTTAGATGCGTTTAAATTTCATGCATATTTCTCGTGCAGCCTTCCATTTCAATATCCCACTCTGCTCGGTGAGTAGATAAATATTTTCATAGCTGACTGCTTTCATTCACAATAAATAATTCACCGGATGCTTGCAGCTATGTGCTCTGCTAGAAGACATAATCTCATGTAATCCGACCAGGGAAAACCTAGGCAACTGCAACAGCACCTCCTTTAATATCACATTATCATGTAGGAAACTGGACGGCGAATTTGCAAACTAACCAAAAAACAAAAGAAGTCATTGCGCTCTGGCCGCCGCCCGTGCTCAGAATGTCCTCGACTCTATTACATATAATCTGTGGAGAGCTGGCGATGGGGAGTGGGGTGTGTATCCCCATACAGGAGAGGGGGGAGAGTGGTGGGGGTCTCAGTGACAGTCTCGGCTTGTGGCTCGCGGGAGCATCATCAGAATTCAGCACGCCACCTACAAAATGCAGCAAACGGTGTCTTCGTGGGACTGACAGCTCTGAGTCTCCCGCCACACAGAGCTTCAATTAGCCTGCCAGAGCAAGGTGGCTCCCAGGAGCTTTTCCCTCTACCTCCCTCTCGCCCTGCACACATTCCACCTTCTTTCGGTTTGCCTGCTCGTCCTTCATGTGACCCAGACATCAGACTTTTTCTGCTCGCGTTTGTCCTCAGCATCCTCTCCACCCTGCCTCCTCAACCCTTCCCATGCCGACATCTTCACAGGACAAGCCGAGCGGAAATACTTGTAGTGTGCTAATGGTCTCAGGGGTGAGAGGGGTGTTGGTAGCAACTGAAGCGGGAAAAAAGCAAATAGATAAGAGGGCATAGGAGACGGTCTCCCAGTCAGCACGGGAATCTTGCAGAGCAGTGTGTCTTGTACAGTTGAGCTCTTAATTGAGGAAAAATAGGATAATGGGAGAACAACAATAGTTACGATATGTTTACGGCAGTATTTCTGCATCATTTTAACCTAAGTACATTTCTAGCTTTGTGAAATGACGGTATACTGAATACATCTTTTTAAAAATATTTCTACAGTGTAGGCACGCCTTGTAGTTGGAGATGCGAATAACAGTAGCACTTTTTTTGCTTGTATGATTTTTTATTTGGCATTTTCTAAAGAAATGCCCTTAATTCAAATGATCTGACGCACCAGCCTATACAATTACGGGTCATTTGAAATCATAGGAGGAAAATACTGTTCAAATTCTAATTGCGCCACCAAATGAGGAATGATCGATCTGCAATAGGGCTCTACATTCAATAACCTTTCAAATATGCATAATTGAGTTTCATCTATAATTCTGGTTTCAACCAGCTGTGAATAAAATGCGTCTCGTCGCACCAAATATTTTAATTAGTGGGCTCCTTGGAGAAAATGTTATTTTGCTCAGCGGGCCTATTCAATCACATCTGTGCTCCGTCAGCAAAATAAAATCTGCAGTGAGCCGTTACTGGTCTGTGGGTATAAAGGATTTGAAAATGTGTCAATAGAGCGACGGGGGAGGGAGGGAGGGTGGGAGGGTGTGCGTCAAGGGCAAAATGCAGCTTTGACTCAAGGACGTGCGCGGCTGAGAGCCAGTGCCACTCCTCACAAGGTCCCCAGTGACAGCGAAGCCAAGGATTATCAGTAAATCAACGACTGTCAATAACTGTTATGCAGCCGTGAAAACCGCAACACTTCATAAACAAATGCATAAAGAAAGCTGGGTTGGCCCTGGGCATAATAAAATGTTTGGCCGACGAGTCAACACACAGCTCAGTAACCACAGTGGGGCAGGGACAATAAAGCAACAGCAATGACCTCCAGATGGAATCTAAAAGAATGAAAAAACTGAAGAAAACGACTACTAGTCAGAAACGATCAAAGCCCTCTCCATGTCTCAGTGATGAATTCCAATAAGGGATCTGACATTTTTCATAACATACTTGGTCAAGAAGCCCATCGGGTACCACAGAACAAAAACAATCTATTACCAAGTAAAGCTGAGGTTAATGGGAGGGGAGAAAACACAGCTGGGATACATCCTTTGTACGTGAAATCATTTTTTTAGACTTAGGTGGAACTGGTAACAATTCACAGACGTAAAAATGATGGCAAAAAGCAACAAATATTCACATTTGCATAAATCTATTCAAATCCTGTGTTTTCCTTGAATTCGACGATGGAACATTCATAGGAAAATATGAGTAGGCCTCTGGGGGATAATGAAGCAATCAAAACCAGCCCCGAAGCCCACAGCAGGCTGGTATCCAGGCCTCGGCACAGCGGGCACCAGTGACTGCTTTTCCCCCACCAGCTAAACATGACCTTTCCAAAATGCTATACAACCAACGCTTAGTGACGAACACGGCGGTTGACATTTATCGAAGCCAGCTTGGCCGTCGAATACTTCAGAGAAACATCAAAACGATAATGTTGCCCGTATCCGAGCAGGACCCCTCAAGAGTGACAGGGAGGGAGATACTGGGTCTATGAAAGTATAGCGTATCACTCTCTGAAATAAACTTGAACAGGAAACTTTGAGCAGTTTGTTGTAAATAAAAAAAATCCCCGGCCAATTGAGGAATCTTTTTGAAATTCAAATTGAGTACCTATGACAACAACAACAGCGGGAGTAAAACATCACTACAAGGAGACTAATTCAAATGATTTATTCAATCTTGGTTTAAAATGATAAGCAGGCCGCATATCCTGGCCGAGGCTGTGAAAAGGGCGTCAAGATTGATGAGACAGCGGAAGGCACGCCTGTAGTCCAATGCATCATTCCTATTTGGGGAAGGACTGTCACTGGGATTGAATTTACATCAGAGGGCAGACAAGTGAGGCAATGGTGTCAACACCCAGCCACGCGCCCCTTCCCGAAACACACACGGGTCTGAGGTCACCCGGTCAACTTCCCGTCAGGAGATGGATATCTTGAGAGCATTTTTCTGTCTGAAAGCCAATGGCCTGCATCTTGATTATTCCGACGTGGCAGAACGGCTCAGTGGAGAAACCGCCGTACAAAAAAAAAAGAAAAAAGGGTTAAGCGATGACCATATAAATGATGCCCCTTCTAGTGTACACTACTGTGGCCTGCCATTTAGAGTGCCGTTTGGTGGAAATTCATCAGTCATAGCTTCTGCTCAACCTTGGAAAAGACCATTTATCACGCGTAGAAGGGAATTAAAAGCATTAGCTGGGGGTCCATCAGAGGGGTTAAAGACTTGCATTAGCTTTATATCGACCACGGGGAGTGAAGGCGCAGGGCCGAGGGGATTTTTTTTTTGTCAGTCTCTGCCCATCATTTGCATTTCCAAAATCAGATAAGGCCGTGGAATAGAAAAAAGGTTAACCCCCGTGACCCGTTGTTGTTGTGCGGCACAATGCTCTGACCATTAATGACCGGGCCGGGCTATTCAGCGGGGCTTCATAATGGACAGAGCCTGCATAGCTGAACACAATGATAAGCCATTAGCTGGAGCTGAGCTGACACAAGACAAGCCAGGCAATATCTGACACGGCTTTAACGGCTTCATTGTGAAGCAGCAGCAGCACATCTGTATTCAGGGCTGATGGCGCGGCTACACATTTAGCTGAGGTGGGAATTGCGGCGCAGCGCGAAATCTGTTCGGCGCCGGCTGCAGGGTGTAGATACAGGCCTCCGCACGGCACTTCAAAGCGGAGCGGCCCAGCCCCACCTGCACCGCCGACCGGAGCCCAGGAGCTCCCAGCATCCCCACTCCGCCCTTATCAGAGAACAACAGGAGGAAGAGGTAAACAAGCTGTAAATAAGCCTGCTAAGTGCCGTTTTAATGACTCAGTTGTCTGTTGAATTTAGAACTCATCGGTAGGGCTGCATACGATCCTCGTGGAATGCCCGTGGAGTAAATCAAACAGGTCATTAACAGAAATGGCTCTTTTTCCCATTTCCGTGTCAGATCATCCATTGCAAACACAAATGAATGTTTTTTTTAAATGGTGTTTTTTTGTTGACTCCAAATGATGAGAATAACATAACCATGTCAGCGGCTGCGCCGCAGAACAGCCGTCACAACCTCGGCCCCTCAGCGTTCAAGGTCTGAAGCTCACTGCTCTTGTATCTGGAGGCAGACTGAGCCGCCCACGTTCGTGATTCCTCCTCCCACACATGCCCTGTTCCCTCCAAAGCATTTCTTTCTGCTTTTGTTCGTCAAGGCCAGCTTGCACCACATCAGATTTGACCACATTTCACTCAAAGACTTGACTTGTTTACTTGACTTCCTCCCTACCAGGTGTGCTTGTTGATTATTTAGCGTACCACCTCAATTCCCGGGACAAATTAAATAACAGTCGGCAAAAAATTCATAAATCATCGAGTCAGTATTCTGGCAACTCGGAGATGGAAATTTGAGACAGCAATGTCGAAGGACATTTATGAGAAAAGAGGGGTAGTCAAGGTTAGAGCAATAATAATAATAATATATGAGGAGCATGTGAAATGCTTTTAATGGCATCAGGTAAAGCTTTGACCCAAACTTACCGACTGCTGCCCTAACCAGAAATAATAAAAGATCATTTATTATTATTGGTCAAAACAAAGAATAAGAATAAGACGCTCCACACTGACAACACAAACCACTAGATGTCACTGTGGGCTCATTTCCTCCCCAGCGTGCTCATCAACGGCACTAACCTCGGTGCCAGGGTGCAATAGGAGGCTCACACTACTCTGTCTAAACTGCGCCGCTACAGTGTGTGTAAAAGTGTGTGTGACGCCATTACTATTCAGGACCACTTCCCTTCTCATCTTCTGTCTGCAATGCTCTCAAAGCACTAGGGTGCCTGGCGGCAGGGGCCTCGGAAATGACGCTCTGCCGGAGCAGGACTGCATATATATTATGCTGCATCTGAACCCGGGGGCCTGTCTGTGGGGAGTACCACGGCCCTGCCAAAAGAAAATACACCAAGGGTTTCACTCCTGCTAACTGGCATTCTCGTTGGAACCATTGCAGAGGTGGCAATTTAGGAGGACAGTTTGACAAACAGATGCCTGACAGTGTTCGTGGAATGCTGACTGACATCAAATTCAAGGTTGATTTGTCTTAAGCCAATAACAGTTGGGGCAATACATGACGAAATGCAGAAAGAGGGAGATCACAACTAACTGAAACAAAAGACACACAAACATAAGGAAGAATTTGACACCTCCTTTAGGTCTTTAAAGAGTTCAGTCAAATGTGTGCACGACAGATCTACCTGACTGCTGCTCTGAGATCTTTGTTTGCTCTGAGGGATGGGGGGCGGAAAAAGTAATCCGATCCTTTTCAGGGCTGCCATTGCACAAAATCAATACTATATAAGGAGGCTTGATGAATTTGAAATCTGTACTCAGAGTGAATATTGATCAGTCTCAGTCAAAATACCACGTAGATTTACAATCAATGCGTACTTTAAAACATACAAACAAAGAACATATAACTCCACTGCTATAAATCTATCGTAAATAGGAATGCTAGTGGGGGGGGGAAACACAATTAAATGGCTCCCTCCTGAAACGAGCAGAGCTGCTGTGGATTTCAAACTCACCAGCTACAATGTAGACAGTGCGTACCATTGCGCTCGCACTGTAGAAGGGTTGACAGAAAGCTGATATGGGTGTGGCGCTTTTGCCTGGGAGGGACAACAAGAGGGAAGGACCCTTCCTCTTGGTCTGCCTCAGGCTGGAGAGATGGGTCCAAACACTAGTCAATAGAGATTCTGGACACCTCCGGAATCAGTGATTAAATCACACACAGTCGATGCGTTATGCCGGCCATTAGTGGTATCAGCATTTCAAATAGCGGTATTATATTTATTATGAAACTGAAAATTCCGTATCAGCGCGTAGTGGTTATAGAACCTTGATGCACTTGCAACGAAGGACCCGAGGTGCCCGACACCACCATACCACGGCGGGACAGTGAACCGCGGCCGCGTCATGCGAGGTTGAAATAACCTCAGCCCAGTCCCCGTCCGTCTCATCAAAATGAGAGCTGTGTGCTGGAAGGTACTCTCCAGACTCCAATATAATATCGTTAGGAGCGGATATGGTACATCGCCTGGACCAAGCCAACTGTTCCCCACAATTACATTTTACCCTCTTAGACATATCTGGCCCAAGTTTATTGCGATAGTCCTTTTCCGGCCAGTGCATAATGATTAAGTTATGGCTGGAGAGAGAGTCTAGTAAAAACATGCGAGTCCCATTTTCAATTCAATTATATGGATATTTCTACTATGACTATTTTCACTGGTAATGAATTCGCAGATAGTTAACCTGGTTAACTGATTAACTGTTTTGCCCATAAGACTAATGGCCGCTATCATTTTCCACAGCTCACAGAGGTGTATTCGAGTTGTTTGTTTTATTCAAAAAATTGTCAAAAAACTCAAAGGCATTCAGTTTACAAGTCATATGTGAGGAGGTGAGGGACAAATCTCCACATTTAACAAGCTGGTTTACTTTTCTTTCTTGTTTTGCTTCTACAAATGGTAGCCACATAATTTCATATGGTGAAGCTATTCCCTGCGCAATCATACAATCATTATCTCAATTTTTATTGATTTGTTTTAATTTTCATGAAGAAACTTAATTTTGTTACAAGATGGTGAACCCAAAGTGTATCAGGTGAAGGAAAACATAAACAATATTTCAATTAAAAACAATTGTCTTCCATATTAGACATAGGAAAGCACTATAGAACTGATTCTTTAACAGTTACTTTTTATAATACTTATACAAGTAGGCTTCACGCGGCACTTGTAACTAGCAACAATAACAACAGCTGCAAATATGAATTATACGGAACCTATTAAAACGATGTTGAAATGTTAGTACCAAGGAGTCATAGTAAGTTTAAAAGTTCAACTGGGGAACAAAGGTAGCCACATAAACAAACCCACTGCATGACATTTAAATTCAAAATCAAATCAGCCCACAGGATGAGGCTGCATGCAGTTCAGAGATAGACTAGTCCGGCCCCACTCTGTATCTCTGCAATTTCAATACGGCTGGCAAATGGGGCCTTCATTAACCTGGCATCTGGAGGTCATCTAGTCAGCACACTTTTCCTTGAAGCACAATTCTAATCCGTCTCCCTGAAATGAGCTGAACTGTGCCGAGCACCGAAGATATTCAGTCTGCTCCCGTGTTGGAGGAAAAGAGAGACGTTCACAGAGGGGGGGGGGGGGGGGGGGGGGACTAAGCTATGCACAGTCACACTGCCCTGTCTCTGTCTTCTAAAACATTTGTTTGTTTTGCCTGTTTGGCCAACCTGGCCACTGGCACATGAATTATACTGTGGGGATATTACTCCGCCTTCCATCAAATACAGATTAAATGGACTACTGAGCGCTTCGATCTTTCCGGCAAGACCAGTTCCTCCTGTCTAAGGACGGCCTGGTAATTTACGGTGCCGTGGAGTGAGACACACCAGTCTTCGGACACAGCCCAAGATGCATTCATGAAACCAGCGGCAGAGACAGCCAGAGAGCCCGTCGGAGTGCTGCAGTCATGACGGGGCTCTCCATCCAGCGGCAGGCAACTAGTGGCAGCGAAGCCCCCTGGCGCTGTCCGTGGTCCTGAGGAGAACAAAAGCATCAAAGCTGGAGCTCTCCTCTCCTACGGGGAGGGGCCGGCCAGTGAAGGGGGGAGGCGCCGTGTGCACTTGATTCAATTAGGCAGTCTGTGAGGCCTCCCCTGGGAGCGGGCTGCAAAGAACGGGGGCTGCCACCCCGTCTAACAAAGACGTTGAGCCCACCCCTCTGCCCCGACTGAATCCACCTCATTAGTCAGCCGAGTAAGTGTTGATCGTCTCATATGTGTCCTCACCACACAGCTGTAACGCTCAGATCTAAGATTCTGACTCTATGACATATATAGAGCATATATAGATACATATACTGTATATCTATATATACACACAGAGATATATACTGTATATATGACAGCTCAGTTACTAAAAAAACATATCCATCACTCATATATACAGTCTATATTTATTGCTTTAGGATTCCTCCTTAAATTACTTCTCTGTGAAAACTTATTATATGCCTCTGTCTGCCCCAACTCAAAGAGCAGCAACAGCACAAACGGATATTGATAGGGGGATTCAGAATGAGAAAATAAACCAGTTGCAATATCTCCGTCTGTCCAAGCTGTGTGAGCGCATCAAAAAAAAAAAAAAAAAAAAACATATCTCCCTGCAAACATCTGTCAAATGCTCTATCTGACTCGCGCCACTGAGAGCGCTGCATGTTTCAAAGTTTCCTCGGTATCACAGAGAATAAGCAAGGAAGATCTTCAGATCTTTTGAATATCAGAGAGATAAATGTGGTGCGGTGGCATTAGTATTCATTTTCCGTTCTGCTTGTCCTTTGAAACGCAGCAGATGTCTGTGTTTCAGCATTTGCTTGTTGTCAGAGTAGCTTAGAATCAGCGCCATGCTATAACCGCCAACACCGAGGTGTTGCGAAATATTTTTTTAGGATCATTAAGGTTGATTGATTTATTGTCTGGTGGATTTATTGATTGAACTCATTTAATTAGAGACAAAACGTGCAACCTTACATTGCAGTCATTTTGGACCTTAAAATCACCGTGGGGGGAAAATGTGATAAAGGCAGAAGTCTTACCTCGATTGGGGTCCTCTAGAAACGCTGAAAAACAACAACACATCAATTTATTTGGTCGATTGTGCAGAGGGAGGTGCACTACTCATTTGGCCACAGTGTGAAATCTGTTGATTGATCCCTCAATTTTTTCATTCTAATCCAATTTGTGTGATTTGTGCAAAGAACCAACAATGTGCCACTCTCGTCACAGATAGCCCAAAAATAAACACATACGTACCGGCTCAGTCTCAGCCCAGACTGCTCGTGTGCACTCGGCTCCGTCGACCGGCCCGCCAACCCGCGGCCTGACAGTCACACCTGCTGTGCTCTGGGACCCCTCGCCTGTTTTAGCAATCATCGCCATCATAGGAACCAGAGATAATTGCACAGCTTCCACCCACCAGTCTGGCCTGCTTCGCTAAGACCGTATTGCTACGGCGCCCTGGAAACACTTGTCCAAATGAATGCACGCCACTTTACTGACAGCTCCCATTTATTCAGCCGTCCAACTGGAAAGGAAAAACAAATTAATTTGGCACTTTAGGCCCCTTTGAATAATGTATCACCGTTCTGCCAATCTACAACCCCCCCCCCCCTACACCCCCCCCCCCCCCTTTTTGCCCAAATCACCATTATTCAGCCCTCATCATATGATTCTCAGTTTTAGGTAAAGAGTCCTCCATCAAAGCCTGTTTACACTTGTACAGAAAGATAAATCACTGGTGTCTGATCTCAATCTGCTCTCATCAGCATTCCCATTTGTCTGGGTCCTATTATCACATTTGTCAAACACAAGCATTTATTCACTGCAGCCCCATGAAGTACAGTGAGACACCTCTAATCTATCCCCTAAAATAAACGGGCATATTTTAATCGTGATCTGGATGGAAGCCTTTTTCAAAACCTAACGGAGAACTGAACCCATGAAAGCCACGACACAGTTTCATGGTGCATTTGCTGATAATCCTCGTCTCTTTGTTCACTTCACACTGCCTAGTTTAAGGCCTGGGCGTCAGAATAACAGCTCTCTAACAATTATCACCAGTGCACCCAGATCCTGGTAACACCTCTCCTCCTCCCCCTGGGGAGGGCAGACATTGGGCTTTAGACTCTCTTGTGCCCCATTATATTTATGCAAATGAGACCGAAATCAGGGGGCATCCTTTCCTGTTAGCGCTAATTAGCAATGAATGCTATAAACGAGATACATTATGTATGAGCTACCCCTCCATGCAGCTATGCACTTTGACCTTGAGCACGAGGCCAAGTTCGGACTTCAACACAGAGAAATCTTGATTCTTAAGCAGAACAGTGAAGGAGGCATCTCCCCAAACTAGCGTCACAGTGCACATCTGCGATAATAAACGACTGAAGTGGCAGTCCGTGGAGTAACTTGAAAAAAAACCTTATTCAGGAACATACTTCTTACAAGCATACGACCCACAGGAGAGTAATAGCTGCAAAAAGATCTATTAATACCATATGGCTAAAGCTTGCCAATGAATCAAGTCTCATAAAGGAGCCGGACCACAGGAGAGATGGAGCAAGGAAATATGAGATGAAACACATCAAATTCAAGATTGCCCCTCTGCTCCCGTGGGCTAGTAAATGGTATTTTCACAGATCCCATAAAACAGGCCACATTAAGACAACAATGTTGAAAAGCAATTATTAAAGTGCAATAAAGTGCATTTAGTGCCCCCTCCAGATAAGTGGCGCTCATATTTTTTTAGTAACTAAGCTGGGAAATGTGGCAAAGAAATGGATAAATTATTGACCCATGAAAAAGTAGGGATGAATATTTTATTGCATAGTTCCGATTCCGAAAGGTTTTTCCGTTTAAGAAGATTGATCTTTAAGATGGGTAAGATGAAGCAATATTATTATGTTTTTTTTTTTTATTATAACATTTATTATAATCACTATTATAATAACAGTGATTTAAGTGATTTAATTTCAATCAAAAGTCCTAGCCATTCTTGAGGGAGACTATGTAGTCACTCTAAACCTCACTTACAGACTACACTGATAGTTCCTTAATGAAGTAACACATATCAGCATTTTTAATTGATGTTCCAGTGTACCGTTTTGAGCTGACAAAGTGATGAAGTGTTTGCGGCGAAAATCAACAATCGACACTTCGAGTGAATAGCAACAATTAAGGAAAACAGCACTTAGAGACACATAGAATGGTTGTTGTCATGGCGATGCATGCAGAACCTTGCAAAAACAACACGCTCGGTACCGTCTATACCGAAATACATAGCTGTGCAAAAGTAAACACGACAAGCAAAGCATATGCAATTAAGCTCCTCACTCGCCCTTAAGGGGAAAGCTTTTCACCTTCATCAGCTTCCTGCGGAGGAACCATGTGAATACTGTATTCACTCGCGGAGAGCACCAAAGCACGGCTCCGCTGGACGGATTCAAGTTTTACTCAAAACGGTGTCAACATTTCTGATTGGAAAAAAAAAAAAAAAAGATTCAGGTTTTCTCACCGTATAGGTTTAACTTTGTCCTTGCCGTTGGTTAAAGGGTTGGCCGACGTCAGAGCAGCAGCTCAGGTAAACATTGGTAGTACCGTCTTGTTCCATTAAACAGAAAACAGCGGAGCAGGCCTGCGTCTCGAGGGAGAAAAACCCGGGAGACCTGCGGCAAACAGAGGGGAGGAGCAGGGCGACGCGCAACAAAGACTCGACGTGGGCCCCGGATATTATCTGCCTTCATCAAAAATGATCCCCAAAACGCCGTCTGAAACCCCCGCGAATCCACATGACGCACAGCTTGTCCCTGGGTCAATAAGAGAGTCTTTTTACGGGACGGAGAGGACGCGGTGGTCAACAGTTGGCACGGAAAGGCTAATCCCAGCGGGCAGTGCTGTTGTGGCATAGCTGGGGTGAGAGCGTGCCCAGCACCTGGTGGCTGGTGCCCTGAGGGGAGCTGGCAGATGGGAGCCAGGGTGTGCGAAAGAAGGAGGGGGCCCGCAGGTGAGGCAGAGCCAAACAGAGGGCAGTGTGTGTGTGTGTGTGCGTGCGTGTGTGTGTGTGTGTAGGTGTATGTGTGTGTAAAGAGGGGTCGGTCAAAGGGACTCCCACGGACTGGACTGGAGATGGGGTCGCAATATGTTCCAGGCAGACAGATGTTTCATCTCATTGGGGCTTACGGCATTGGTCTGCATACTGGCCTGAACATCTGAATTATTTATTTCCCGCCATGTCCGCATCACTCAGTCACCCGTCTCCAACCCCTCGGCAGCGTTCGCTGGCCCCGTGCTATCGCCTGTGGGTGCAGCTCGTGCTATACGTTCATCGCAGACTGGTTTGGCTCATTTGCATGTTCCGCCAGAACGAGCGCGGTCTGGAAATACGCCGAGATCGCCAAGAGTGTGTCATTGACACGCCGCCCAATGAGTGCTTATCCACGGGGACCTTTGAGCTTAAAATGTCACTGGCTGAGGTGTTCTCTCAGGAGCGCGCACACGCGCAAAGGTCAGCGGTGACACTCGGTTTCCGCGCTGCGTATTGATTCCCAATCCACCACCATTATGTCTGCCAGTTACAAATACATCTAAAATTCTAATCCTGGAAATTAATTCAGTGTGAGGATGTATCTGCAATTGTAATGCAGTGCCAGGACATGAAAAATCCAAGAACAGCGATTCCTCTGCCTGGTCGGACAGTTTGCCAACGGACACGTCAATATTTGCTGAGATCTAATTTTAATATTCTTATCAAATGAATGATCTGCCGTCATCAACTTAAGTTGAATTTAAGTTGAAATGACTGATGTTTCAGATAAAAATGGTGATGTACACTCACCACCTCACCAAAATTGAATGCTATGAGAGAATAATCGTATAATCTGTCTATAGTGTGACGATTGACAATAATCTGTTCTGTAAGGGAGTTACAAAAAAAACAAAAAACAATAGTGTATAATTGTCATAGTATCGAAGCAGCTTTAAATCTTAAATTCTAATCAAACAAGGGGCCTAGAGTATATTGCGTCAAGTCTATGTATAGTAGGACATATTTGTTTTGTATTAGAATGGAAGATACTCTCAGATTTCGAACCAAACCAGGGAAAAGGGATCTATGCGGCTATAGGGAGAGGGTGAGAGTGTACGAAGTGGCCTGTTGCCTGCGTGAGCACAGATGGTGGCAGAGCAGGATGTACTGACCTGTAATTTTGCCCAAATGCACATGCGCATGCATACATACACACACACACACACACACACACACACACACACACACACACACACACCTACACACACACACACAGACACATTCATTACACATACAGTCTGAATAATGCACTGATGCATATATAAATACTGATCTCACACATACAGACGGACACGCACCAAAGTGCTGATCCATCGATTGAAGAGCTCATATTACAGCACAGGAAGTGAGCGCAGACTGTCAAGCTGCTCATTTGAGAACGCAACACACTTGTTTTACACATCTCTGAGCTCAACGTCCAACATACACTAAATACCAGTCATCAGAACGGCTTCATACGCATCTCAACAGGAACCCAAGGCATCCAGACATGTCGATCAAACGCGGCTCACAGAGACATCCATGGCCAAGCAGTGTAATTAGTGCACTGGAAGGATCAATACGCCTGGCATGGGGGTTGGATGTAAAGGGAAAAAAAGCAATCTACGGAAGAGTGGGAAGTGAACTGCACAGGAAAGCAAAAATCCAAACAGGCAGTATGCATTTCATCAGCGGGAGGGATTCAACACACAGTCTGTGATGGGTCGTTTTTTTTCCCCCTCCTAATATTCATTATTTATATTCTAAAAAAGAGAGGCCCGCAACTTATTGATCTGAAACAAAAGCTATTGAGACATCCTCAGTGAGTGGACGGACATGGGCAGCAAAGACCGGAGACAAATGGCAAGGCGTAAAGGCGGAGAGGTGGATGAATGGAGGCGAGGCTTCAGCACATCGATCGGCAGAGGAAGAGCAGAGGTCCCTGGGGAGGAGGGGGGGGGGGGGGGGGGGGGGGGGGGGGGGGGGGGGGGGGGGGGGGGGGGGGGGGAGAAGGGCCTTTTTAGCACTATGTGAGGAGAGAGGGATGACATGTTTCCCCCAGTTGAGGTTGCGGAGGGAGGGCCGTGCCACGACGGCCAGGATGGAAAGACGCATGAGAGGGGAATGAGAGTCTGTGGCGCTCTGCGGCGTGACAGACGGCGATAGCGAGCGACAAACAGGGCTCTCCGAGAGAGGAGAGGAAGCCATGCCGCTTCACCAGACTCCGCGACTCTGGGACGTCCGCCATGCCCTGCCCCTCGGCGCTCAGTGACAGCCAACAAGAGAAACACGAGAGATTTTTCAATATATCTGGGGGCTTTTGGGTACACCACACCACCTCCTTTCTCTGGAAATACTTCAGGGGGAACCCCCCGATTAAAAGGGGTCAGAAAGGGCGTGCCAAAAATACCTGTGCAGTGATGTGTGGCAAAGCAAAGGAAGCATCATTGCGTCCTTTTAAATACAAATGTAAAAAAATATATATATATATATGTATATATATATA
>JAFBJU010000391.1:92271-102833 GCA_016785305.1 Colistium nudipinnis | reverse complement strand
TATTCCATCATTTCTTAATTAATTTTAACAAAGAAATATTATTAAAACGTCTACTTCAAAAATAGACAATTCTATTGCTGCAAAACATAACAAAGAAAATCACTGTCACTGTCCAAAAATACACCAGTTACATTCAATTGCACGGTGAAAACATGGCTTCTGCTGATAGAGAGAATTGCTCCCCATTTGCTAGAATAATAAGATTTGTAATAGATGCGCCCACTCACAAAAGGCATAAACGAAAACATGACGTGCGCGTCGACCGCCATCCTTTCAACAGATTAAAGTTCTGCCACCCGGCGAGGCAATCCATTTGCACAAGCAAATAAATAAAACATGGACTCGCACCATTTGCACCTGGCAACAGCTTTACTATGCGAAGCAATATGTACAGGCCAAAGCTTATAAATGATATTCTGAGGGCTGGAGACTCTCTTTTTAAAATCCCACGCTATTTATTATCGCCATCAGATTTGGGGGAGAAAAGTGAGATCAAATTGCTGAGTTAAACGAAGCAACTTGATTAATAATGTAGAAATCATTTTAATCTTCACCTCACTGTCTGGAAGAATACTATCCCTTTCCACGGTAAAAAAATTAAAAAATAGTATTAAAGATAGTGGACGAAATGTCACCTGAAAAGGGGCATAATCTGTGATGACAATTCCCCCCCGCATTTATTTCACACATTACAGCTGTAAGTGTTTTAGTTTTCAACGCATGGGGACGTTGACGATTGTCTCTCTTCATCGACGTCAGGGCCTTGTGGCGCGCGAGTGCGTCTGCCGATGTGCCCATGCCCATTTTTTTTTTTGTCGAGAAACGTCTTTTCGTCCTTGCATGTATGTAATGCATGCAAGAATGACAATAAAAGGCTTGACTTGATACTTGACTTGATGCTGGCGTGCATTTACCCTCTCTCCGAGAGCCACGCCAACTTCGCCTACCAGCTGCACAATACAGCCAGAGCATATTGATTATTCTGCTCACGGAGGCAGAATAAAGAGAGGGGGATTTTTGTTTTTTTTGCGCCCCCCCCACTGACCTGTCTAAGTGCGAGTTAATATTAATACTGGACAACGACGTGGACAGAAGACCCTCTCCCAAGACTTCCTGAATGGGGCTTTTCCCAAATAGCCTGCAGAGCCACCGAAAAGAAAGACTTTTAGATTTATTGAGCAGGAAAGAGTAGGAGGGAGGAGGAGAACGCGCACGCCGCGAATCCCTTACACCGTCCCCATCTGCAAACATGGCACATCTCTCGGTTTAAGTTATGCAGTATCACATGCAGACATTCAAGCCCATGCCATGCGATACCACCTGGGGAGACGGCGATCAATGAAAGCGTCCAGTTAATATCACATTTGCACTTTGGCTTATCAAATTAGCATCTTTTTCATCTGGCTGGCAGGGAGATGTGAAAACGGAAAACTGCGGCGGCGTTTCTGATCAGGTTTATCTCAAATCGAATTTAAACCTAAATGATTTTGTCGACACTTTGATTGCCTGAATGCTGAGCCCGTTAACCACCTGAGGATTTAATCAAGCCATCAACCAAGCTGAGGGAAATGCAGGGATTTTAATACAAAAAAACAACAACTCATTCCTGTTTGCGCAAACCTTTGAGGGGAAGCGGGTTGGACCGTCCACGCAAGCGACCTGGGCTGGAATGGAGAGGTAAAAAGGGAGGAAACGACGTGCCATTTGGCCACAGCAACATGACTGCCACAGTGGGGCAGTAGTCCTTTGAGCTGCATAATCCATTTCTGCCAAACGGAATATACTCGGCAGCGCCAATCACTGCACAACTCACCTGGCAAGAAAATAGCGTCGATGCTTATGAAGGCTCGAGCTTCTGTCTTTGGAGAATTCAAATAAAACGACACACAAACAGTGATTATTGCTCAGGGCTCTCAAGGGGGTCCTACATTAACAGCGCTGCGCTAATCAATGTTTATGTCCGCCATAAAGAAAACCGGCAAACGAGAAACCCCCCCAAAGCCTGATTCAGCCATAAAATCTTTTTTTTTTTTTTTTTTTACACACTGTTTTCAACCAGCTTCGAGATCATTTAACCTGAAACCAGTCCACTGGTCCTTGAACTCCCTGCTCTAACTGAACCTGCGAGGAAGCACCGGTATTCCCGCCCAAAGACACTGATTTGGTCAAAGTGAAAAAAATGTAAACATCACGGTCTCATTTGAGAACTGCTGCGTCAAAGCAAAAGCAAAACCTACAGAGAGCGAAGCAGCATGCAAAGTGGCAGCAATACACGTTATGCTACTTTGCATAATAAACGACTGTCTGCACGTTCTGAATGGCCAAAATATGGTCTGTATAGTGCATAACCACAAGTAGTAAAGTGCCCGCATGACGGCTTAACCCGTGAGGGGCACCCACCAATCAAATGGTGTAGAAATAGTATTTTTGATGAAAATCATTTTAGGCAGCAATTATACATATATCATAGACAAAGACTTTCGTTTTAAGAGGCATTACAATTACAAATTCGCAGTGATTAACTATTGATGAGTAAAACAGTATGCTTAGGCAACATATTATGGTTTGCATCTGGAATATACTTGGATGTTATTTGCGTACATTTACCATTTTTGTGATCAAAATGCATCAATAGTAAAACATTTTTTTCGTTCTTTTTTTTTTTACGTTTCATACAAACAAAGCGGGTGGATACTTGAAGAAAAGGCACCAGATAATGCAATGGATACGCATATACTTGCTCGGGAGAGAGTAAAGAAAGCATGGATTATTCATGTCTATTCCCACAGTGCAAACAGCTCCTTTTTTTTTTTTGATGGATTGTGCCCGGGGCACTCTTCCCTGCTCAATACCAACAGTCCCAGGCAGCCCCGCCTCACGCTGCTCCACAGACACGGCGATGAGCTCCCTCGGAATCACAGACAGGGGCCCACAGCTCTCCTCTCCCCGTCCATCGTCAGACAGGAGGATGCCGTGTGTGGTCTGAGGTGAAACTAAATTGAAACCGGAGAATGGAGAGGATGGTAGCAGAGCACGGATGGAACTTAATGGTCTGTCACACACACACACACACACATCAGCTGAGAGGGGGGGGGGTGGTTTGCAGAGAGGTGGCGACAGGTACACACAAACCACGTCACCTTCAGTGGAGTGCAGTAACACGCAGTGAGCTTGTTTCTCTGCACCAGTTGTTTTTTTTTTACCCACAAAAAGACTGTGGTACAAGGCTTTGTGTAGCTACAGTAGGTGAGCTCAGCTGGATCAGCTCCAAATGTCAGCAGTGGAAAGGCTGCAGGGGTGTTCATACAGGAAGGTAGTGAGGATCTGTCAGCTACTGCACGCAGATACCTTTAAATATTATAATATATAATAATATTATTATAATATCTTGGTTGTTTAATCGATTCTGGTTCAAATCCCCAATTTAATATTTTTGGTTATTTGTATATCATTCATTGTTATTGCTGCCCTTAATAGCAGGGTACTCTTTATTTTGGGGGGGGGGTTCAGTAAAACCAATTAAAGAGAAAATTGGAAAATAAAAAATAGATAATCGGCTATCGATAACAGATTAAAGTGGAAAAACATCACATAGTAGTTTTTCGTTTTACCACGATATGAATCGCAAAATGAAAGGAAATCATCAAAAAAAAATAAAAAAAAAATAAAAAATTGGAATCATTCAGCAGAGGCTAAGCATATAGCTGAACACATACTGTGTGGATACAGGCAGAGATAAAGAAAGCTGCTCCGACTGCTGCCCGCCCTCAGCGATGTGCTCCGTCTGCACCGCTGCGAAAGCGTCCCCTCGATTTGAGCTGTGAACTGAGGGTGAACCTGAGCTTATTTCCAGCTCCATTTATAAAAGGGCCCGTCTGTAACACAGTGCGCGTCTTCGCCAAATGTCTCTTGGCAAAGGATCTCAAAGATGTACCATGGAAAGTGATCCAACACAATGCGGGTCAAATCACAATAACAAATGTTGCCCGCAGCCACCGCCAGCCCAGACAGGGAGTGATAGTGTAGACTCTCTGGCTCTCTGCGAGAAACTGAGTAATCCCGAGACTTCACACATGCCAGGCCATCACCCGGCACGTCTGAGTGTGAAGACGAATAGCAAATGAAGCCGTGCAATCGTCAACTAACCCTTTCAAATACCTTGGCAACAGTTGGAATCCCTACGCTGCGCGGTCGCATCGTCAACCCCTGGCTTTTCTGTCGGCCAATGAGATGGCGTCGCCGCAAAGGGGGAGGATATGGGCAAATAAAGCGGGGGGCTCAAGACAAAGGGAGGAGGCTTCAGAAACCTCGTGCCATCCGCATTCCCTCCGCATCCACGGCTGTCCCTCCCCGCACTCATTCAGGGCGCCTTTTAGGCCAGTGTGTAATTATCCTGTCCGTTAACGGGCTGAAGACATGCTCCGCGAAGGTGCCGCGCTCGAACAAGCAACATCGACACCGAGGTCTTTGCCTGGCCCCGGTGAGCAGAGCGAGGACATTTCACACTTTTATATATTCTATCGCCAATGATTAGCACGAACCACCGAGGGAAATATGTTGCATTAGCATTCAGAGTGGTCATTCAAGTGTTCGACAGTTTTAAATGAGCCCATTTTTTATTTATTATTTTTTTTACCAAAATGACTTCCCCCCTCCCCTCCCCTCCCCTCAGCGGCAGAGATGCATTCAGATCAATGAATCCGTTTTTTTCTCTCTAGAGGTTACATTTCAGGTTTTTTATATGAAGCGTTCCACATTCCCAGACTGCTTGGTGAAAAGTCCAAAGACAAAAACAAGATCATTTGTCTTTTGACAAGTCATCCAATCCTGAGAGAAATGTGCGTTTCATTTTCGGTGAGCACACAAAAAAATACAACCGAAGCATAAGGCAGATTAAATTCATCTCTGAGCGCGGGATCGCATACAGTCTGCACTGGCTGGCCATGTCCAATGCAGTATAAATAATTTGTACCGGCAAAGTATATCTGATTTAATTCAGCCTTGATATAATATATCAGTTATCTCCGCCTCCTCAAAATGATATTCCTGGGCTGATAAACTCCTCGAACTGCCTAAAAGGACTGGTTCCTTTGTGTCAAACCCAAATAATAAACCAAATGAGAAGAATTAGTCAAAAATCCTCCCATATCACATTTCACATGGACTCAACAATAACCTCACTGTTGCGCACAATCTGAAGCAGAGTCTGCACAACCTTACCCAATAACTTCATCCTATTTAGTGGAGTCACACTCTTTGGCTGCGGTGGCGCTCGGTGGAAAACCTTGCCTCCAGGGAGGGGCCTGCGCCCGGGCCGGCGGGTGCAATGAGTCACCGCCGCCCATAGGGCTCATCCACCCCACTCTGCGTGTAAGGCAAACACACGTAAAATGATTACTAAATGCATGAATTGTTCAGAGGAGCTCTCTCTCTCTCTCTCCCCTAAGTGTAAGTTCAACTATGGAATCGTGATTGATGTCCAAAATACTTTATATGCACGACAGCAAAGACATCTACTCACTTTAATTGAATAAAAACAAACAAAAAAAAAGGTTATTTCTTAGAATCAGAGGGCATGGATTTAAAAGCAACTTAAAATATCGCGACGTAAAATAAAACCCCTGCTGTCATGTCTAGGTAGGAAGTCAGAATGCATCCTCGCAGACCAGAGTGTGGTCAGCCTTTTTTTTTTTTTTTTTTTTTCCTTGTCAGTGAGCCAACCCATCTCTTCTAATGAAATGAAACTGTTGTCCTTTGCAATATTTTATAAAACACTCCGAAGTCCGGACTGCAACCGCAACAATGTCTGGGTAATCACAGGACCAGCCCTACGTCCTCCCAAATCTTTGAACAGCCTAATCAAATATGCTCCTTCTCCCTCCAGAGGCCTAATCCGTCTTAGTGAGAACACCAGAAACGTGCCACCTGCTCGCCGTCACCCAGCTCAAGGCCCAACTGGCCCTTGTGACACCATGCTGCCCTTTAAATAATGAAACAAACAAAAAGCTTCAAACTAGATGCCACTGCTGGATCAGGGCTTACCACGGCATGGAAAAATGTGTATTTTTAAACCATTACGTAGCATAGTCGTGATCAATAGAATTAGTTTGTCGAATAGGATTAAGGGATTGGCTCAAAAACTTAACCGTTCAAATAAACATAATAAATGTACTGGAATGAAGCCAATCTGTCCTCAACTCTATCCCATAAACATGTTTTTTTTTTTTTCCCAATCACAGACAAGTTATATGTTAAGTTATATCCCTTATGACGTCACGGTGAGAATAAAATATTTACAATTTCCCCCTTCAAATTCAGAGTGATGCCGTTTCTCAGAACTGAGCATCTTGTGTCACTGCTTGCAATTCAGAGGATGACTACATGTAATGGACGAGGACAAATACTGCACGAGGAAGCAGAGTAGACCAGACTGAAGTGTATTTAACCAGTTAAAGTTACATTCCTGACACACGTAATGGGCCCATATTTACATAAACATACACTCATGTGTACACCTAAATAGGATCGATCTCGTATTCTGCGCGGTCGTCCATGGGGACTCACAAACTATCCACACAATGTTCTCAAAATAAGACCGGGGCGGGATCTGACTGTACTTAAAAAAAAAAAGAAAAAAGAAAAGGAGAACAGTAGCGTTCACTCGGATCTCGGCTATTAAAGGGGCCTCTAATTTACCATTGCTGCAGCTCATTCGGGACAACGGGGGTTGCTTAAACAAGGATGGAGACGTCAGGCTGCGTTAGCATCCGGACACAGACTGCGCACCCAGAGGATTCGGCAGTGCTGGGAAGAATCACTCATTAAATCTGCAGCCGTTCTGCAGGGCTCCATCGGCTGCCTGCGGGATGAGGGACAGCATTTTATGGCAAGGATGCTTTTACCACAGCTCGGGTTTGTGTTTCTGACTCCCCTCACTGATAAAGAGCCGTCCGTAACAAACGATAAAAAAAGGCTCAGGATTCTTTTTTGTGGGGGGGGAACTTTAGTGCTCGTAAGATTTGATGTCCGAACAGCGGAAAAGATTTGGTGCCATCTTTGAACTGGAGGTTGCAGAAAACGCCCGTTCATTATTTAGAGGACCCTCATTTTTTTTTTCTTTTTTTTTTTTAACAGCTACCAAAAGAGGACTGTGCTAAAAATACACATTCGCCCGCAGTTCGCACTTTGTGCTTGCTTTTATGCTCGTTCATAATTGCCAGCCACGATTGTTCAGGCTTTAGGAACCCGTCTTTGTGCACATGAAATATGGATTTCAAAATATAAGCTGCCATTTCCAGAAAAATGATTGAGTCAAATACACTGTGAGAGTCTGTGACCGCTCATGTTTCGGGGACATTTCTTCAAACATGTATAATATTTACTATTTACATGACGTTATTTACTCACTGTCAATATTTATTCTTTCAGCGTTCATACTACGGGCAGAAACAAATTGCAATGTTGCACTTTTGAATCGGAGGTATGTCACTGGCAGCCATTATTTTCCCATTATTTTCCCAATTGTTGCTCTGCTATTATCTTTTTGATTTCCGTCGAGAGACTTGCTCGGCTCCGACAGCTGAACATTGACTTGTTTACAGCTTTGCTCGTCTGTCGTAAACAAAGGATTTTTGTTGTTTCTCATTTCAAGGGCCCTTCCCCCGTCTACCTTTTGTCTCTGAAAGCCCTGGTGTGTTGCGAGAAGCTTTCACCGGAGCCCTGCTGGCCTGCACCCCCCCCCCCCCCCCCCCCCCCCCCCCCCCCCCCCCCGAGCCCTGCTGGCCTGCACCCCCCCACCCCGCACCCCCCCACCCCGCACCCCCCTACCCCCATCCTCAAAGCCGGTTGCAGATGAAAAATTTATGACTGTATGCCTTGAAAACCTCACATTCCATTTGAAGTGCTGCCGCTGCTCCGACGCTGCCCCCGATGATGGCGTCCGCGTCTGCCGCCTTCATTTGACCAGTGCTTTTTACCCACAGTGGGGGGTACAAATCAGGGGGAGAGGGCGGGGCGACGTCCGTTGCCCGACAGCCCTACAATAGTATTCACTAATCAACGACAGCTTTCTCTTGGCTGTGCAACGAGACACCGATTGGCAGCTTTTAAAAGCCACAGACTGCAAACACGTCCCCACTCTGTTCCCTCGCTCTACAGCAATGTGGTCGCGTTATGTTATGGCTTCATCATCTCTGGATATAACCCCCCCCTCCCCCCCTTCCATTACACTGTGTAATCAGAACATGCTGTATGAATGACCCCTCCTACGCCACTGTCCGTTAAATGTGCCGAATGAAAGTAACCCACTGCATACTGTATATGCTCTCTCCGATATATATATCGGCATTTTACATGAGTTAGATGTATTTCACTCTCATACATTACTTCAAGGGCCAATCATTTAAGACAAGCAACAACAAAAAAAAGATATGTTCCCACACTGCAATGGCAAGAAGCAAAGAGTCACTCTACTTAATAGAATTTCAATTAGCCGCTAATTGCGTCATTATTTCTTCACACAAGCAAGATTAAAGGCATACCGTGTCCCAAGTCTTTCTCTGAGTCTTTACAAAAAATTGGTCATGTGGAAAAAGCGATATTTTAGTACATTTCCCCAAGGACACGCCATTAACACAAACTACATCAGACCCATACGACACGGCTTAATTTAAACACTTTAATCACGTTATCCGTTATATAGTAGTGTTCAAATATGTGTAATGTGTAGCGACCATGCTCACACTGCTTCAAGTGGATCCGTCTTTCATCAGGGGAGGACTGACGACCTCTGCGCCAGGTCGAATCATGTCGTCCTCCCGTCATCCCCTCCTCTCCTTTCAGGAAACTGGAAAACATATTTTCACACATCCCATTGTCAAATGCGAACATATTGTGAAACATTTAAAAAAACAAACAGAATGAACGATTAAGAAGATACACAAATGAATGTAGTCCATCTTGAGAGATACTGTGCAAAGAGATAAATGAATGCACGAACTCGAAAGTGAAGTCTCAGGGGTCGTCAACTAAAGCTCAAATAAATAATTGTTGGAAAGGACAAAGAAGCGGTTGGAAATAAGTCAACATTATAACAAAGCCTGCAAACTTTATGTAGCTATCCAAATATTTTGCCGGTTCTGAAAATATTAATTGTCCAACCAAAATTCTTCCAAAATGCAAAGTTATGATTGCCTGTTACGCGAATGATATCTAAATGAACAAACACGTGGAACGGTGTTTCTGTGTTGACGCCAATCAGAAATCAGTGGAGTACTAAAAAAAAGAATAATAGTCGAGTAGGTTCACAGCAATCCCACCAATTCATGCGTGCTGAGACCTTGGCAAAGCCGTCCCTGGTGTATCAAGTCACACTGGTTCCTAAGCAACAGGTGACTTCACAACACACCGATGTATGTGCGGCAGCAGCTTTTCAAAGCATTTTAAAGTCCCGTCAGAAGGCATCCTTGAGCAACTCAATACTGTTCAAAGCGCAGTTCGTGGAAATGTGATCGAGTCCCTCTTGTCAGTGGCATAATTAAGTCAGGACAATGCAGTTACATTCATCTTGAGCGGCGAGTCTTCTCCTGCTGCATATGAATCCACATTCCCGTGAACATCGTGCGGTTTCCAGGCACGGAAACTCGGCTTGCCGGGTTTATACAGGTCGCGATTAAACATCAGATGGTCGCAAGGTGGCCGGGCAAGAAGAGTTTTCAAAATATCCAGGCAAAAACCTCATTCTCGGGTTTAAAATCATTTGTGCAAAATTGTGCGGTGGACAGTGTCGTAATAAACTAGTCAAAAGGTTATGCAAAAGCCAGGCCAATCCAGAAATGACCGTATCTAAATTCTCATAATGAGAGATAAAGCGTTAGTAAGTCTAATGATATTCTAGATGCATCTTCTTCCGAGAAAAGACGAAAGCAAAAAAATCAATAAAAATAAAAAAAATCAATGGAATCTATTTCTTTTTTTCTGTGTAGGACAGCGTATTTCTCTCTACGCTTTGTTGTTTTACAATAATTGAATGCACATTAAATAATTCTCCCTTACGAATATGCAAGAAAAAGACGGAATATTGCGAGCCTTGTGCCTTCTTGTGTTCTTTGTCGTGGTGCATTGGCAGGCTGATCGTCTGTGCTGCTTGTTGGCATCGTCCTACTGATATCGCTGGAAAACCAAAAAAAAACTATTTCCTACAACGGATTGACCTTGACCAAGCGCAAATAATTCGAACACAAACAATCCAATCAATACATACTGAGACACAGATAAAAAAAGAGCTACTTATTAACTAACTTTTCTATCAGACAATGTGATGACACTAGCGGCAAAATAGCAAAACCATAACGAAGGTTCCGCTTCATATACCGTATAAGTGGCTTTACATGAGCTAGTGACATTGTCAATTGTTAGGATTGGGAATTGCGGTTATTTGCGGTTGTTTGAGTGAAAGAGAACATGTTGGGAATACGGTATCATTGTATTTAACTGTATTTATGGAAATAAATCTTAAACCGTAAGCAACCCCCCCCCCCCAAACCGTAAGCAACCCCCCCCCC
>JAFBJU010000391.1:0-91931 GCA_016785305.1 Colistium nudipinnis | reverse complement strand
AAATAAATCTTAAACCGTAAGCCTCTGAACTTGCTAAAGCCTACCATGTTTTCATTTTGATTTTGGGACTCTAGAGAAGACAAAAAAAAACAAAAAAAAACACACACACTGTGTTACTGCTGACGGACAACTACACACCATTATCTTAGTCTCCTGGGATTTTAGACCAGTCAATATTTCAGAGCATGGCCAGAAATTTTAGATTGAAGCAGAAGGATAGAGGAGGGTATGAAAAAAAAAAAAAAAAAAGGGAGGAGAAAAGCTCAGAGTAGATACGGGAAAGCATAAAGGCTAACTCTTGTTTGCCTGCTCCTGACTCAGAGCAATAAGATGTCAGCAGAGGATTTCAGGGATTGCGCCTGTCTGCCAACGCAGTACTCAATACATAGGAAGAGTAAATAAAAAAAAATATTTATATATATAAAATGGCTTCATCTTCTGTGCTTCACATTTTATGAGTCCGTCCACAGGTATAAACAGCAGACGCGGCTACGGACAGCGGAGCAGTGGAGAACGGATGAGTGCCCGCGGTGCTGGTGCAAATCACTGCAGTGAACATTTGCAAGAGCTGTAGTTAGCAGCTTAATAACACTGTGAGTGATGGTGCCAGATATTAAACCGGCCAGCGGTATTATGAACAACCGTCATCCAGCCTGAAAAATGACACCGATAATGAACTAGACAAACCGATTCCGGATGCAGAGTAGAGATTTCTTGTGCATAACAAACGCTCAAGCAACTGATATACTGTAAAGCCTTTTGTTCATATTCAGGAGAGATAGGGCTTTAGATGAGAGAACGTGTTTGACTTCATATTTTAAAAAGCACAACCCGATCCCACAGAACAGATGTCGTATCACTGTTAGAACAAAGTGGCGTCTGTACCCTAGACAAGATTTTTTTTTTGTTTTTTTTTTCCATTTTAAAGCAAACAGCCAGGGGCATGTCGCGTCCCAATGCTGCTGCCTGCCATATAAAAGGAGCCTTACAGCACTGTGCAGCTCTTTTTTCTCCAGAGGCAAAACATTCCCCAGCAGGTACGCAGAGGATCTTTTGTCACACCTCTTCTTCCTTCGTCAGGGCACACTTTGAACAATAATGACGCTCGCTGGAGGTTCCTTATGTGTCGCGCATATCAAACGAGACATTCAAAGACCATTAAACTATTTCTATGCCAACTCAGATAATGCAAACCACATTCAAGGAACATTCTGACACAATACAGGAAGTTTACTTTTCAATGTATAAGTTTAACTGCACAAAAAAAAAAGGAATTCTCCCTTTAGAGGGTGACTGGGAACAATAAATGAATGCGCCAGCTACAATAACAACACTCCTGACTGTACCTTTGGGGTCTGGTAGGCAAATTGGCCCTGAAGTGCCACTAGCCCTCCCCCATATGTGCGCCGCCTCCCACCCACTCACTCACTGCGGCACGTACAAATGCAAATGACAATCTGTTGCAGTACTAATTAAGGTCTAGGTCACGTGAAAGAGAGCCGTGTGCCTCGTGGAGCTCAAAGAGGATTTTTCTTTTTTTTTTTTTTTTACGATCGGCCTGTGATGTTATGCAAAGTGTGTCAGGAATCATATTTGAAGAAGCATCTCGACACCTCACACTAAAATGTGAAATAAACGTATTCTGACCTGTGCATTCAATTCCCACAGGGGACTTCCCCGTGGCTTAGCGTCACAACCTCTGCGGGGAAACATGAGTCAGTTTTCTGGAGTCATATCGGGGGAATCGATACCATGATGTCACCGGGGCAGAAGGTGGAGGATGAACCCAATACTGATAATACATCTGGGGAAAACTGGAAGAATAAATCAGTGCCACATGATGCTGGGCAGATGTCCCTCAAAAAATGTAACTAATCTACCCAAGTATTCCTGTCTTCCGCATTTGACTGCCACAGCGCTTCCTGTAAACGCATGCGTTGGCAACGGCACAAAATTACCAGAGAGGTAGTTTGAAAAAAGCAGCGCGCACATATGCTGCTAAGACAATCGCCTCCCGTCTTCGGGGGTGACCACTCTCTTTGATCAACTGATGCAGACTCGGAAAACACACACATCAGCTCAGAGGATTTGAAAGACGTTCCCGAGTAGCTGCAACGCAATCCAACATTGCCACACTAAAACACTGGTATGGCAGGGATTATTGCGGTTGAAAAAAAAAATGCCACAATATTGTAATTCACACATCGACAAAAACCCTTTTTCGTGCGTCGGACCAGGAAAAAAAAAGCTGATTGATGGCAGCCGGCATTCCTCCTTTGGTGCCGGACGACTTTGTGTGCCTTTGTTCAGGCAGCGACACATGGAGAGCAGCCTTTTGCTAATGGAGGCATGAGTAATCTCAGCGGGGGACCCGCTCGGTGTGATGGCACCATGGTCTCTACGGGGATTTACCCTTAGCTTAAAGAGAACACCCACATTCCCCCGTCTCCCCGGCCATTTGTGCGGAACCGACTGTTACAAATCATCTCACGGACCACTTCGCTGTCATTAAAGCCAACCACTGCAATCCATTCACTCCGACAGGGCAGGCTTAATTGATTCTCAGAATGTCCAAAATAAACCCCAACCTAGCCTAACCTAACCAAAACCTACATACAAATCAGTGTATAATACTACGGCCTTCTGTGTTGTACAGCTACTGTACAGTCATTTACAGAGATTATGATAGTAGCTATTATAAAACTATAATGATATATATATATATATATATTGTATCAATATGATATATCATTCCCCTATCTCTTTTCTCCGTTAAATAAATAAACAAATAAAACATTTATTTTGGTCCTTGGCCAGCAACGTTTTATTGCCTGCAGGTCACATGCTCACATTTACATTAAGAGATCCGGTAAATATCACTATTAACTTACATTTTTAATATATAGATATACAGATATATATATCTATATATTTATATATACATTTTGTTATGAAAAGAAAACACAGCCAATTTATTTTTTACCCCATGCCAGCAATGTGATCATCAATATTGATCCTCTTCAGCTAACATAACAATCTCGGAACTATAATACCGGCCGTTTGTAGAAATAAGGATGAAGACCATCCCACTTACTACAAAAACACATTATTGCACAGATGGCGTATGCTTACTGGGTGGGGGACAAAAATCCATGAGCACCAATATCCGGGGGTTTAATCCGAACGGCAAAATATAAAGGCACCAACTTAGGTAATATTTCAATTGACCAAAATGAAAGTTTACAAGGATCACAATGTCACATTATCAACCCAATAATATAGTCCGCCTCCTGATATGTTCAGTTGTAAGTAAATTATTAATAATACATTAACGTGAAGTATATTTATGACGTACAAATGCATCCTTTGTGGTCGAGAAACACCACTGTGCAAATGGGAAGATTTTTTATCTTCGCAGCCAACTAGAGGTTGTTCAGTTAGTCACCATGAGAGACTATCTGTGGCCAACGTGTAGCCTTTGAAATACTGTATCCTGACATGCTTCTCTCTGATGTGCGCAGAAGGACACTTCCCCACATCTGTTGATAACTGAGACAGGCTCTTGATTCAGCCTCATTCCAGCAGAGATGTGTGAAAGTCAAGCATCTCTGAACACACAGTGAGACACGTCTGCGGCTTCAGACGATGAATACATTATTCATCAGAGACATCTCGCGATCCGCAGACCAGGAGGCAGCTGTTCTCATGAAAACTGGTCAAAATCTGGCCCCGTGGCACAAATGATGCAGGCGCTCAGCTACCATTTCCAAATAAATAAATAAAAAACAAGCTCATTTAGTTACCTTTATCTATATAAATTGTCTTTAATTTAGCATGTCTGTTTTGTTTTTCTTATTCTATAATCTTGATTTCACAATACTGAAATAATGGTTGGACAGTTTCCAATTCATGCCAGACAGAGGGTCTGTACAAACTCACCAAGCATTGAATAAAAACACCGCAGTACACAAACAAAATATTAAATCCTGTAATGCTTTGAGAATCAACAAAAAAAAAAAAACCCAACACCAATCAGTATTCCTGGCCCTTAATTCTTTTGCGACAATTGGCAAATCTCTCATTTTGATAGCAATTAGGGGAGTCATGCAGTGATTTTTTTATTTCACAATTAAAAACTCAATCAAATGCAGGCCGGCTGAGCAAGGACCTATCCTAAATCCATATTCATAGCATGTTTTCTGGGATCAATTCTGCGGGCAAGTTATTTCAGTGAAAACTGATGACAAAGCTTTCATTTCCATTCCGCCTCCCCCCCCCCCCCCCCCCCCCCCCCCCCCCCCCCGTTTATTTCACTTTTTGTGTTTCTCTGATTTAAAAAGCCGTTCTTTAGGTCTGAGTGAAGGTAATTGATCCATTCCTAGCACCTAAAAGTAATTCAATACATTTCTGGCAGACAAAGTAGAAAACAAAAACACATTTTAAGAGAAACATGACGGGGCATGAAGTGGATCAATAATGACCGAACGTTTAACCCTGCAGCTTAATAGGTCAGATAAGACGGCAACATCCCAAATTTAAAAACAAACTAATAATCTTCTACGCATGTGACCCACGGCGGCACATCACCAAAGCCTTTCAATGTATGCTTACACAGACACACACAGGATGACAAAACAGAGGCCACGGCAAGGACATCATCTATCACACTGACATGTACAACACCCCAACTAAAACAGACATCAAACCACGCATCCACACACACACACACAGACACACACACACCATGTCCAACAGCAATAAAGGCCCGATATCAAAAGCAGAAAATCCTTCCTCGGTTGATTTACAACTTCTGCATTTCACCTTTTTATCTCCCTGGATCAGCTCAGTTCAACACAACACACAGCACATACTGCAAACTGCATTACCAGCGTACAGGGTTCACCTGCACACAGTCTAAAGCAATAGTAACACAAATCCCCATCCCTGTGAAGCAAATATTGTTCAGTTTTGGCCACACCGTGTCAGGAATGGCATTATATTATATTAAAAAGGGACATTTTGTATACCCCCCATGTACAGATATGACAGGGAACATTATTTTGTGTAGGTGTAATAAACGCCTCTGTAAAACGTCTGTACAATATTTCTTGGCAGAGCATCATGCGGACCTGTCAATTAAAATAAAACGATCACGGAGATGGAGGTGTGCACGGTACGTTTGCCAAGGCGCTCTGAAAGCCGTTATATAAAGACAACCGTCACACAGCGGCTCAGAAGCGACCCCGCGGCTGCACCCTGAATTCAAGGCGCTTGTCAGGCAGCCGCAGCAGGAACGTGACGGACTGGGCGCCGCGCCGCGTCCGCGGCACAGTGATCATGACCACTTTAATAACTATCAGGAAGATTTGTGCACGTCAGAGGCTCCCGAGATAAAACATCCCATTCTCGGTGCTCATAAAGTGGGAAATAAATCTTTCACTGCTCGCCTACCACCATAACAGCAATATATCAGGACAGAAACGACCGCTATGACTGAAATAGATTTTTTGTTTGTTTTTGTTTTGTTTTTTTTCCTCGTGATCATTTCGGTCCAATCAACCTTCGGTGTCAAGAATGCAATATCAAAGCACCTCTAGAACATGATTATTAAAATCCGTTATCGGGCAGATCAGCTTCTCAGACAACAGCGTAGTCAATCTCACTTATCACATCGGTTCAACTAATGGTGATTTGTATCTGTACTGACCAAAGAGAGGAAATAATTCACAGTTTCAAGGATGTTCAATATAGCCACTGGCAATGTGTCCAGGAGCGGCCGAGGGTTTGCGTTCCACCTGCGTGCGTATTCAGAATGACTTGATTTTTTATTTTTTTTTATGACTCACAGGGTTACTTGCATAGTGTTGAGGTTATCGGACCGCCTTCTGCTGAGAGCCTCGACAGCCTGTGGTTACTGGAAAAGAAGAATATGTCGTCCGTCAACAGTCGTAGACAGTTGATGTTTGATATAAGTTTATCTCCTAAACCTGGTGTTCATTTAGCTCCATAAAGGCCCATCTAAAGTTAAACAATGCTAAAGACAAATATGTCCAAACCCATTTAAACAAAGATCGAGCGGAAAGGATATAATTACTCCAAATTAAAAACGATTGCATACTGGTTAATATTGTGTATAATTTTATAGTTAGTCATTGTATTTAGGAAGTGCGATGTTCCCGGGTTTACAGCATTAATAAAACATTCCATTGTAAATCCGAGCTGGTGTGGTAGACACAGTAGTGGGCGGTGATTGTTGGAAAACGGATGTACCGAATTGGTTTTTCTGAAGTTTACGATTGGCCGACCAAATTCAGCTTCATTACAGCTGTCAACACAGATAAGCAGTTCTTTCATGTCGCCTCAAATGTACACGTTTCTGCACCTCGTACACACACAAATCCAATTACGCTCTAATTGAGTGTTACAAGGCTCATTGATTATGACAGAGGCAGACTGAGCTGGAGAAAAATATCGCCAGTAATTAGCCAGCCGCACCCAGGAGGCAAGATTTATCACTGATGCAATATATCTTAATACTACTCAATTTGAACTGACTTTGCCAACAATTCATTGTTAATAAATACAGAGCACAAAAATAATACAATTATAGGCCATTTAGAGGTTTTAAGGCAGACGCAATTGGATCCGTTGTATTTAAAGTGGGTGACAAAGTGGGTGAGATCAGGACACACCATTTGCCATTGCCATATGGCACTATCCTGGGATCGTTTGTGTTTCGCATCTTTGGTCACAATTCTCACAGCATCATTGTTATTTCAGGTTAAAGACAGCATGGACTAACGTCACATTTGGTTGTAATTTATTGTAGTTTACTGCAATAGTTATACTTACCATAGCAAACATGTGTCAGGGGACTAAAGGAGGACATGCCGATCGACTTCCTGTATTTGTACCCTGTGTGACATCACGCACGATGTCACCGGGAAAGACCATGTGGGCAGGGGGAAGTAGTAGTTCAAATTGATAATATTTGTTGAATGTTAAGTACTGTTTGGTATTTTATGTGTGCTTTATTTTGTCACGTAGTATGACGAATCCGATTGTCAGCAAAGACTAAATCAATTGCACAGTCTGTTATAAACCCGTTTGCAGGGGAGGTGTGGCCAGAATAAATGGTACAGCCTGAATTGGGTCAAGCTAATGAAGGCCCTATTTAAGCAGATGCTTTTGGACATTGGGGGAAGTATGCTAGAGCAGCTGTGTGTGCGCACTAAATGTATTTTACTTTGAGTTCAGGCAACTTCACTTGTTTTCTTTTGCCTTTGTGTGTATGCTTGTGTTAATGTGGACGCTTTTACACGCGCTGTGGCTCCTACGTTTAGTGACCACTCTGGCCGGGCTCACCACGGTGTATGAAGCAATAAACCGCAAAATGGAGAACTCTGGAAAACTCATCTTAGTGTTGCATTCTATATGAAGCAATGGCTACTTGCTGAATTCAAACACTGCCTATCACAACCCTATCAAATGACATGGAAGGTAGACATCAGGCTTGTGTTCTTGCCTTTGTAAAGACAGCCGTGAGAAAAGTGGAGTCAGCTAGTTAATAATTACAATGCCAAGCATTCCCTTGTTGTTCAGCTCCCTCCATTTATCTTGATTTAGTGATTTATTTGTTAAAATCTTTGACAATTTTGTCAAAATAAATCGTTGGGGCGGGGGGGTAAAAAAAACTCCAAGATGTTGTCATGAAGGTCAAAAGCTAAAAATCCAATTTTTTTGCAAAGATAATTCCCGTCCTCATTTAATGTCTTCATATATTTTGCAATTTGACATTTGTGTCCTCCATACAGTATCTTTCACAACAACCTTTTACTCAGTTTGCTCACAGCAGCACTTTTATGATGTTCTCACCCCCAACAAGATAGAGACAGTTCAAAGTCCCAACTAGACATCGCACGAGGTGCCCAGAACAAAAGCTGCTCTTGAGACTGTCGTTTGGTTGATGTAATTGTTTGTATTTATCAGAGGTGGGTGTGTGGTGGAAGGTGACTGAAGACCATCTCATTCCCCCAAGAGAAAAGGATCAGACGGCGCAAGAGCTGCACAAGGTAAGGTCCTGATTTCATTATAAGTTTTGTGGGGTGGTTTCAGGTGGAGTTTAGGGAGCATCAAAAGTGCATCGTAAAACTCTTCATTTAAAAACGCAATTTTATTTTATTTTTATTTTTTTGCCGGACCTTCTCTGGGGCCGCCACGCCTGCCTGCCGCTGCATTGCACCAAGTAGCCTGGAGTTTTAGGTTTGAGTAAACAGATTAAACATGGCACACGATATGCAAAATACACTCAAAATAAGATGAATTTCCGTTCGGGAAACGTGAAGATGAATGTTGTGAGGGAAGCGGGTTTAACTGTGCCCCTCTGCGCGCGTTTGCGCGGCCCTAATGCCCCAGTGGAAGCGGGACTGAGTTACTTGGTGTGGATGGAGGTCCCTTTGTTGTCCCGAGCCCAAGCTCATCTTCAAAGGTCTGAAATGTGTCCAGGGTGTCTGATAGAAACTGAAACTGCACCTGGCAGAGAGAGAGAGTGAGAGAGAGAGAGAGCGAGAGAGAGCGAGAGAGAGAGAGAGAGAGCGCAGTGATAAGTTACGATAAGTAATGCAGATGTGGCCTAACCGCATATTATATTGAGCAATATATCATGCAACAACAGAAAATAACTTGTCGAATTTGTTCTACAGAGTCATATCTTCCTCACAGAGTGCGCTCTTTACATTATCCTCACGGATTTATCATCTTCATTGAGAATGAGCCGGGAGCTTTCAGAGGTAAATGTGTTGTGTCTTACGCAGATGGGTAGGATTTTGGAGTATGTCATCCTTGTCGTGTCCAGTCTTCCTGCCGACTGAGTCGACTGAGTCACTTTCCTACGCTGTCCCTGTCGATGATGTCGCCGTTCGATCATGGTGGAGAAAGGCGAAAGAGTAAATTCAAGGAGGCCCTTTGTTTGTTGCACAATGCCAAATAGCTAGCGGGGCCGCCTTCCTTCACCCGATGCAAGCGAGATGTCCGGCTCAATCAAACAGCCTCTCTGTGATGTAATTACAACTGTTCAAAGCATTCTTTGTTCAGTGACCCCTTTATTTGCCTGGGCTGCCTTTTTTTTTTTCTTTTTTTTTTTCTCTCCTCAGCAGCATGTTTGATTTGGTGGCTTACTATGCTTGAGAAACCCTGTTTTCTCAGGAGAGTTAGGAGGGGAAAATGTGTTGCTTTTTAGGGTTGTGTGACTGTAATCCCAGCTTAATGAGTGTATGCCGACGTGGAGGCAGTGTTGCAAAACTGACTTAGTCTCAGCTGGCTGCGGCTGAATGCAGGAATAGATGCAGGCGCGTTGCGCAAGAACGTACCACCTCCCGAGTTTAAAGCGGATTCCATAAAATGATCAGGGCATTAGCCGTGGCTTTGTTATCCGTATTGCAGGAAGAAAATCATATTTCGGGGAAGAAAAAAATGTGCTAAGGTGTTTGCCGTGACCCTTGACCTCGGGGGGGGCAGGATGTCGCGCTCACATGCTCCCTCTTTTCTTGTGTCGGAGACATCTCTGTGTCTCTTCATTACCATTGTTGTCAAAGGGAAATCCTGCAGTCCTAATTGGGACTCTGCCACCCAAGACCATAGACGAAGAAGAGGACCAAAAAAATATTTGTCCTGAAAACGTCATCAAATTCAGATCCATTAAGATAAACGCTGCGCCTTTTCCTCAACACATCGTTTCAGTGATGAACACATGCCTAATACTGCAGGTTATTTGTTGGTCAACGTGGAGAAACTTCGACAACCCACAGGATGTCGCGCTCACATGCTCCCTCTTTTCTTGTGTCGGAGACATCTCCGTGTCTCTTCATTACCATTGTTGTCAAAGGCAAATCCTGCAGTCCTAATTGGCTTCTCTGCCACCCAAGACCATAGACGAAGAAGAGGACCAAAAAAATGTTTGTCCTGAAAACGTCATCAAATTCACATCCATTAAGATAAACGCTGCGCCTTTTCCTCAACACATCGTTTCAGTGATGAACACATGCCTAATACTGCAGGTTATTTGTTGGTCAACGTGGAGAAACTTCGACAACCCAACGTGTTTACCTGACAACCATGCAGTGGAATTCGCTTTGGGTGCTTTTTCTGTTTTGAATGCGAGACGTCAACCTAATCATTTCAAAAATGTGTGCGTTGGTGAAGTTAAATTACGTTCTCGGGGGGGAATGTTTCGACACTCTGAAGTCCTCTCTCCATTGTCTCGAGAAGTCCATGTTTTATTGTTGGGTAACACAAGACAAACGCAACTGTGGGGGCGTGAAAAAAGATGACATTCCTTTCCTCTGGCCGGCGTGACGCTACCATTGTTTAATCCACTTGATTCTCCCGTCTCACGTGTCCTCTGTTGACAATGGACATTTCATATTATATTCGCTTACCGTTGATCAGTCGCTTCCAGAACTGCATTCCATCGTGATTATGGCCCTCTCTGATGTTTATCCTAAATTATCTGCTGGAGATTACGGTACTGGGTTGAGTGAACTCGTTTGTGATCCTTGTCAAGCCGAAGGTGCAGAGATATGAAGTGAGGTGAGCGGTGGCCTCTGCACTGGGCGGCACGCATGCCGTCACTTTTCTTCCAACCTGCCTTGTTTGACGCCATGATGTTGTACTTTTTGTTTTTTTGTTTTTTTTTTGTGTACCTGGATTAAGTTCCTGGTAACCTCCCACAACTGCACCCTTCAAGTTTGGAACAATGTGACAAGTTTCCTTGTTATCAGCGTGGGAAGGATCGGCCGCACAGTTCTAGCTGGAGTTTTATAACTCTGCACGTCTGACCCCTACAATCACTGACCGCAGGTCCAATAGCACCACTCGAAAAACTGCGCGTAATCCCAGTAAGCTGCAGGTGGCCTTGCAGATTGCTGCCCAGATCTCCACATTTTTCCCCTCCTTTCACACTCCGCTCTCCCCCCCCCCCCCCCCCCCCCCCCCCCCCCCCCCCCCCCCCCCCCCCCCCCCCCTCTCTCTCTCTCTCGCTCTCTTCCCTAGGCTCCCAGTGTGGTGGTAACCCTGAGCTGAAAAAGGGCCCGTGCAGGGTGGAGGCAACGCGCTGCAGCCAGGACCTGTCACATTACTCCCAGCGCCACAACGAACCGGGGCACCTGAGAACAGACTGTGAGGGAGGGGAACGGTGAGCGCGCCAGCAGGCCAAACGCACGGAGACAAGGAAGCCTCTGCAACAGAGTCCTACCTGGAACCCGGGAGACCCTTTCTCCTCTTGAGTAACGGGCATTGCAGCTGCGCCTCGCCTTTGTAAGACTTTGGGGGGGGGGAGAAAAAAAAGTGTTTTTCTCAAAAGAAACAACACAATGGATAAAGATGCTCCACCGGACTATGAGTACCCAGACCTGGAGCCTTTGCCAACCAAAATGGAAACAGAGTAAGTCCATGCTTACTTTTGAGTTGTTTTGGGCCTAGATGCGATCCACTTGTTTATTGCTTTAGCCAAATCCCCTCGAGAGACTTAACTGTGAAGCAAAGAGGATGAATCGGCCCATTGTTTAATGTGCATTAGCAGTTATTGCAACTTTTGCATGCGAGCTACAGCTTTCATTGAAATATCCGGTGTCACTTGGCATACTTCACCACAGCCAGTGTGTCAGTGTGTGACCTCGTTTCTATTCATATTATTTGTAACACTATAGTAGAGACTGTACGACTGTCATCTTTCGAGTATGCAGGCCGAGATGGAAACTGGCAGGGGAAAACAAAGCCAAAAACGCAAACTAGGTCCATTAAATCATGGTTTAAAAAGTCCCACATTCTTTACGGCTGGTCAATCCCACAATGCAACGGGGCACTGCATGCAGAATGTTCAGTAAGTGCTTTTAGATTGTTTTAGATGGTGAAGCCAGTTTGCCATCGGTAGCGACATATGATAATTGATCTGTTTACATTTAGTTGATGATCAAGATGATCGAAATACAATAGTGTCATATGTCAATAACATGTTCAGGGAAACATTCGGGACGCTACTTAAACTTATTGATCAGGGAAGCTTTTGTATGGCCCTTTTGTAGTTAAATTAGCTGAATTATTTAGCATTATTCAGACACTTAAATATCCTGTTGGTCTGTATATTTCCAGGTCTTTGGCTGAGATCTTTAAAATAACAAAGTAACAAATGTCAAATCATCCATTCCGGTTGTTGCCATCTCTATGCTCACAGGTTGGGCATGAGGTATTTTTATAGACTCCGATTATTTCATGTTTTTTCCCCTCTGCGACGGTCAGAGTTGTAATTACTACCCCGTGACCAGGCATTCCTTTTCCTTTAGCGTACAGGAACGGTGTTTGTTGTTTTCCCCTGTCACGCTGATACCAATCCGTTTAAATGCAAATCTCTGCTGCGGGATTTCAGCTGCAAAGTTTCCACCCACAAATGGCCCTGACAGTGATGTGTGACAGGTTTAGTGAGGTATACTAAAGGTCAGCTCGGTGCCCGAAAGCTTTGAGTTTTAAGAATGGGATTGATTGTTTTGCTCGTGTGTAAATGTTTTGTTTGTTTTTTTTTTTTTGTTGTTTTTTTAGAATAATCCCTCCATGTGACCCCACTGCTGATGACAAGCTCTACCATATATGCATCACTGCGATATCTGTAAGTCCACTTTGCCATCGGGGTAATGTGAAGGATTACATTGGGATTCATTATTCATTCATTGGGTTCATGACATCACACCCTCCTGTCAGTCATATATATATCACGTAGATCATATAGATCACATGGTTTTTAATGCAGATAAATCTCCAGTTCTTCCTCCAGGGGCAGAAAAAGGAGTAAAGGGTGGATTCAGATTACATCATTCACCTTCCTCGATGGAGGTTTTCATTCTCCGAAAACTTGCCCTTACTTGAATATGAATATATACTATCACTTTAAGGCCGCAATGGCTTGTTATAATAGTCTGTTTTGATGGAGCTCCTGAACCCAAAATGAGGACTTCATTTACATTTACATACACAATTTGAGACAGTGGTTGGGGTCCAACAAGGCTTAAATCCGCCCAAACTGGGAAATCATTTAACATACTGCTTATGTCTGTCCGTCCGTCCCTTCCCTTATTAATGTAATGTAAACATAAATGTCCAGGCCCTTCAAATGTCTGTTTTAAGCAGTGTATTTGAAGTCGGTCCCCACCAACCCAGTCTGGAGCAAAGCCCTCTTCCCAGCCATGTGTTTCCTAAACGTGTCACAGGTCACGACAGGTCATCCAACACCTCCTGGTCGCTGATCCTGAGTGATGACTCTTTATTCGGAGCACATCCATGGGGTGCACTAATGACACTGAGGTTTGGCCTTTCGTGGCATCAACTCCCCTCATTAGGCGTCAGGAGCAGAGTGATGCCTGAACCCAGGGGGAGTCCACAGCTGCATTCTGCTAAATGACGTTTTCCCTCTTTTAGCTGGTTGTCATGCTGATCCTTGCCATCTTAGCCAGACGAAGGAAGGTGGACAACAGGCAGAAAGGGCTCCCGGGTTTGCTCAGGTGAGGCTCTGTTTCAAAGCAATGAACCTTGCGGTACTACTCCCACAGGAGCATAGCGGTACATTTTTTTTTCCCATAAAGACCCCAATGCGAAATATATTTTTGAAAAAAAACTAAAAAACGTTGATTTCCAGTTTTTCCGAAAGTTATTGCCTCCCATTTGTTTCAGCATTATGAGAGGATCAAAAGGGTGGAGATTGGGAGGTCTCTGTGAGCATTTGCCATGTAATATGACCATTAGGTCGCGTGGAAGTGAAAAAAAGTGGGACTTCAGAAGTTTGTCAAAGCAAAGCTCTTCAAGCTGGGCCGACTTGAAATTAAATTCTACCAGCACCAATAAAATCAGAGCTAATGGTCTTTGACTAATGAACCCCAAAGTCTGCTGTAGTGGAATTGCTCAATGGCCAGCTGACAAAACTGGCCATGATGAGTGCCAGTGAAAAAGTGCCTTCATTCTCTGTCCACTGTGATGAGTATTTTTTGTTTTGTTTTGTTTAGTTTTTTTGGCTCCGGCGATTTGCAAGCAATCAATGTCGGTCTGTCCAAATGTGAGGCCTGGTAACGTGTGTGCTCTAAATGCCTGCGCCTTGATTTCACAGTCCGGTCAACTTCCTGGACCATACACAGCACAAGGGCCTGGCAGTGGCTGTGTTTGGAGTGCTCTTGTGCAAACTCTGGGGCATGGTCATGCTGCCAAATCCCCTCCCCTTCACAACAGACTCCGAGAACAAACGTAAGAAGGCCCTCTCGGCTCGAACATCTGTCTGTGCGATTGGAAAATGGAAATATGTGTCATGCTCCTGTGTCTGTTATTTTTTTCGAAAACCCAGGAATGTTTTTTTTTTTTGTTGTTGTTTTGTTTTCGAACGATCTTACGCCTGCTACTTTACACCATCCCAAAATAGTTGCCTTCGAGGTTTAGTTTCAGGTGGACATCTAATGGCTGTTCAGCACCGTGTGGTACCGAGTTACGCGCTCTTTCCACGTGGTTCGAAAAACGCAAACAGAATTAGTTGTTAGAGTTGTATGTTTATGTGGTTTCGTAAATTCTACTGCTCCTGACATGCATGTTGTATTTGCAGAAAACTGGGTGATTTTGGGAGTCTTCTACTACCCCGCACTATACTACCCTCTCCTGGCATGTGGCACCTTGCATAATAAAGTTGGTTATGTACTTGGCAGCCTCTTGTCATGGACGCACTTTGTTGTTTTGGTCTGGCAGAAAATTGACTGTCCTACAACACCTCTGGTAAGGAAAGATCACTTTTCATTCTTTTTTTGTTTGTTTTTAAAGAGCTCCAGTTAATTTGAAATATATATATATACTGTATATATATTTTTAGAACTTGCAAAAGATCGTTGAAGATTCCGGTGTCTTGGGCGTCGTACGTGTTAGAGATGTGATTTGAAAGGATGAATATCAGGACTTTCAGCTGGGACACACATGGTCAGAGCTTTGGAAGCTTTAAACCTTTTTCTTCATCAGAATGTGTGTGTCCCATCTTTTTGCTTTGGGTTTTCCGGTGCGATGAATGTGTGCGACTCACAATCATTAGTTCCACCGTCTGTTGGTCTCAATTAAGAGGATTTGTCACAGATAATCAGTTTAGTGTGTGTGGCATTGAAATACAGGCATCCAGGCCCTATAGTACATAGCACCATGGTTGTCATTTTGTTTTTTCGTTTTTAATCTGCCGATGCCTCTCTGTTTATTACGCCTTGAGCAGGCACACACTACACACTGCAGGGGACATTTTGGCAACATTGAAATCATTGAATTCATTCTATTTAGAATTGCATTTTCTTATTTTTAAATCCCGCAATTATATCCTGGAATGCAGCGTACAACCAAGCACAAAGACTCTCCCGCGCCCTAATATTTATTCTTTTTGTTAATCCGGGATTCAAATCTGCGTGTTGTTTTTGGAGACCCATTTGGCCAACGTGTGGAATGTAACCAAAACGCACAAAAAGCCATTTGGGCCGTCTCTACGTGTCACGCAATTTTGGTTTTCAGGATGCATTCTTTCCCCATCAAGTTTCCAGGTGAATTAAAGACTTGTTTTATTCCTTTGCAGATACACAAACACTACTCCCTTTTCTCCAGCCTGCCCCAGATTGCTTGCTTGGCATTCCTTAGTTTCCAGTATCCCCTTCTACTATTCAAGGGCTTCAATGACACTGAAAAACACAACGCGACAGAGGTAAGTTTTGATCCCACGGCAATTGCGGCATGCCTGCTCCACAACTGATGCGAGGCTATAATGCCACTAACCGTTTGGTCGTCTTGTGTAGCAAACTGATTTAAGGCGTTTATGGTGACTAGTGGTCCAGGTCCCCGGGAGCCATACCTATTAAAAGAAAAGAAAATGTGCACATTTCCTCCCAATCTGTGCATGTGAGGAACCGTCATAAGCTGCCAGCTAATCAAGGGGATTTAACGTGCTCATACAGTCTAGGCTGAGGGAAAATCTGAAGTCCAACACGCACACGCCAGTGGCCTAAACATTTTAAGTAGATTTGACGTAATTGGTTTACGTTATGTTCTCGATCAGATTATGAAAAGGTTACCTTGTTTTGTTTGGCTGTTTTTTTTTGCACTGGGGGACACAATGCTGTGTTTATGTGATGCTAATCTCAGCATGAGTGTGACAAAGCTGGAGTGAAGCCATTGCCTGGAGTTTTTGACTTACCCCACCCCCCCTTATCATAAGGAGGCTTAATTTGTGAGCAATCCTTTTTCCACATGGTTATGATTACAAAAGCAAGTTCAAATTAAACAGTATCTGATGCCACATAGTGACAAAAGTGCACCAGGAAAAATCGAATCAATTCATTGAACTTTGACACATTATCCAGCTTAAATGCTATTTACAATTATAATTTGGTCTCTAACATGGTTGCTGTTTTTTGTTTTTTTCCTTTAGGATCTAAGAAGCAGTTACTATAGAGACTACGTGAAGAAAATGCTCAGAAAGAAGCCGAACAAGATCAGGTGAGACACGCATCCATCAACGCACCAGGCTTTCTACTTGCGGTTTTTCTTTTGCGCCTCTTCAGCCGAAATTACATTCCGCGTGAACACACTGAGCTGCATTGATTTATGTCTTTTTTTTTGTAACCTATTAGAAGCCATTAGACAGGAGGATGCGAGGGCGAGAGAAATATCACAGCAGACCCCCACCGTTAACGTTGCACTTCGCGGCCGACATTTTAACGCCTTGAGCTTCGGCGTTCCTGGGTGTTCGAGACCGTTAGTTGTTTCACATTGGTTCAGGGGTTTCAGGCAGATCAGTGTATATCGGGGGCCTGTTTTCATTATGTTGCTCGTGTTCATCACAAACCCTCGGGAAGGTTATTCGAATCCTATTTCGGGGTCTTGAATCTCTTCAATAGTATAATGGCTCGACATGTTCAAAATAACACTGACCTGACACTTGCCAAACGCCCTCTTTCCTCGCGAACAAGCACCTGGAATACTGCGTTGCCTCTTTGTACAGAAATACCGGGTCTTGAATTTGATGTCTGGGAAAATTGGCCTTGTTTCGTCAACCCATTCATGTTTTCACGATGTTCGTGAGTGTGACGGAGAATGCGGCGCCTCAATTGTAGACTCTTTCACCGCAGCACCTCAAGCCCAGAGACGCCCAAACTCCCTCGAAGAATGATCGACGCTGTGAAGTCGTACATCTACGCACCAGAGGAAGGTGAACATTTGATCTTGGTTTCTTGGTCTTTGCCGTAATCTGTAATCCCCTGTTAACATTTTAAAACAATTGGTTTTTTTTTGTTTTTTTTTTTTTAAACAGCTTTCCGTTTTCCACCGAAGTTGGCCATTTCTGGCGTTGTGTCATTCATAACAATCTATCAGGTAACCCCCATATCTACTGTTAGACTTTCTAATCCAGGGATATGTTACCCATAAACAATTATTATATTAGATATAATATTACACACACACACGGCTAAAGTGATAATCACAGACCAGACCCGTTCCTCGTCCTAGCATTGGCTTAGCAACTCAAGTTCATTTTAATTTATATTTTTAGAATACGGACTTTAGTAGTAACAAACCAATGACGTCCCCCGTTTGTTTGGTTGGTTGTTTGTTTGTTTGGTGGGGTAGGTGGGTCTCCTTCTGATCTCGGCGGTGGTGCCCACTCTCCAGATCGCCCGGATGGGAGTTGATACAGACATTGCAAACGTTTTGGCTGGCTTCCACGTAATACTGTCTCCGGACAAACATGAAGTGGTCCGCATCGTGGTTTATTACATGTGGTGTGTCGAAGGTGAGTGAACAGCAGCCGTTTGGTGACTCGGGTGACAATTAAACCGCATCAGACCCATTCTTTCATGGCCATATGTATATATCTTCATATGTGTATATAAAACTGCTATATATATATATATATATATATAATGTGTGCTATGTTTTTCCTGCAGTGTGCTACACCTCGGCGATGACCCTGTCTGCTTTGATCAACCTGGTTATGCTCATGCGCTCAATGGTCCTTCATCGGTAGGTTTAGGAACAAGGCATTGATGCAGCTCTCTTTCTTTCCCCCTCGCTTCCTGACGTTTTTTCCGGGAATTGGGAATGTGCTTTGCGTTCTAGTTCCTTCATTACCATGTAATGGCTCACACTGGAGTTATTAGAAGAACACAGAACAACATTCTCCCTGCATTAGCTGCGGCTGGAATTGAAAATAGCTATTAAGATGAGACATGAAATAGTGTTCCATTACCATAAATTACAACTTATTAAAATAATTGGTTTTCCAAGCAGAGTACTGAATTGCATTTGAGCCGCATCCTCTGCAAAATGATCTCTCCAAGTTACGATGTAATTTGCTCATTTAGTGATAAATGGGCTTGCGTATTGCGGAGTCCTGCGTTGTCTTGATTGTGTTTTTTATTCTATAGGTCAAACCTGAAGGGGCTCTACAGAGGAGATAGCTATAATGTTTACAACCGCCAGAGAAGAATCAGAGCTTCCCGGCCGGCACTTGTCTGCTGGATGGGATACACCAGCTTTTCGGCTGCTCACATCTGTATTGGTACAGTAACGAACTGAATGCTTCAAAAAAAAAATAACGAAGATTTTATCTTTAGAAATGTATTTTTTGGGGGGTGGGGTATTTTTTTTTGTGCCAATTTTCATTTTGTAAAATGGAATATTGGTCATAGATGCCCAAAGAGTAAAACAGTGATCCTCTGAGTAGGATAGATTTTTTTTTTTTTTTTTTTTTTTTTTTTTTTTTATCCTTTTTCATTATTATTTGTTTTTTGCTGCTCACACTTATGGGATGATATGATGGAGCAGTCGGTGGGTGTACTCAGAAGTTGTCGGCGACTTGATGCCCTGAAGCTCTGGTTACTTCCCCGCAGGCATGATTGTCCAGACCATGGTGTTCTTCCTCTGCCTTCTGGTCGCCGTCTTCCTCGTTATCATACCCGTCCTGCACACCGAGAATCTCATTCTCTTCCACATCCTGTTGAGCATGTGGTGAGCATCCTCAAATCTCTCTCATATTACTACATGACCGAAGGGGGGGGGGATTCTGTTATCGTGCATTTACACGGTCTGACCATGAAAAATTCCGCCAACGCAAACGGATGAACTCAGAGAAACGCCACGCGATGTTTGACTGTCGATTTTGTCCTTTCAGGCCCTTCTGGTTGATGATTCTCTTGTCTGTGTTGATTCAACATGTCACGGCAAGGTTTTGCTTCATCCAAAAAACTGCAGGCACTCGAGACTTAAACAACAGGTCGTTTACCATATTTGTGGCTATCTATTGTCCGTAGTGTTCACCTATTATGCTTTCTCAGTGTTTTATGGCCTGGTAATTGCAGAATTGTCCTTTATCATGGCTGGCTTCTATCCTATCTTACAGGGGTAATCTGTTCCTGCTGACATACCTGCTATTCCCAGTTAATGTTCTGATCGGGGTCTTGCTGGCGCTGTGGCGCATGGTCATCACGGCCCTGTTCAACATTGTTCACTTGGGACGTATGGATATCAGTCTTCTTAACCGCAATGTGGAAACATTTGATCCAGGTGGGTGAGGTATTTTTCTGAAATGGGTTAAAAAATAATATGAACATTTGGTCACCATATATAGTATATACTGACCACACCAAAGCATCAGGCCAAGTTCAGTGTGAAATCCCGAAAGTCGAAATTCCCCTCATTATATTTTCCGTTTTCATAATGGGGTTTTTCTTTGTGTTAACACATGCATTATTCATCGGTATTAACATCACGCTTTTACCGTTGTAGATGTCACAGTGTTTTTTTTTTTCCTGCTCACCGTGGTGGCTTAAAAAGAGGCAATTTTCCCTGAGCAAATGCACTTTTATTGAGCCCACTTAGAGGCCAGAAATGCGTATCCCATCCACTTTACCCCTGCTCAAATGATATCTGTATTCTGTGCAGGGCAAGGGGGACTCTAATTGCACACCAATCGCTAAACCGGCTGCAGATTTAAGACATCTGTTGTCAGGAAAAGCAGGTGGTTTAAAAAAAAAAAAAAAAAAGAAAAGAGGAGGAGTGAAATTGTATGGCCATCATGTGTGATTGCCTCAAAGCCGACATGGGGTGCAGCCCAACGTGTTTATTGCTTTTGCCCAGTCAGGCTGATCCCCGTCCTCTTTGTCTCTGCCTGCAGCCTACCGCTGCTATGCTCATTATCTGAAGATTGAGGTGAGCCAGTCTCACCCTGTGATGAAGGCCTTCTGCGGGGTGTTGCTGCAGTCTGTGGGCCAGGAGAGCAACGCTGCCCAGAGGTCACGGGACACCGAAGAGGGTCTGTACCGCAAAATCCCACTACAGATCTCGGACTACACACTCAAAAAGCTGGCGGATGTGTTTGTTTTCTTGAACATAAGAAAAATATGTCTTCATTCTAATCTTCTTAAACAATAGATGTGCATCTATATTCATGGCAGTGTGGCATATTTCATTTCTCCAGGGGGGGGGTTAGAATTCAGCAGCAGGTCACTGCGACACATAATCAGATCATAACATTTTTTCACACGGAGGAGAAATGAAAGCTTAGCAGATGTAATATGTCAGGAGCAAATTGAGTCTCGCCGTAGAATAATTTACCGACCTGCTGCTGGTCTCAATCAAATCTGTCATAAACCAATCAGCTGCACCTTATGGCACGCCTGCACTCACCTGAGACCTCTGAGGCCCCTGTCACCAAGAGACACTGTAGTCCTAAAGGGCGGCGCTCTAAATGGCGGTTACCATTGAAAATAAAAACAATGTCTCGCGAAAAGAATTCAGACAGAAATGAAGGCTGATCGGCATTGACGGTATTGGATCTGTGGATGGATAGGTCAGTTAGAATAGGTTAGAATAGGTGAAAAGTCGACATCATATTGAGATTGTTCTGTGTGGCATATACTCACAGCCAAGATGTTGCTTGTTTGCGTCTTGAGACAAATTCTTTATCTGGAATAATGCGTTGTATTAGAAAGATTCGTTTTTTGAGCAGCTGATTACATAGATGAGCTCAGTAATTGCCTGTTTCATATTCATGTGGCCCAAGGGGCTTAAGCTTTCAATGTGTCAATGGCAGCCCCAAATGTTCTCCTTCCATGCTTAGAGGATTAGAACATGATTGCTTTCTATTATTACTCTTACTGTTGTGTCTAGCTCGTCCTGGGTGGGCCCCTACAGAGCCTTTGCCCATCCTATAGTTGAAATCCAAAAAATGTATATCAAAACCTAACCATACTTGAGATTACAATAGACGCGCGTGCGTGTGTGTGCGTGTGTATCACATACCTGAGGGAGTCTCATGGTGTGTGCATTTCCTCAGGGATCCAGCTGGTGCATCAGGAGAAGAAACAGTGCAAGGTGTCCAGTGCCAAGAGGGCCCACAGGCATTGGCACCTCCTCTACACCCTGGTCAACAACCCCTCCCTGGTGGGCACCAGGAAGCACTTCCAGCGTCAGGCCACCGAGAGCTTTCTGAATGGAAGCCTCAACCGCAGCGCCAAGGGGGGAAGCAAAAAGGACGCCGCAGCCAAGGAGGCAGAGCCCGCTGCCAGGGACTGAACACGGCTGTGACACTGAGCAAGGATTTTCTGCAAAGTCTCTCATGGTTTATGGTGTCATCTTCTGCAGCCACGTTGTGTGCCCATACCCACTGTAGATGCGTCTGCATTTGGTGAAACAAGTGCACCCGTGGCTCAGTGTCTCAATGTAGAGATCTGCAACAAGCCCTTTTCTGTGTGTCTCCAGTTTGTGTTTTTACCCGGTGCCCTTTGTCTCCCTCCAGGCTGCTTGATGTGCGAGAGCCACAGGCTCCCGTCTGATGGGGCCGCGTTGTGTGGCTCTTCTCTCCCAACCCAGCTCGCTCGTCGCGTGCCGCTTGCAGCATGTTTGCGTGCATGTTTTGGGCTAGCACCCATTCTAGAGTTCAACTTGTAGGTGAATCACAGATACTCTTTCCACTGGGGCTGTAATTGTCACTTCATGCAAACTGGTCACGCCCAAACTGAGCACATAGGCTAAACGTGCAGTCCACTGTCGCTTTACACTGAAGACAATATTTATATGTAGAACGTTTCAGTATTTATGCCTTAAAAGAATGATGTGGGCAGTGGAAACTGTTTTCATAGACTGGGTCATTAATGTACTTGTTTCAATCGTGCACGTATACTATTATTATACACCTTACCTGTGGATTAGGCAACAGGCAGGTGAAAGCTGTGTGTGCTATTTTCCGTTTTATTTGTCGAATTTTAATCCAAAACCACTTGCTGCTGCTGGCGTTTGTGTGTCGTCGTCAAACTCAGTGATGCTTTGTGATATTCACCAATTTGTCGTCGTCTCCACGTTTAAAATGCCTATTTTAGTGAAAATGCAAACCTCCGAATGTTGTCAATGATTACTGTGGAAATAAAACTAAAACAATAGTTGACTATTTCCCCCACCATTTATTATATTACGGAGTTTTCCCATTTTAGAGGAGGTTCATTCCGTAGGTCCACGTTCACCGTGATCATGTTTCTGGGAGCGAAACGATCTGAACCGGGCTGAAAAGAAAAGAAGATCACAACGTGCCATTTTCATTTAATCCAACGCAGTTTTTAAAAGGGTCGTTCCTATATAAAACAAAGACAAGGCTTTTAGCTCAAAATCTTTTTTTTTTGTTTGTTTAGAACCGACAAGACTAAGCTCCCACAATTAGAAGCATAACAATAAAAGAGAAAGAACCGCATGAGAAAAAAATATATATCTTTTTTTAAAGCTCAATTGATTTATTACTGAAACTTCGAGAAATCGAATTGTTTGTCTTTCTTTTCACATGAATAGACAGATACATGCAGTTTTTTTTTTCTCTCCCCCTAACAGCAAAGTCAAAGAACCATGCAGAAAAAAAAAGTGCGCCATATAATTTCATCGGTTTTATTAATTCCACTTACATAAAATGATATCAAAAAATCTCGAAAGCTCACGGGGTTTCTTGTTTTACGACATAGTTCACCAAAAAAAAACTCACTATGCATCATATTACGGGACAGCGAAGCCGCCGGACGCTCGCGCGCGTCCTCTTTGTCGAGGCTCCGTGTCAACTTACCGTCGTACAAAAAATCAAAATAAAAAAAGAGGAATCATTTCAATTCACATGGCTTCACATCACAGGCTGACAGCAACATCTACGGTCCTTTAGACTACACTAAGAAAAACCACACAAGGAAACACGTGTGACATGCCATGGGCACGTTCATTTGAGAGAGACAAAAAGAGAGAGCGAGAGTAGTAGGCGATACAGCAAGAACCCGTAAATCAGGAGGTTTCCGAATCGCACATTATTAAAGCCTTTCACGTTTTCAACCACGACATTTTGTTGGCAAATAACCCGGCTTACGATCTCGTCGAGCGCAACACAGCCGAGAGGGACATTCCCCCCCTTTTTGGGACTGGTCGGACATCGGGCAGGACGCTGCTGGGTGCGATGTCGGGCGCAACAACGCCCAGGGACGCGCACACACGATGTGCCCCTGATATTATTTCATCAACGGGGACGATCCTCACCCAGAACTGCTACTTCAGTTCCGAGGGTGAGTCGAGTGGAGTCGAAGAGCCGACACCTGAGAGGACGAATGGCCTGTGTGAGGTTTTTAAAAAAAAGGCGCATCCACGTCCCTGCACGGAGCATCGCAAGAGCACAAGTTCCCTGATGTCATTTTTTGGAATTAGAAATAGCTTTTAAAATGTATGACTGTTTCTATTTTCTATGTGCTCGGTGTGCTTTAAAAGGCGATGGTTGCATTTTAAAGATGCTATTGTTGGAGGGGTTTTTTTTTTTTTGTTTGCCTTTGATTACGCTTTCGTTGCGCCCGAGGTCTGGTAACAGAGTTTGTGCTTTGCACCGTAAACGCATGTTACGCATGTTGTTGTGTTTTTTTTTTGTTGTTGTTTTGTTTTAACTTACAGCAGACTACACGTGTCACACAAATCAACTCACGATGTCCTTGATTGGCGACGAACTTTCTGAGGTAAAATAGGAAAAACAATAATAATAAAAAATTAAAAAAAATGTAAAAGCTCCACCTTTACGTCGGGCGCCGCCGTTTGTTTTTGTTTTGGTCGCGTTTTGGCAATAACGGTGGGTGAGTTACCTGCTGAGATGAAGGCTATTTAAAAGTGAAGTATTTTACATGAACGCTCGCTCGCGGACGCCGGCTCGCGCGCTCAGCGGCTCGGCTGCTTGTAGTTGCCGTTGATCTCCTCGGAGATGTTGACCGCCTCGGCTCCCAGCGGTAACCTGTCACTGTACTCCGAGCCCATCTCGAACTCCTCCGGGTTGGTTTTGGACGAGGACCCGGGGATGGACTCGGTCACCACGCTGCCCTCGGCCTCCCCCTCTCCGTCCCCCTCCTCCCCGTCGGCCTCTCCCTCCCCGTCGCCCAGCTCGCTGGGGTCGAACGTCTTCTCGGACTCCACGAGGGACGCCCTGCGATCGAACTCTCCGGCCATTTGCTTCTCCATCTGATCCGGGTTCTGGGCCTTCATGATCAGCTTGTAGGTCTTCCCCTGGTACTTGTATAGCAAATGGCAGCAGGTGGCCCCCAGCAAGGGAACGGTGGCCAGACCCAGAAGGAAGATGCTGACAACAACGATGATGAGCAGGGAGGGGATCTTCCTCCTGGTGGTGAAGACCACCTGCACTTGGCAGTCCTGCCCCCCGTAGGTGAGACACAGTGTGTAATTGGTGCCGGGCTTTAAACCGTGGAAGTGGTAGGCATTGACCCCCTCCTCTATCTTGGACCACTGGACAATAGAGTGTCCATTTCCTGTGTTTATGCAGAGGTAGAGCATGTCCAGCGTGGGTTTCCCGGACGAGGACTGGTACAAGCCTACGGGCTCTTTATTCACCGTTTCCTCATTTCCACTTTGACTAAGATGGAGGTTAGATTTGCTGCTGGGAAGCTGCAGCGGATTCAGCTGCACCTTGGCCTCCGTCTCGGACACTTCCAACGCAATGACACCAAAATCAAACGTGTACTGCTTCAGGTCATCCAGGCTCATGTTGAAGGCGTGGTTGGAGATGTATTCGCTGCCTTCCCTCACGCCGCAGGTGCCTGCGAAGGTGGGGTCCTTTGAAACGCTGCCTCCCTGCTCCGTGCCGTCATTTTTGTCTGACGACCCTTCGGGCCCGTTTTTTGTCTTGCCTTCAGGCTTGTCCCAGTTGATCACGTTGTTTTTGGAGGTCCTGGGCTCCGAGGGCTTTTTGCCAGGTACATTGATCTTGTCCGCGAAAGAATCGAGCACTGTGTTGCCGGCGTGTTTTTGGGTGCCCGCCATAGCTACTCTGACACTGCTCTCCGCCTTACCCAATTCATTGACCGCAGAGCAGCTGTAATTTCCGTCTTCCTTTTTACTCATCCCAGGGATGATGAGAGTGCCGTTTCTAAAGATGAGGAAACGGTTATTGGTTGTTTTATCATTAATTGGCACATCATTAGTCTCTCCAGAGGATGGCAGGGGGAATAGATAATTCTGATTTCCTGCAATTACCTCCCAGCTGACTTGTGGTTTGGGGCTTCCTTTTGTCTCACAACCTAAGATGACCATGACACCCTCATAAAGCGCTGTGTTCTCAATGTCGGGCTGGTAGGTTATGGTGACACTAGGGGCCCTACAGTCCAGTTTCGGTAGCTTTGACACCATTACACCCTTCATGGCTTCAGGAGCTTCACATAAAATGGAATTTGGCTCGGGGACAGAAATCTTGGTTGTTGAGATCCAATCTCTCAGCCATTCCAGGCTGCAGGAGCATGTGAATGGGTTGTTGAAAATCTGGACGTGGGACATGGCGGAGAGAGCGGGAAAGGTACCCTGCACAATGGTGGTAAACTTGTTGTTGTTAATGCGCAGGGACCGCAGGTCTTTGAGTGTGGAAAAGGCATCCTTTGGTAGGTTCACCATTTCGTTGTTGTTCATTTTCAGGAGCTGCAGAGCGGTGAGGTTGTGCAGGTCCTCCCAAGGGAAGTTGACAATCTTGTTGTAACTGATGTCCAGGTTGCGTAGCTGAATTAGGGGGGTCAAGGTGTCCGTCTCAATAATAACAATCTCATTGTGAGCCAGCCAGAGCGAGGTGACCTGGGTGATATTTACAAAGCTTTTACTCTTCAGCAGTTTGATCTTATTGGCAGACAGGCTCATGGTGGTAACGTTGGAGGGGAGACCGACAGGTACCACCAGCAGGTCCTTGTAGGCACAGTCAGTAAACTGGTGGGCTGATTTGTCCTGGCAGCTGCAGAGCTCTGGACAGCACTGCACAACGCCGATCACAGTGGTCCACAAAGCGAGGAGCTGCAGCAGCCGTCCCGCCATTTTCTGCACCTGCAAGTATCAATCACCAGACATTGGCCATTTTTTTTGTTTAATCTGATGAGTACATATCCGTTATTTCGATTGCAGAAAGGCTATGTGGAAGCTTTTTTCTCATACCAGTGCAACTGTGTTTTGCTGAGTAGGCCATGCTTAAAAATAAAATAAATAAAATCCCAGCCCTTTAAACAACTGAAAATGAAAATCACAAACGAATGAAAAAAAGAAAACATAGAAGCTGATAACAACCACCCAGGATTAACGCTACTACTACTACTGCAGCTCTCACAAAACAATACAAAATCACATCACCACAACAAGCTTGCTTGTTTTGGTTTTGCACGGCCATGCACTTTACACGGAACACGTATGCACACATGCTGTTAACATGGCTGCGGCAGGGGTCAGGAGATCTGTGATGCTCTGAGCGCGTTTTCATAATCCGGGCGAATTGAAACCTTAGATCTTTGCAGTTAATTGAAAACACTTCATCTTCATCACTTCATCTTAACGAAAGTGAAATAGCACTACTTGCAATATTAGTTCGCACAACATTTGGCACTTTTGCCCATATGCCCTTGCCAATCATGGGGATTGCAATTGACCTGCAGCTTAGATATAGAGTACCGCTTGATATCTCGTTTTTTTGTCACTTTGTTTATTTTGTTGGAAATATCGCCTCACTGATTGACGGTCGGAATCGTCTTACCTGTGTTACGTTAACTTCAAATCCCGTGTCTTCTAAATCGCCCTTCAGAGTTGACAATCCTCTTGAACAAGTTTAATGATGGAAAGAAATAGGGTCCTCGTGCGTGGTGGATCCTTTCACATCACTTGTGCAGAGCCGGACGTGAAGCTGGGAGATGGAGAGCGGCGGAGGGAACATTTTTCGCCCGTGATAATAATCCGTCTCCAGCGAGAGTGGGAGCCACTGCGCGTTCACGCGGCGGCGGAGCGAGAAAATGGGACGTGAACGCGCAGCCTCTCCCATCTCTCTCTCTCCTCTCCATTAAAGATACAGAAGCTCCGGGTCCTCCACCCTCGAAGAAAATTCATTATTTAGGAGCCCATGTTTAATTTATCACCACGACCCAAGCCTAATCTTTGACCTGATTCGGGTTTCCTGCTGCCTTATGTCTTAAATCGAAGCCTGAAATAGTTTCCAAAAGCACTGACAAACAAAAATGGGACGACTTTATAGGGCATAGAGAAGTGATCCAGGCCACTTGATGACATGTCACTGCAAAAGCCTTATATGACACTTTATTTAATGTGTAAGCTTGGGAGAATGCGTTACGACTGAAAGGAAGGCAATACAAATCCCTGAAAAAAAATCAATGTGTGGTGAAACCCAACTACTGTATGTATGTTGTTCATAAACATGTAGTGAATGTTGCACATGAATCCACTCGTGTATTTCATTTTTTTATTCATGAGATCAGTACGTGACTTCAAGACTACCATTTTAAAATATAATAGTTCCTTATTATAATAGTCATATCAATGATTAGTGTTTATGTCTTAGGAAATGTTTCCTGCTCTAACACTGCCATCGTCTGGTGAGTTGCAGTATAAGCTCTCTGTCTCATTCAAGCCAATCCAAACGCCACTCGGCAAACAACAGTAGGCGACATTCTTTTAAGAGCAGAGGAGAGTGTAAGACCAAGGGGATGGGCATTTTCCTGTAGCTCCAATTCTTAAACTTTGAAAACAATAGCCTGCGCATTATAGATCTTTTCCCAACCTTGGTTTACAATAAAGAGACGTTACCTGGTAGGGCTAATGACCAATGCCTCGCACCTGTGTGTGTGTGTCTATGTGCGCGTGTGCACGCGTGCGTTCGTGTAGGCAGCACGGCACAGGAAGGGAGGAGAGGCTGAACTGCTGTGTGGTGGCTACGCTGTTGGCACTGGGACGGGAGTAAGTTCAAATGACATGTGTTACTTGTATGTTAGCGTCGTTTCTACAGCTCTAGCCCGCATGATTTATTCTTATGTGTTAATTTAGGCCACAGAACTCGCAGAGACTCAGCAAACGCCAGTCACAGTCATCGCTGGCGGTGTATAGTGCCCTCTGCTTCCCCCTAGTGGCAGATAGGGGTTATGACCTTCTGAAAGTGTTTAGTGGTCCTCTATAGTGTGTCCACTAAAGTGCAGTGGTTTTTACTGGTATGTTGACTGAGTGCAGTGTCTCTCTCAGGGTCTTTTACACAGTGTTTTATATTTCGTTTGCGGTGTGTTAAACGGGTTGTGGGGTGGCAACTTTCCCAGGGAGGGGCTGACCTCTGTGGAGGCCTTGCTGAATTTTGTCCAGCCTCCACCTGTGTGGTACCCCCAAGGCACTAACCCTCCCAACATCTGCTCCCCTGGCACCCTTACAAACTAACTAACCACCGAAAAGTAACTTTAGCTCGAACTGCAACCCCGAACTTTGATAGTTGAAGGTCCTGTTAGAATACAGTGACATCTGCTGTCGAAAGCTGCAAAGTGATTATGCCCCTATTGGAGGTAGAACAAAGCACAACAATGTGTATTGTTTTCTATTCTCTAAGCTCTCAAAATGTATTTCTTTTTCAAAATATTTTCCTGCAAACGTGGATGGATAGATGTTGTGGTACAACCCAGAAATAGCAATATATTACAATGAAATACTGTTATAACAGTACTGTTGTTTTCAACCACACCATATTTCAGATCATGTTAATGTCCGGTGTTATCTTTTACTCCAAGGGTGGTCCCAACCATGACATCTGTTTCCTTGCTTCCAAAAACAGAATGGTTGTTTATATTTGTTTCGTCTATTTGGGCTTCTTTCATACAACACAGCTTGTTGCAATGAAACGGTGCTGTTTTTTTTATCTTACAGTTTGAACAGAGAGGTTCTGAGTGTAATGACTCTAAAGTATCATGTGGGAGCCACAGACAGATAACAGTGTATCTGCAACAACTGTGCAAACTCCAGGCTGAGCAGGCACTTAACCACAGGTGGCAGGTTTAGCTTAAGCCAGAGCCTTTGTGATCTTCGTTAACGTGACCTCAGGCTGTCTGCACAAACAAAAAACCCAACTAAAGGTTGCACACAGCGTGCTGAGTCACCTGTTTCTCATTACTGTGTAGCACGAGAGGTTGTTGTGCTGACTTAATTTTTTTTTCTTCTAAAGTGAGGTGAGAGACTGAAACAGCCCATCTTTACGACCAAATTGTTTTTTTCACAAATAAAAGAGAATTAAGGCGCGTGAAAATACAGCGCTCCTTTATTTTTTGTCATACTGTGATTGTTATTCAATGTGACTAAAAATCCAGCAGTTCACTTTGCTACAGGACCTTGGATCGAGGCTAAATAAGAAACAAACAGAGAATTCTCACGGAAGTTACCTAATCTGAGCAAACATCCAGGATTTCCCTTCATTATGCTGGAGAAATGGCCAGAGACAGTCAGTGTATATTTGCAGCTCTGTACTCAGCATTTGCATTAGATGCATTAGATTAGACTTTGCATTAATGAAGAAGACAGATTGCGCTAAAGATCCTTACAGGGTTGTCTTTACTCTTATTAGACTTCGCTGAGTGTCATGTCTGGTGAAGGTATGAACTACGAAGGAAGAGAAAACTACTTTCTACAAATAATGCACAGGTGGATCTTTGAAAAGAAAGAAAGTCTTTGTTTTTATTTAAATAAATAGTAATAGTCACATATATTTTTGCAACCAACCATTATGCAAAAATAAACTATATATATATATAAATGATAAGAACTCGTACCAAAATAGTTTTTTTATACAAAATATATTGAGCTTAGTGGTTTCATCATATAATGTTTAGGGAGACTACACATCTTTGAAGAATAACATATTTTTCTTTACCAATGGAAAGTTGCATTAATATGTACAGTATGTAGTAGTATAGTATGTAGTATGGGTCACGGGCCAGAACACAATCTGCACAGGAGTAGCTGTACTCCTCACAGATCTGGAGATCCATGGTGGAGACTTTGTTTAGTGTTTACCGCTAACTTCAAGTTATGTAGTCTCCCTTTTTTTGTGTGAATAACATTATATGAAAGTCTTAATAAAATCAAGACTACTCCGGTAGTTATTTTAGCCATTACAACTTGTGATTTGACCTTTCTGTGTACAAATAGAATTCAACAACATTTACATTCTTTGGCCCAAACTGATGTGCCAAGTAAATAAGGTGCCTTAAAGAGTATGTCCAAAAACAAATATTTTACTTAGCACAATGTTCCCATTCCTCCCTTAAAGTGACTGTTTATGGTGGGAGAGGTTTAACTGAACAGGAATATAAAGGTGCCTCCACCCTCTCCCCCAGTGGGGCCTAAAAGAAAATTCACACCGGAAAGCTTAGAGCTTTTTTGTTAGCTGTGATGAACAAAGAGCCGCTAAATGACCCCTACAAGAACATGAAATAGATTTTGACCACGCCTTGTTACCATATATATATTGTTATTAAAGCTACCTACCGTTTGGATGCTATGCTTGGCTTGAGGTCAGCTAGTGTATGACTGCACCACATTCAACATCCTACTCAAAATCTTTTTTTTTTTTTTTGCAAGATCCTGCACTTTGGGATGCGCTGCACAAAGCTTTAAAGTTCAGGGATCCAGTTAGGCCATTAAAGCTTTGTTAGCGTTAGTGGATTTCCTTTGCTGCCGTCTGCATCCGAAGAGGCAAAGAGCCAGAGAATGTTGATGCTAGGTTAAGGTTAAATAGTAAATAACGCCGCAACAGCGAGTCCCAGAATGTTTAGGTTAGTCTGTGGCCCACCAGCTGATGCATCATTTTTGTTAAACGGGGTATGGTGATTCATTGGTGTCTTTGGGATCATTTGCCCAGTGAGATGATATTTTTTCACCACCTTCGTGTGATTCTTCTCTATGGAAACACACGTGTAAAGGCCGTAGTCCTCTTGTTGCATGGCAGGGATGAGGTGAAGGCAGTCGGACTGCATTTGTAGACAAGGGCTTCTTTGGTCTCTGTGCTCCCAGGTATAGACGGCGTGGTAAGAGTCTATAGGACATGACAGGTAGAAGGGCACACCCAGGGGAACTGAGTGAACCGTCCGCGTCATCACTGTTGCATCCATGTCCCGTTTGGACCGGTTCACTTGCTTTTGTTCTACAAGGAAATTGAAATATAGATGTGACAAGGATCAGTTCATTATTAAACAATGTCGGCCAATAGCAAAGACTAGTATGAGGGATAACAGTGTAATCCTTTGTTACCTTCTTGTGAGGGATAACAGTGTAATCCTTTGTTACCTTCTTGTGATAAGGAGCATACGGAAATTTGCCCATCCACGACATTTTGAATGCCCCCACTGTCAACGAACAGATTTGCAGAGTTAATTGTTACGCTGTTATCTACAGTAAGAGTGAAAGTACCAAAGTAAAACGTGAGTCCCAAATTATGGTCAAAACGGTCTTGTCACGAGAGGTGTCCCAACTTACGGGACAGTCGGGATACATTCAAACTCAACCCAGGCACAGTATGGATCACGGGCCAGAACACAATCTGCACAGGAGTTGTTGTACTCCTCACACCTCTGGAGATCCATGGTGGAGACTTTTTCTGAAAATCCCACGACTAACTTTTTCTGAGAAATAAAAAAGTCAAAACTTTACATTAGACTACTACATATATCGTTTATTTATTAGCCTTCATAGACTTTATCTCTCTTCAATAAAAATATGGCGTATATAAAAAAATAAAATAAATCTTTCAGGCATCCAGCAGTGCAACATTAAGCTTCGTTTGAATTTGAATTTTTGGCCTTTTGTATTGTCTTTTGGTTTTTGTTTTCCGGCAGATGAATATTTAGCTCAATGCACCCACTTTTTGCTAATTTTGACTTTCCGTCATCTAGTACCAGACAGTAGGCCTACAGTGTGTTCAACTGAGCCTTCTTTCTGAAACAGCTGACGGCTGCAACTGGAAAATTCGGCTGCTGAGGAACAGTGGAGTTGTCACACAAAAACAATCGGTGGAAAGATACACATCACTATAGTACTACCCCCCTTCCCAAATAATGATGTGATCCATTGATAATATGAGACATTGATTGAAATCATAACGTGACAATGGACCATGTAGTATATATAGTATATAAATGAGCTTTACCTTTTTGGAGTCAAGTTTCATTGATTGTATGGTGGAAATATTGGAGAGTTGTGTTTCAGAGATGATGAAAGATTCGGATCCAGCCTCGAGGACTTTATGGATCTTGCCAGTGTCTGTATGAATAGCAAGCAAACAACAGCAGTTTGAAATGTTATTTTGGGCAGTTTTACTCTGAAATCTATGTTTAACCCATTGTGTCGGGCTGACATAAATAACAATACTTGGTTACATGCCAGGTCTGTTGGGACACAGGCCACAGAACAAAATATTGAAGACACAATATTGAAGAGTTTACCAGTGGCTAAAAGCAGGATGTTGTACATTTTCTGGTCGACTGCTTGAACTTGGTCCACAGCTATCTTGGTGTAGGTGTTGCTGCTTACATGAAATGGCGCTTTGTGGTGGACAGAGTGAACCCAGCCGGTCATTTCTGGGTGATACTTCACCACATTGACTGTGGCAGATGGGAGGCTTTTGCTGTTTTTTACGCACTAAAAAAAAACATAACATAACCACATTTTCATTGTATTTTAGTTTTGCGAACATAAACTCGTCAAGTGATTTTTCTAACTTCAGAAATCTCATGGGTGGTTTTGTTTCTAAAACATAGCAACGACGACCGCTCCTACAAGGAAAAGTATTCGCTGGGCATTAAATACTTTACTGCACCAAGAAGAGATATAAATCTACTTTTAGGGGCCCCTTTGGTTTCTCAGCAACAGGGACAACCGCAAATAGAGTTAATGTAAAAATGACAATCCCTAGACATGGAAACATTGAATGTAGACACATTTTCCACGTTTCCACCCATTTATACAACGTGCCTATTTTTTTTCAATACTGAGGCTTACGTGTCAATGACTAGACTGCCCACAATAAATGTGGGTGAGGTCAAAAGAAGAAGTATTGTGTCCCTCAGAAACATCAACATAACATCATAACAAATCCTTACTGTTCCTGGCCTTGGAGTAGGGACTTCCTTGTCATAGCCTTTGAAAGTTGAGGTCTCAAATATTTCTTCTATCATTCTCACAGAATAGATGCAAACCACCGTAGAGTTCCTGCAAAATACAACAGGGGTTACCATGGGCAGCAGGACATCCTGAAAGCAGAGCCATTGGTTTTTTTTTCCCCACAACGTTTTTGTTTCATAGGGAAAAACAGAAAAACTAAATAGCTTCAGGGACTAGCCAAATTGGGTGTGGTGCTCACAGAACAGAACATAGTCTTCCCTAAGGACTATGTTCAATCGTCCTCCCTAAGGAGCAAACCCTACATTCCAAACAAATTTTCACTTTTCACTTGCCATCTGAATGTCAGTTTACAGGGGCTTGGACAAGTGGTTCAACACCAGTTCGTGTGGCATTTGAGCAGAGATAGTAATAACTCTCCCTTTGGTGTGAGAATCTGTTATCTCGGCAAGGCATGTCCCTCCCTTACACGTGATGTCCAGCCTGTGAAAACACAGGCTTCTACAATAGGGGCATTCAGTTGGAAAGAGCCTCCTATAGTGCCGGGAAGGGATAGTCAGAACATGACGGGAAATAACGGATAACATGCATTAAAAGCTTTTAAGGTTTTTTTTTTTTTAAAGGCTGGAGTGTCTCCTTGAGATTTCGATTGAGCAAAATAAGTGCAACTATGAAAATGTTTATCCTAATGTGAGACATTCCTGTTCACTTGATGGGAGTAGGAGTGAAGGAAATGAAACCTAGTCGTATGCGTGGGTCAAATCTTGACAACTTAACCTCCCAGACAAGAAGTAACACGTTAAAATATAACCTCAGAAACACACCCAGATCTGGTCATTTTTTTTTACATTATTTTCTCATTAAACAACAGTGGTCATGTGGCTATCCCTCTCTCCTTACCGTTTGTCACCCATAACAAAATCTACCCGTTTATATGTCGAAACCCTGAGGCCAAATCAAACTTTTGTTTTCAAAACATAAAATAAATCAATAAATGCTGGTCCCTGTTAGTATGTTACTCATACATGTGCTGAGTTGCTAATTGTAAAGGACAGGAAAGTGCCGAACCAGCTGCTTGAGAAGAGGCCATAGACTCTAGTGTTGTTCCAGTCGTCAGCGTGCAGCACGAAAATGTCTTGGAGATGGTTGAAATACAGCGACTCCTCTGGAAATCCGCAGACGAGTCGGGCCTTGAGAAAAGACGTCCACGTGTTCTGGAAGAGTCGCTTCGATCCGCCTTCATCAACCTGCAAAAGGACAACCTTCAATTACACTGGGAAGATTGCCTTTCGCTTCCCTTGCAAACCGATATATGGCGGCTAAGGGTTATTTGATAGGGCGGTCGTCACACTAGCCATGATATGTGGAAAAATATACCAAACTGCTTTTAGGGCAAGTCTTGTTTTGCACAGATGAGATACTACAGGGTTGTTGAAAAGACTGATGAGTAACTGAGGGGAGGAGACCTGATTCTGTTATGAAGTTGGTGGGAGTGAGACCATCCGGCCTAACAGGGGTGTATTACTCTTCTAATACTGTATGATGAGTATGCTTGTGAGTCAAAGCCTGGGGACAGGAAAGTGCCGAACCAGCTGCTTGAGAAGAGGCCATAGACTCTAGTGTTGTTCCAGTCGTCAGCGTGCAGCACGAAAATGTCTTGGAGATGGTTGAAATACAGCGACTCCTCTGGAAATCCGCAGACGAGTCGGGCCTTGAGAAAAGACGTCCACGTGTTCTGGAAGAGTCGCTTCGATCCGCCTTCATCAACCTGCAAAAGGACAACCTTCAATTACACTGGGAAGATTGCCTTTCGCTTCCCTTGCAAACCGATATATGGCGGCTAAGGGTTATTTGATAGGGCGGTCGTCACACTAGCCATGATATGTGGAAAAATACATATCGCGAGGCTAATACATTATCCATGGCGCCAGCCTGAGCCAATGGAAATCCATTAATATAGGAGCCGGCCCACTGAGAGAGCACAAAATGAATACTGCATATCAATTGGCTAAAATGTATTACGTTTCATCTAAAAGTAAAAAGAAATGAAAGCCTCGATTCTGTGTCATGGCTTATGATGCTTGTGAACACATTAAAAAAAAAGTATAGGTCTATTTATGTTATCAGTCTTTGTCTTGTAAGAAAACCAAAGTGGTTTAAACTGGAGGTGGGATGAATGACATCCGGTATTGATACACCAATATGAGCAATAACTGATGCAGGCCGTTTCCTAAATAGCTGAATTTAGTACTATGCAGCAGTTTCGTCTTTTTTTCCAACGTGATCACATTTTGATATTGAACATGAAAACTTCAATACGAACAACATTTCAGCAGATCACTTCATAAAAGCGATCTACTGGACTCGACCTTCCACATTACTTGGACACGACTTGGTTGGCTTTTAGTTTGATTACTGGAGCTGGACTACTGAAGATTTGGATAGCTCAGCAGAGTAACGTCACACCAGCGACCAGCGTACCTTACAAACTCTGGCAACACTAGATATCCAGGGATCAGCTTCTGGGCCTTGGTCTGAATTCTTTTCACGGAAAAAGAGGTAAATTTTCTCATCGTCTGGGTCCTCCCGTCGCCTCACCCAGGAGGCAGAGATGAATGTGGGCTCTGTGAAGAGGGGGTCGGGGGTTCAGGGCTGGTGTTTACCACACTACACTGTTCACAGTAGCCTGCAGTGCCGGTCCGGTTGTGCAAAAGCTTGCAGTAGGAAAATACCACGTTAAAATGACTGAAGTGAAACAGTTTATTGGTTCTTGACGATACAGTTTGTGGCGTGCAAGTTCGCCCCACGGTCCTGGCGTTTCAATACCTTTCTGTCTTGATTCTAGTTCTATATATAAGGCGAGAACAAAGCATAACTGTCCCATACGATTAAAGGCTTTTTAAGATCACAATCAATATCAAAGCTCTTACCATTATAACAATGATCAAGGCATGTTATTGCTTACATCTTATGCTGCCTATGTTTACTGCAACTGCCATTCCAACATCAAAGATCAAAGCCAACTATTTTACGACAGCAACGCTAAAGGACTAATGGACTAATACTAATTATCATCCTACTCTAATAACGGACGTCAATCATGTGCTCACCTGAGACCCAGCTTTCGTGCATCCAGACGGGATTTCTTTTGCCAGCTTTCCTTCTGAATTGTAGGGAACTTTTATCATCACTCAAAGGTGCTGCTGCATACAGGTCCCCTTCTGAAAAAATAGCGGAGACAACGCATGCAAATGAGCAGAAATTGTTAAATTATTGAGCATGCTTCCGTGAAAATGCAGTGGCTTGCCAACTCTTGCTGCATCACACGTGACCTAATGTCGTTACTTAAGCCTTCAGGTTTTGAGTTCCATGTTTGAATCCTCAACCCGCAGTTATGCAAGAAGCTGCTCGGCGCTGGACGTACCTACTGTGAGCGACAGGGAGTTCTGGGTGTAAACAGATGGAGAGATGCCCGTCCCCTCATAACTCTCCACTATTTCGTGAGACCGGTTGTTCACCGAGGGAAACTGTAGAATCAAAGAGAAAATGTGACTTTGCTCTAGACAATTGTGATGGGAGATATTCCACATCCAGACATCTGCTCAGCCCCAAAAAGAACAGCCAATCAGAGCAGAGGCTCTTAGCCTTGAGTGTCTTCTGGGGATGATAACTACCACCTGGGCGGCACACATCCAGGTGGTGGTTACCCTTTTCAGAGTAAATATATTTGCAGTTCACACACCCACACCTGGCCATTATAATCATTTCCAGTCCAAGTTTAAGCCACGCAACTATGCAGCTGATAAAGCAAGATTAAGGTTATAAAAAATGTGGAAGTTGTAAGAGCTTTGTGTATTAGATTGAAATCTTACTTACAATTTTCCAACACTTTGGGTGGTGTCCATTTGTACCACATACGAACAGGCTGTCCTGAAATTTCTCCATAACAGTGATGACATTTTCACACGAGCCCTACGATACACATAGAACTGATTTTATATTTTACTATAAATATTATTTGGCAAAATTGTTGAATAGCCTTTCTCAATAAAAACAAATCACAATTGCATATTTACCAACCTCTTGGCACGGTTGTGTCCCTGTTGTTTTCAGGGGAAATTTCTGCAGGTGAAATCCATCATTGGACAAATTAACAGTCTTTTCCTTTTGGGTGAGACATTGCATTCCTAGCAGTCAAAGTATGTTGTAAATAAGAGTTCTACCCCAAAACCTGCTGGATTTTAATGATTCCGTCATTGCTGATGAAACTGGATAAACATTTGGAAGAAATCTTCCATTTTCTTTCTCTGGTTTTCTCTCTTAAGACCTATTTCAATCAAGATAATGGGTCATCCACTGAAACACTTCAACTAAACTGCCACAGAGTAATATCTATCAGTCAAATGAAGATTTAGGTGAGACTTACGGTCAGAGCCATCATTTGCACTTAAAGACAAGAATCGATACCTCAGTAGTCACGTATGCTTACGGGAAACATTTGCAAAAGAAGTGACATATTGTGGAAACTCTGGTAGGCCTGTATTATTTGTCCCTGGGATGCGTATTCACCACCAGCACTTGTGCTTGAAAGATGGCTTTGTAAGCTGTCGGTGGCTGCTGACAGACAACCCACACAACAAAAGGTCTGATGGCCATCTTCTACAGTAGCATCTAATTATGAGCTAACCTGAAATTTGGAACCATCAGATAACTTGATAAAGGCTTTTACACAGGTGCATTTTGTATTTTACAAAAAAAAACATTATAATAGTGAATGATCACGAAACAAATAAATATGCTATACGCCTACCTCTATGATTTGATTGTCATCCGTGTTGAATTTTAATACAAAGTCAGTCCCCCCGACAAACATCTCTTCAGAGTCTTCATGATGGAAGACCAAGCTGTGTTTCTGCCTGACCTGGTAGTCAATTTTGCCACGGCCTGCCTCTGAGAGACCGAAACAGAAGGCTCCAGATATTATACTGTTGCTGGGAGGATGTTAGTGCAGCTCAGACTAAACTATGCCACTGACATTAAAAAAAGGAGCATCACTGTGATCTGCTCTGTTCCTTCGGGAAGATCCATCTATCCAAACTGCTTCTCTGGGAGAAGGATTTGAGGGATTAACTCTGATGCTTATTTACCCGTCAGACAGCTAGACGGATTGAAGACATGTACACTTTCCTGTACAGCCTACATCGAAAAGAGCACTAACTTCACCGAGACAGAACTGAGAAGTGAACGTTACCTTGACACAGGATTCTCGGACTGTTTTTACATCCAAGAGTCGGAGTGTCCCTCCCGCCAGCATTGCGGACAAACTCTAAGTGCCCAATGAGCCAAAGATAAATGAAAGCAAACCGCTTCATAGTTGCACCCCAGTCAGTCAATAAAAGTGCGTCTTCTTCGTAAAGCCCTGATAAGAACCGTTAATACGTATGGAGCCAGAATCGGGTCAAAATTCGGAGTTGTAAAATACACAGTTCACGGTCGCAGATTCACTACTCGCACTCGCAAATACACTGCTTCACGGTGGCCAACTCCGGTCGGAATCCTTTTGATCCCTTTGGGCGGAGCAACTCGTGTTGGATGGATCACCTGTCCATCCCTAACAACAGGGGTCCTCCAAGTCCGGACCCAACCACAGGGGTCTCCGGACCCAGAGCAAATATATACGTTTCGTATGTAATACATGTAATATCTGCGAGACACTGCTGCATCGCAATGAGTCCAAATGATCTGCTTTCTCCTCGGCATGCAGCGCGCACGCAATCACATACAGTGCCATGCCATCTCTATGACAACGGAGTTTGTTTAGTTTTTTTAATATACACAGTCGTACATGCATCTGACAGTGAAGATTGAGTGGCGACAGCGCAGCTTCTTCTGCAGGTAAGTAGCTCGTCAGCTGTGTATTTTGCGACTCAATTATGACCCGATTCTGGCTGCGTAATAAGCTGCAACACCAGAGCTCTTTTTTGCGCACTGGAAAACCGAAGGAAATAGGATATTGAGCCAGTTGGCTGGATATACTGAATCATTAATGTTACTGCAGTAGAATATATAAATAGCATCTAAAACTAAAAATAAATACGTGTAAAAAAGTAATATGACTCATCAGGGGAGAGGTGGCCTAGTGGTGAGGGTTTTCCCCAGCGGAACAGAATAATTTCCTTAAATGTGAATATATTTATGAACTAAAGTTGAGGTTGAAAACGGCCACAGAACACTACCCATAGTAACGGTAAATAAAAGAGTTGTTTGTTGACGGTTTAATAAAACGTCACGCGAAACACCTCCCCCTCACTCCTTTTCTCCATTCATCCAATCAGATAGAAGGAAACAGCCACTTCTTCCTGCTCAGTCTCTTTTCTGCTGCTCAGCTGACTGGTAGCCATGGTAAACATGTCTAAAAATCGGATTTATCAAGGCTAGCTTGCTTATTTAGGAGCACGTTTATTTTGAGGGGGGTATATTTACATGATTAATTAACGTCTTACTCCAACTTCACTATTAGTTTTGTTCAACACTGTTAATGTTTATTCCGGCATCTGGAAGTGGCTAGCAGGCTAGGCTAGTAGCCTTAGCAACAACACTGGATGAATAGTGTAGAGGCTCTCGTTGTCTCGCTTTATCAGATTATTATGTCACAGAACATTGTACAGTGATGGTGTGTTGTTTGTTGTAGAGGTTCCGGTTCTGTGGAGATCTGGACTGCCCAGACTGGGTACTAGCCGAAATAAGCACATTAGCGAAACTTGTGAGTAGTAAGATGCTCTACATTACATCAATACGAGGATGTGTTACTATCTCAGTACCCCTTTGTCGCTTGTTAAACGTACGTGTTTCTTCTGCCTTTTTGACAGTCAAGCGTCAAGATGAAACTGTTGTGTGCCCAAGTGCTGAAGGATTTGCTTGGGGAGGGCATCGATGTGAGAATTTATCTTATAATTAATTAATCATATATATATATATATACGTTACCACATTTCACCCGTACTGATTCATTCTCCGTCTGCGCGTTTCAGTATGACAAAGTTGCAAAGTTTACTGCAGATGCTAAGTTTGGTAAGTACCCTTTCTAGTGGATTTGAGTGTTTGAAAATGATTTCTGAACATTGAACGAATTGTACTCTCAGGCACTGACCACTTAACCCATCAGCCAACTCCATGTCCTCTTGTGCACATTTTATATTTAGTTTTGTAAACATTTTTATTGCATCTTTATATTCTTTAGAGCTTATATTTCCCTGCGATCAATGACGCTCATCCTGTTTTTCTTATGTTAAAGTAGCAATACTGCAGTATAAAAGTACTTTGAATCAAACTATTCAGGAAAATATAGCTAAAATTGTATATATAGTGCACATTGGTGGTAAAAGTGATAATTATCTGATGAAATATTGTTGTTGGTACTGTTATATTTTAATGCTTTGCATGAGTATATTCCATGTATTATACAAGTATATTTGAACCTTTTTGGTATATCCTTTTTACTTTAGGATTGATATATCCTGTTCTCAGTTTCTGTTTTACTTATCCATCTTAGATAGGTTTGCTAGCCAGGCACTGAAGGAACCGTTATTCCTGACTTAAATGAAATCAACTTTAACAGAGACCAATATTGGCTTTGTAATTCTTCTCCTACATCCTCGATCAACGAACCAGGGGAAAACAGAGAGCCCTAACAGTACTGCCTTTAAAAAAGAACACAATTCACTCTACATTACCACTATTGGGTTGTTTATTATATAATGATATTATATAATTAAGACTTAATCCATTTGCAGAGAGCGGAGACATCAAAGCCAGCGTGGCCGTCCTCAGCTACATTTTCTCCAGCGCAGCAAAGCATGATGTTGACAGTGAGTCTCTGTCCAGCGAGCTGCAGCAGCTTGGTCTTCCAAAAGGTTGGTACAATGGACCTGTTTATTACAAAAAGGCTGACTATATTGTGTACTTCATGGTCACACGTGCACAAACCTCTTACAAAATACATGTCTCGTAATATAATTTGCACTAAGTCCAGTGACATACTAGTATTAACTACTTATAATAGTGAAGTGTTGATGTCTTCATTAAATAACACTCATTTACCAAATCCTATAGCTTTTCAGAAAAGCTCCTGAATATGCAATATTTCCACATTATAAATAAAACTGTCATGACTTGAGCCCTTGCAAGCAAAATCCAGCTCATAGGTCACAAATAGCCTCATTTCCAAAAACACCAGTCCCAAATTGCCTATTGTGTTATTGTTGGTTTATAATGTCCTGTTGTGTACCTGTTATGTGGAACAACCTATATTCAGCTGGTAGTTGAAGAAAACAATGTCCACAAAGATTGACCATGGGGGTGACTTTGGTGCATAAGTAGTAAAAAAAACAAGTTCACTGTCTTCCAGCTGGAGAATGTATTTTGTCTCTCAGATATATCCACTTTATTGGATATGTTTTTCTGATTCAACAATAAAACACATGCCTTTGAATGTTTATCTACCTTGTAGAACACACAACTGGGCTCTGCAAATCATATGAAGACAAACATTCTGCTTTGCAATACAAACTAAGAGAGACCAGCCTGAGACGTAAGCATTTCTGTCCGCCCTGTCCTTCTCAAAGGGGTCATTTTTGAACGCTGCCATTTGTGAGGCAGCTGACCGAAGCAGCCATTGATTTTGCTTCGCGATGCATTTCAGTGGGACGGCTGGAGGCGGTTTCATGGCGCGTCGACTACACTCTGAGCTCCAGTGAGCTGAGAGAGGTGAATGAACCGGTGATTCATCTTAAACTCCAGGCACAAGGGGCAGAGTCAGACGGCACCGAGACCACCGTCGTCTCAGTTTCCGCTGACAAGTTCAGAGTCTTGCTTGCAGGTCAGCTCTGCGTCTTGTCAAATCACATTTTCTCACAGTTTCTTATTTTCAAAAGACGTTGATTAACCCCATTTTGTGTTATATTGTGTTATTATGTGTTTCCTTAGAGCTCAAACAAGCCCAGACCATGATGAATGGACTACAATGAAGTATGACTTCAGTGTACGGGGAAAGAACTGGACTAAATCAGTGCGGACAGACTGCCAAAAGTGCCATATTTGTACAGTATAGTTAGCTTTTATGTATTAAGTCATCACAGAGGTTAAGTTAAAGGCTCATTCCTCATTTGAACTGACTGATATCTAGTTGTATTTTTCTACCACATCAGTACAAACAGAATGGACTGATTTAGTAAAATATCGAATTCTACTGAACACATTCAGATTTTAATGTTGTTGATAACGTGTGCACTGCATTCATTTGCTCATAAATGCCGAAAATAAAATAAATAACGGCTTAATATTGAATCCTTGGCCTGTCTTTGAAACGCCTACATCTCCCATCATGCCCCGGGTATGAGGTAAGCGCCTTTTTTTCGCAATGTTACGTTTTTGCGGTGCGTTTGGAGGGATAAATAGTTTTCAGTGATTTGTCCCCCCCCCAGAGAACACGGACAAACCACGCGCTCAAAGTAACACTTAAGAATGCTCGATTAGGCCGTGGTCAACGAGAATCGTCACTGAAATCTCGCGATATCCTCGAAAAAGCGTGGGTGGTGAAGTTACACAACGTGTTTCCAAACGATCATGTTGTGTAAACCGTGTGGGGCAGTCCCCCGTGTGCAGAGGAGAGGTATGCTCTGTAGGTATACCTAAGGCTTAATACATGTCCACATTTCTACAAGGTGAGGCCCGTTTTTCATTGTTTTTATGCTTTCCCATTATTGTGATTGGAGCAACACCGGAACACAATGTTTATGTCACGTGGTTAGCTAAACACCCAAGAGTCCCAACGCTGTTGTGTATCGTGTTGTGTTGTCTTTACGTGAATGTGAGTGAATGCATACGTTTAACGTGTGTAGTGTGTCTCCGACACAGGCCGAGTTGCATTACTGGAGTGATGCTTATTGTTGTGCATGTGATTATTTGGATTTTTTATATTTCCTTTATTTTTCTTTTACATTGTGTTTTAGTGCAGATGGAGAAAGGTTACACCATACCTACCCATACCCACCTAACTTATAACCATTTACATTGTTATATGGCATAGGAATATTAAAAAAAACGTTTTTCAACCATACATAATAGGTTTAAGTTTACAACTGTATAATGTAACATTCTGAAACTCTCATAGAATTCCCAGTGTGTTGTTACTGGTACTTTTTTCCGTGGATGTTATTTTTCTTTTGGTGGGTGAACTTCTGTCTTTACTCAGACTATTTTTGTATTTCTGCAGTTGTAGCCCAGCTTCATCTGTTCCAACAAAATGCCAGAGGGACCAGAGCTTCACTTAGCCAGCATTTATGTGAACAAAATGTGCGATGGGGTTGTGTTTACCGGAGCGGTCAAAAAGTCGCCGGTCAGCAAGAGTCCCGACGTGCCCTTCACCTGCGAGGCGTATCGCATCGCAGCCGCTTCCAGAGGGAAAGAAGTAAAGCTCACGCTGACGCCCGTGAAGAGTGAGGAACCCCAACACAGAGTCGAGGCTGGACAAGCAGACCAGCCCATGGACATTGTTTTCCGTTTTGGGATGTCGGGCTATTTCCGCTTCACCTCAGAGGATGAGTTACCCAAACATGCCCATTTGCGTTTTTATTCCGACGAAAAGCCCTGCAGAGTGCTGAGCTTTGTGGACACGCGCAGGTTCGGCAGCTGGCAGTCCAATGGCACTTGGCAGCCTGAGAGAGGCCCCTGCATCATGTATGAGTACAAAAGCTTCAGGTGAGTCATTCTGAATGAGGCTCGTGTCCCCAAACTCAAAATCAAAACACACCCTTGCCCCACTGACGTGTTTATTGATCTTGCAGGGAGAACGTTGTGACGCATCTGTCTAACCGGGCCTTCGATAGGCCCATCTGTGAGGTTCTCCTCAATCAGAAGTACTTCAATGGCATCGGGAACTATCTGAGGGCTGAAATCCTTTTCAGGTATTAAGCATCTGCAGAACCCGACCCTGTTAGGAAATGATGTGTTTACTTAAATATAGGGATTTCGAATAGCGATGATTTCAAAATCACAGATGGATCGCAAATACCGCTGAGTAAAAATAACGCTAACTAAAAGAACATAAACATGCACATCCATCATGTGGCAAGCTTGACAGTGAATGGCAGAAAGATGTGAGTTCATTTATTGCTTTTTGATATAATGTATCCTGGTACATGATAAATGTTTCTGATATTGCTGTGACCCATCACTTCTCGGTCTCTATCTTCCTATGGGAAGGCGAAGTGACTCGGACACTGAAGAGTCTCTGTTTCACAGCATAAAGGGGCTTTAAATTGAGTTTCTCTTTCCAAGGTTGAACATCCCACCCTTTGTGCCTGCCAGGACTGTACTGGAGGGCCTTGAGTCAGAAGATTTATTTGAAAGTGAAAAACATTTCAAACGTGAAACCACAGACACAAAGGTGAAAGAAACCAACCAGATAAAACGCATACTAGAGATTGCCAGATGGTCAAACATAATCATCTTTGGATACTGCGTCTCTGTATCCTTTCCCCAGACCTCACACAGTGGTAAAAGGGAAGGGGCGAAAGAGGAGACGGGGGACCTGCTCAGACTCTGTCATACAGTTCCTCTGGAGGTGGTGCACCAAGGTGAGTTATTGCTTTCTTTCAGTCCGTTTCACTCTGAAAGCCAACACAGACTCCCACGCCTCACCTTTTTTTAGAAATGGCTTTTATTTTCTTGTGAAATTCTTTGTGGGTTTCTGACCAAGGTGGAAAAGGCTATGACCCAGAGAAAGCCGACTACTCAGACTTTAAGGCGTGGCTGCAGTGTTACTATGTGGATGGAATGAAATCAATCCGGGACCACAATGGCAGAACTATGTGGTTCAAAGTGAGTTAAAGATCTCTTATATGTTTTAATGTCGGGAACAAGATTTTATATATCACAGATAATAACACATTCTTCTGACCCCAGGGAGATCCAGGCCCTATGGCACCAAAGGGTGTGTACTGCATTGGATACATAAAACTCAGCTTTTTATTTGTAATGGATCTGAGAACAGTCAATGCATCAAGTAACTGGCGTTATGTCCTTTTCTTGTCGTAGATTCAAAGTCATCCAAGGCTAAAAAAAGAACCAAGAAAGAAGATGACCATGACTACACGAACAAGAAAAAGGTAGTAAAAGATACATGCGTGCAAGTTTTTCCTTGTTCCACAGACATAATTCTTACTCGTTTGATTGTGTTAGTCGGCCAGGTCTCGCTCTGTCGGCGCAATCAAGAAAAAAGGGGTGAAACAGGAAACTGTGACCAAAACAGAGAAGAAAGGAAAGGATGCAAATCCCAGGTCCAACCGGATACAGGATGGAAATACCCCAAAAGTGAACAGATCTCAGTGTGAAAAGAGATTATCTGCACGTAGACGGAACAGCGCCGAGTCAACTGCAGGTGAGGCTTTTCAAGTTCTCTCGAAGTGAAAGAACTTTTGTTCCAACGGAGGGGAATTTTGAATGCATCTTCGTATAATAGTGCCCATTGTTGCAGGTCAACGGAGGAGGAGTGCCAGAGTTACAAAATCCAACAGCAAGTAAAAGTGTGGGGGGGGGGGGAAAGGAAGACATACAATGACCAGGCTACTTTTGAATATTTTTTAATAAATTGTTTTCTACAAAACTCCTGTATTTGCCTTAAGCAAAGAACTTGTTTTTTCTTTGCAACAATGGATGTGAAGCACTCAAAGTATCAAAAAAAAAAAAGGTCAAGACCTATGACATGAACAGAGGGCTGGCAGCAGGTTCGTCCATCGGGGCCGATGTCATTATTGGACTGTTGCAATTTGATCATCACAGGGTGAGAAGAAGTGACACAATTTGAAAGGGGCTGAACTTGAGGGGGATTCCATCGGATGTAATGTCGACCGGCTGGGTTGGGTCCCGTCTCTCCAAGAGGTCGCAGCTGAAACAGGGAGTAAACGTTTTTGATTCTGGGCAAACAATAGCAGAAACAGCGTTTATGACGTCGGACAAAATTCGAGGGAGGACAACGAATTACTCACTGCCAGGCTTCTTTCACCGGAAGGGTGGTGCTGAGAGTCACGGTCACGCTGCTCCCATGCGACTCAAAGAGTCGGACCACAAGTGCCCCTTTCCTGTCCTCGGCCTGTTATAGTAAACAGAGTGAATTACACTTAATGGAGTGCTGAGTGGATTAAGTCGGTTGGGGTCAAGCTCAGTGTTTACTGGGTACCTGTTTAATAGTTTCCAAGATTACTGCTTCGCTGCTGACAGAAAAGGCGCTCCAAGGCACCGAGTCGGGGGTGCACTGGATTAGCCTCAAAGGGAAATTGAGGTTGTACGCAGACTGGATTACAGATGCGTCCTGGAAGGATCCTGTTTAAAAACACACGATACATCGGTGTCTTCACAGCTACGTTGTCAAAGCTATAAATCCGACTATGCGTGCGCTTTATTTTTTAAATACACGCCGAAAAGAAGTGCGACACCTGAATGTGGCATGATTGCGTAGGTGAAATGGTGAGTCCCCATGTCAGCATTGGCATCTGGGGCCTTCGGAGCTCTGAGTCTAAGACAAACAATATTCACTGTTAGATGCATCGGTTTTTCACGACTTGGTGTTAACTGAAGTGTGCTATTTGTGGAACTATTGTGTATAAACAATGGGAAACCTCACAGGGACAGGGTCATTGTGTTCTTGTCGATCGAAGAGCCGTATTTGCAGTCATTCAGCAGTGCTACTCCGAAATTGTGCTCCGACAAGTCGGCCCACTTATGGCTCCACACCTGAGAAACAAACCAGGACAAAACACAAGAAAGGACATCTGTTGCTGCTGTGGGGGATCGGTGTACATTCATTAAAAAAAAAAAAATGTAACGACTCGCTGAACTCCACAGTGACGTACCTCAAATCTGGCCCAGTCCCATGAAGTGTTCCTGTGCGTGGGTCTCTGCAGATGGCCAAACTGGATCTCATATGTAGCGTTGGGGCTGCGCACTCGCACTGGGAACTCCACCTTGAGAAACTTGTGCGACTCTGCCCACTTCACCTGAAAGTGGAAGATGCCACGGTGGCTGGTCACTTTATGCCCGGAGGACTTTTGGAGTTTCTCCGGATGTTGTCCAGTACCTCTGTTGTGAATCTGATGTAAGGACACATGGCGTCCATGACAATCTTCTGTGTGATTGTGCTTTTGTCGCTGATCCCGAGGGTGAAGCTGACCACGCCTCGCAGTCCACCTGAGGACTCCGCGTGAACAGGCTGCACCACCTCCAGCACTGGCTTCCTGCAAGGTCATAGTTTCCATATTCAGATTATCTCCCAATGCACTGATGGGTTTTATGGAGGCACAAGATATGGGTAGGATTGATGAGTGATACCTCGTCTGAAGATGGTAGTCCATTACATCCCAAGCATCCCAGTACAGAGGGATGTCATCGAACATGACAAACTGGTTCCCGCTACAGCCGTCAGAGATGGCTTCTCTGCAACCGAAACAGGGTAAGACCAATGTTTGTGTACGCACGTTTATGTTGTCATTCTTTCAGTAGCTCAATGTGTTTTTTTTTTGTTTTTTTTACACTACCTGTTTGCATTGATCAAACGCAGCGATGCCAGAGTGCCATCTTTATTAATCACAGTCTGTAAAATCCCGTTCTCCATGAGCACAGTGCCATCGGCCTGCAGTGATGCACAGGCGCTCGGTTAAAAAAGTGAAATTAAATCACAGCTAGGTTAACGGACCGCTCTCCGTACTTTGTATAGTAGGTACCTGAACGGTGACGGAGACCGGGGCCAAGGGCTCCGTGTTTTTCACGGGAGATAAACCAACACTGGGAACTCTCACCAGAGCTGCAGTGACACAGGCACCGCATAGCATCAGATACGAAGCCGTATTTTTAGAGGCCACCGCATTCTGCGATTACGACAACATACCGAGGTCAGGTTCACCGGCGCCATCTCGGAGCTGCAGGACTTCAAGGCGCTCCCAGGGCAGAGAGTTGAACGCGCCAGCGCAGCTTCCTTTTGACCCCAGGGCCCCGAGTGCCTCGCGCAGCAGCGCAGTGCCGTCACTACGGATGTCTCAAGACACAATGTGATGTACATTTAATTTTGCAAAACCGCATCAGCGTGACGGTGATTTTAATGGACAGCGACGGTAATGGAAAATGTACCTTCATAATACCCGAGTGCATCCTGCACAACCATCTCTATACAGCTGCCAGGGATCACATCGTGGAACTGGTTTAGAAGAAGCAGCCTGAAAGGGAAACCATCAAGGGGAGTATATAAATAAAGTTAACAATAGATATATATATAGCCTCCTTATTAAACTTTCATGAGTGCGTCTGGACCTCCACAGCTCCTGCAGCTTCTCCACCGGATACTTAAATTTTCTGTCCCGACACAGCGCCAAGCTGCTGGCTATCTCCACATCGTGAAGGAGGGTTTCACACTGCCGGTTCCCTTTTTTAATCTGGAAACAACAAGGCAAGCATATACGGTATATAACGGCAATATGCACATTTAATGTATGTATCTGCTTAAACTTGAGGGCGTTGGAACAGATTGTTATTGCACCTGGGCCTGCGTGGTGTAGGTGCCATTGTGCAGCTCCAGAAAGAGTTCTCCAGTCCAAGTGCACAGCAGAGCCGAGTCGGCCTGAAGCTCGGAGAACAGCTTGTCGGGGCTGGACATTTGGACTCTGAGACGGACACAGCACAAGTGCCGTAAACAGCGATGACCTGTGGTTACGCCTTTGTTGTTCAGTCTGACTAAATCGCGACTTAGAATAACTTCTATTGTAAAACCCCATGACATCGGTAAACACCCACATCCTTTGGTTTAACTGGGCTGCTTCCTGCGTGCTGACACATCCCTATGAAACCCCCGTGCAGAGAGAGTCAATATAACGCTGACTAATTCATTTGTGGGAAGTGTTTCCAGCTCAACCAGGCTCGGTCATTACTGCTCAGAATTGCTCAGTAGGAAGTATAGAATCAAACTAACTTCGGAAGCCCATCCGTGTCCATGACTCGCTGCAGTCTGTCTAGCATCAGCTGCGTGGGTCCGCCGCCACCATCCCCAAAACCAAACAACGCGGCGCTGTGATTGGCTCGGCCTTTATCTTTGTTGTTCTTTGTTGTTTTCACAAGCTGTGGGTAGAAGGGGGAAAAAAATGTGCTTTCTGAGGATTGCCAGTATTATCTTATCAAACTTGAAACATTAACAAGAAACCAAAACTTACGTCTTCAATCTTGCCTTTCATCTCGTACGAATTTCCTGGTGGGAAGTGTGTTAAAACCTGGGAGCCATCCAGACCTTCCCAGAAAAATGTGTTGTGCTTTTTTTGGAAAGAGAAATCAAAAAGGAAAAAATGTGTGCGTTTCAACTCTTCTAACTCCAGTGTTTGCCACCTTCAGTACTTACAGGAAAGGTGTTGATCAGGTTCCAGCTCAGCTTCTGGGTCAAAAAGTTGGAAATGCCACAACCCTGCATTATTTGAGGAAGTTGGGCCGAGTAGCCAAATGTATCAGGGAGCCAGAACTAAAGCAATAAAGGGAAAGAGTTTTATAAAATGCACATTCTAAGATTTTATACAAAGGTTAGCTATGTTTATATGTTTTATAAATCCCCACCTCTTTGCAATGGATCCCAAACTCTTGCTTAAAGAAGCGTTGGCCCTCCAGGAACTGCCTGACCATGGACTCACCTGAGGGTAGATTTCCATCCTGATAGACAAACATGTCATGTCATACGAACATGTATGCACATGGACATGACGTATGTAAGAGTGGGTGAATGGCAGCAGGCCGAATAATTCAAGTACATTAATGAGACTTTATATATTTGATGTGTTTCTTCGATCAGATTCACCATTTCCACCCATGTCCCTCCAACTGGAATAAACTGCCCTTTCTTCACGTAATGCTGAATCTGCGAGAAGAGTCCAGGGTACCAGCTCTTCACCCACTGGAACTGTTGAGCCTGGTCAAAAAGGTCCAATCGGAATGGGGCCGCTCAGATGTGTAAAAGAAAATATGGCTCAAATAAAACTATAACTGGCGTGGGGTTACCTGAGAGCAAGTAAACACAAACTCTGGATTCTTCTCCATCAAACGAATCACCGTCACCCAACTTCGGCCACATTTGCGAATGGACTCCTCATAGGGCCACAGCCAGGCTTTGGAGAAAGTACAATTGATTTACCTTTAGATTAACGTCGGGAATGATTGTCTGTCTTCATTCAACACAGGAGTGCAGTCGAAAATGGAGACCTGAGTCTATGTGGCAGTGGCCCATTGCATGGACAGTGTGCTGGCTGTCTCCATTCCGCTGGCTGAAGAACTTTTGAGCCAGACTGTGTGCTTTGGGGAATGAGCTGGGATCACAGGGGTCGCAGAGGTTGACCATCTCATTCACGGTGAAGAGTGCCTGGTAGCTTCGCTGCTCTCCCTCTCCTAGTTCCTGAGAGGGGGAAAAAAAAGTCAAGAATCATGATAAAGTTAGCCTTTGGACTTGCATTTTCAAGAGAGTGAAGCAATGTTGTGTATTTTTTGTCCTTTGTGTCGGTACCTTCACGATGTCGATGAGCATCTCAAAATCGGTCAGCAGCTCCCTTACGTCTCGATTAAACACCACCAGCTCAGCTCTCTGTACAGAAAATGTCTTGTTTGGGTCTGGAGCTGCGATCATGGACCCTTGACCAGCTCCGAAAAGCCCATTACAAGCCATCTCTACATAGAGGTTGACACTAAAAAAATAAAATAGAAAATCTTAGGTGAGAAATGCCCAGACACTTAATAAACCAAGTTGGTTACAGAAGCAGCATTTAACTGACCTGTGTGGCTCCTCATCTTTGAGACAGTCCGATAGGACGTAACTCGTCTTTTCACCCTCTTTGGTCAGGCCCTGCGAGTCAACAGATTAGCTTACACATCACAATTCGATCTACATATCCACTAAGCAGAGGATTTGGGATATTTGATTTATTCGGACACACATTTAACGGCTAAATTACCTGCACTGGCTGTCCGTCTCTCCATACCATCGCTTCCCCATCACTCTCCCACAGAAGGTGAACCTCTCTCCCCTTCCAGGCCTCAGGGATGTTCAGGGTCACCTTAAACCAGCAAGTCCACCACCTTGAATAATGATCAAGCTTGGCTTAACAGCAAGATTTGAGGGGCATAAAAGATACGGCGGGTGGATAAAAGAGGGCGATAAAGTGGGACGATAGCTCACGTCGGTCCAAAGGTATCTCCAGCTTGATAAGGTGCAAAGCTCTGCTGGGAAGCTTCTGCGAATGTGATCCGTTTAAGAGACAAGCAGGATGTGAGGGATTCCAATGGGCAAGAGTCTCCATACAGTCTGCGGAGAATACAAATGCGTGAAGCAGGGCCGGATGTAAAACTCTAATCCAGCTACACTCATAGTATTACTGCATGATGCAACTGGTCCATTGGAATGACATATGTGATCTATGTGAAGTTTACAATAAAGCAAATAAAGATTGACATCATGTGGATACTTAACAATGTCTTAAAATGCATTTAGATCCCTAAAATAGAAATTATGGGGACACGCTCATTGTTTTTAAATGCTGGTGTTACGTTTTACAATGGCTACCCTTCACAATATTACTTATTTCCTGTGCGTTCATTCATTGTTCTGCTGCTCCGTCACGCAACGTGGTATCTGACTGACTAACATGAGGTGCAACAAAAACTGCGCGGGGAAGAACTTATACAAGGTTTTTGTCTTGCACTTTTTGTGTGTTTTTGCAGTGAGCGTCGGTGCAGCGGTGCATTGTGGGATGGACCTTACCGTCCTCTCAGATTGCAGTCTGTGAAATAAATGTCCGACACGAACTTCTCTGCTCTCTCGAGGAGAGTGCGCCTGTTCTTGAGCACAGGCTGGTGATACATTACGAAGCGGACAGACAAGCACCTGCGGTGTACACAACAACGCGCAGCCCGGAGCCCAGATTATCATACCGGACCCGGAAGCATGTGAGTTATGGCACCTTCTTTAATGGCATTTACAGCAGCCAGCCGCTAGGTGGCAGCACCGCTCAATGGGCCAGTGACACTAGTGCAGGCCGATTCAACCAGCGGCCCATGGGCCGTATAAGGCAGTTCGGAACGTTTGTCCCGCAAGAACTTGCCTAAAAATCGGGTTGGCATGTATTGTATAGTCAGGCGTGCACACGAGCAGTATGCAGATGATCATGCGCGTCAATTTCGGACGCCACTTGCGTCACTACAACCCACCTGAGCATCGCCCCTGTTGGAACACACATGGATGCAGCGAATAAGTATTTATCAGTTATTTGCTGTGATTTATTGAAAAACCATTGTGTGGCCCACGGACCAACCCCCATTGATATTCATATTTGGCCCAGTTGCTAATGAAGTTGAATAGTCCTGCACTACTGGATACATTACAAAGAGAACAGATTTGGTAATACTACGACTAGTACTATTACTATCATTGCCAATAGTACTATTACTACTAGTACTGCTACTACTCGTACTAATCATAATAAAGGGGTTGATATCACTGTTAAAACTGCTAAAATAAGAGAAATGATGATTAAACCTTATTAAAATGTTTTATTTATTTATTATTATTTTTAATTTATACTAATCTTACCACCTATTTACACTTACAGAGAAGGTAGCACCTAAACACAGAGGCTCAGATAATGTGAAAAACACATGAGGTGGCATTATTATTATTTTTAAACATGGCAAATGGATATCAACTCTGAAGCCACAATTAGCATGAGCAGGGACAAGTAAATAACACTTTGTTGGGGAAGATCTATGCATCACCACAAGATTATATAGATTATATTATGGACAACCAGTAACCCTGTACTTATATTATATGTCCTAAGCATGCAAATACAACCAACATAAACCCAGGAACATCAAGAAGGATCTATGAGAAATGTTTAAACACAATAAAACACAGATAACGTAAAAAGTGCCACAGCAAAACCTTGTGAGAATGAAATGATGATGTAATGAGTCTCATCCCTAGGAGTTAATAAAGCCATCCAGTGATTAGTTTCACAGGCTACAGTCTAACTGAGAAGGCGTGCTGGGGAGGTAGTCTTGTGATCGGACTGGCGGACAGGGGTCAGGGGTCCGCCCACATGCAGCCTGAAAATACAAAAGCCTTTTTTCTCTCTGCCTTATTCATAGGGATGGAGCAGTGTGTTTCTGTGTTTGTAGCAATCTGTGCGTCCTTTGATTATAAAACCCGTGGAGCAGCTCTAAGTACAGGCTTGGCGGAAGTGTGGTAAAGCCCATCCCTCTCAGGCCACCCTTCCATCAAGAATGACCGTCAACTCCTGTCCACCTATTGTTTGGACTGTGGTCCAGCTTTCCACCATGCCAGGACAGCCCAAGGGCACGGGTGCCACATTCTGACGGGACCTGATTTTCTCACCAGTTCCGCTCGGGCCTTACCGTGTTGGCATGGGAGCATCTTGGAGCTCTCCATAAGAGACTGACCACATCATGACAGACAAATAAAGGGGGATTAGAGAGGACAGCTGTTCCTCTTGCTCTCAGGAAGTAGTCGTACAGCAATATAACAACCTTTTAAACATCCAGCGCGGCGACCTATCACGGTCTTCCTGCCACAACACAGCAAAAGAAGGAAGTCCAGACTGTGGCTTGAGAAAAAGAGAGTGTGCTTCCAAAATCCCATGGGAAGCACGCAAACGTTATGCTGTGATCAGCCTGAAACCAGACCTGATTCCACAAATGTCCAAACAAACCCATAGGAAAATTTCACACAGTACGAGTGGTGTAAAAGGACAACGGTCAACTGGGTTCTTTCGAATGGCGGTCGTGGAACGATTGGCTATACTCTTGAACTGTAGTCGTCTCTCGTTCTCTCTTTGCCGTTGTCCTGATGAGCAGCAGATCTAAGAAATAAAGGATCCACAGGACACACAGGACTTTAAATAAACCTTTAAAAACACACAGTGAGCACTCGTAACTTAAGATGAATCTGTTGGTTTATGGTTAAAGGTTTGTTTTTGCCACTATGAAGAATGTTTACTGAAACAAGTAACAACTAAACGGAAATAAGTTAAAGGGCTTTAAGCAATAAGGAGTTAGGGCTTGATTTTGATCCCCCACTACTCCCAACAAAAGTCACAAAAGTTTTCCAATTTGATACGATTACACTTTTTTCAAACGCAACATTTTCTCAGATGAATTCCTCAAGTGAATTTGACAATGTTGTCTTAACTTTGTACCATAAACATCACTTCAAAATACACAACAACAAAGCAAACTGAAGAAAAAAAAATCCCTAGGCTACCACTTGTCCTTTATAGATAACCATAATTATACATAATGGCTTCATAATTTACACGTCATACTGTCATGGCTGCCTAAGTGAGCACTACATTCCCAAAACACCAGACTAATGAGGACACAACCCCCTGTAAACTCAGTCTTTCCTTTTCCAACCCCTAAATGTACAGTTCAGTTAAGGTTAACGATTCTTTTGAAATATTCTCTGCAATTGTCTAGTTTATATATATTTATATCTCAACCAACCAAGAACAGCATTTGCACACCAAAATAGTCTCAGCGATCAGTTTGGGAGGTGAATGGATAATAATATTTGAAAAGTGTGAGTTGCATCAGGTTTCCAACGTCTGACAAACAACATGTCTTTCCTCAGTTCAGTTCAGGTTTAGCAGCACTTACAAACATTCTTTTCTACCAAATTTTAAAAAAGCTTGTTTTGTTGTTTTTGATTACCTTTTTTGCCTTAATAGACAGCATACTAAAGAGACAATGAGAACAAGTCCCAGCGCAGAGCCCACCAGAATGGGAACCAGCAAACCTGCAAAGCATAAATGCAACAGAAGCATTGATAGTGGACTGTTTGTCTCCATGTTGTTCTCTGGTATGTGGGCTTGCCTATAAAAATAAATGGACGAAATAAAGAATTCAAATTTTTCAAATGAAAACATAGGCGTAGTTTTGATAGCAAAATGTTATGCTATCTTAGTATATTCAATTGTGAGTGCTCTATCATAAGTCAGAATATGTAATTATAAAAATCTACACACTCTTAACAGCAATGGTTTAGTTTGGTAGAAGATATGACAGAAAGACAGGTATGAATGTAGGAAAAGTACAGAAAAGCAAACCTACCCGTGTTCATCCAAGATCGATCAGCTGAGAAGCAAAGACAGGAGAGAGAAAAGAATGTGAAAATGAAGTTTGGGGAGGAAGAGTGAAAAGCTGAAGGACGTCTGGTCATTCGTAATATCACGACCACAGTCACGCACAGACCGATTCTATTGTATAGAATTATAGGACACAGGTATATGTGCACGCGTTTGACAGTGAGCCTCTATCCCTGCCTGTTGTATGGCGAGAGAGGGTTGTTTGGAGAGGAAGTAAGACCAAACAATTCCAATAGAAGTATATACAATAAATAGAAGTATAGGGAAGAAATCTGCCACACATGATTCAGGTGTGATGCTTTTATTGAAAGTGGTCTCTTTGCACGGGACAGTAGCTGTTTGTGAATGACTGTTAGAACAGACGTGCAACACTTCAGAAACAGGGATTGTACGTAAAAGCCCTGAAACTCTTGCAAATTCTTTTGGTGTAGCTGCATTTCTATATTTCTATATTGTGCGAGGCAATAACTACTAGTTGTCTACAATAAACATACTACGGACATGAAATTGGCATACAGTATATGAAATTATAAATGTTCCTTGCCAGTTTTGATGTACTACATGTAACCTGATGCATATAGATATCCAGGCAGAGCATATTTGCTTTGAAGAAAAATGTATTTTGAGGCCCCATATGGGAAGGCACAGTTATGAAAATACATCTATAGGCCACCGTGAAATAGAGACCATTTTTGCATTTTCCTTGAGAAAAATATACATACAGTTATAGAGATTGGCTTAATTTTTTGCTGACGGTACAGTGCACAGTCGCTGGATTGACTGGTTATGCATACGAGTAAGATTGCAAAAAATCAAAAATAATTTCAGTAAATGAACTCATACTACACTCTTTTTTTTCTGATATCACCTATATTTATGTGCACATACCGGAGCGAATAATTTAAATATTAAATCGAGTTTTGCGAGAAACGTTGGTTCAAGGATTGCAGGGCGCGGCTTCGAAATCAAGTCTTTCACTGCGGGACACACAATTGACGTCGGCTACAGAGAGTGACATAATGCGAGTCTCAACAATGTCCGGAATCCCTCTAGTCTTCCCACTCCATCGGCAAAAGCCAGGGATGTGGAGAACCCTGGCCCGGCGGTCTCCTGGGAACGGGGGAAGGCGGGAGACCGCCGTAGTTTGTCACCGGACCGCCTTCCTTGGCTGCTCGGTGGGTCTTCTGATTCTTCAAGGCCTTTTTCAGAGAGCGATCCAACTCGAAGGCCTCGTCTGTCGGCCGTCCGCGGAGAATGTGTCTGATGGTGGGCAGGGCTAGATCGGACTTGCAGTCCAGGTAGCTCTGGAGGTTGAGCTTCGGGAAAACGGCGTCGCGGAGAGTGGGAACCAGCTGGTTCTCAGAGTGGGACTGTTTGAGTTGATGGAGCACCCTCTGCTCCAGCGAGACGTAGCAGATCGCTTCCTCCGCCGGCCCTAACTTTCCCACGAGGTGGCTGGTCTGGCCCTTCTTCGCCAGCGGTGGCTTAAGCGTCTGGTGTTTGGTCTTGGACGGCGTCGCGCCGTGCGGGTTCTTCAGGTCTTTCCTCATGCCAGCATGGAGCTTCTCTGAGCCACTTGGCAGGAGCTGATAGAGGCCTTCATCGGCCAGGTCCGCGAGGTCGCCCACCAGCAGCTGCTGAACAACTCGCTTCCTCGTGAGCGGGGAAGTGACTGTGAGAGTGCCGCGCAGTCCTCTGCCTGCGTCGGACACAGAGCCAATCACAGCTTGTTAGACAACCTTATTCGTAGGGACACTCGGTGGAACGGAGGCCGCTCTCTGCAAACCCAGCATGCAACGGCAGGGCCGGCTGTGACGCAATCTAAAAGTCATGGCCCCGGCGTAACGCCGCTTATGAAAGATGGCCACCGCGGTTTCCATGCTGGCATGTCAAAAACTTGTGCCATGCGAAAGAGCAAAGCTCAGAGGGAAGCTTGGGGACGAAGAAAACATGCACAGCAGTACTGCACGATACAGACCCCGAGTACCGTACAGTGTGGAAAAACCAGCGTAATGGAAGTGTCATACATGCAGTGGTCCTTTTGATGAACTGCTAGACACGTCTAAAAGTCTTCTGCCGAATGTGTCGACCGCAGAATCGGCCCCACGTCTCGTTTTTAAGCTCAACCATCTGCACCTGCATATGAGATGCTCTCTGCCTGCCCATACTCATGTTCGATCCTGCCAACAGCTGGATTGACAGTTCCTGTTCGCTCTTCTACAGTACAACCTGAGTATTACACCCATACAGCCCATGGGTTGTTCCCTCTTGGGCGGACTGCTTGCACTCTGTGGAACTTGTGAACCCCTTCTGCAGTTGCATCAAATCTTAAAAGACATTTGCGAGAGAGAGTCATCAGTTCACCTACCATTCGCTATCATTTTTCCACACCCGTTAACCACCTGACCGTAAGTCCTCACAGAGCAGTTTTAGGGCCGCAGACATTCTCAGCGTGTCGGAGGGACGGCTAAGCTGTTGTGTCTAAAAAGATGGCCTACATTCCGACAAGCTCATCAAGGTCCGTCAAATTTGAACGATAACTGAGAGAGACATCGACACGCAAGCTCAGCCACGAGCAGGTCATGTCGTGCGTGTGCAAGGCAGAGCTCGCGAGGCGGCCGGGACCTTCGCAACGCAAATGGGTGAGGCCCGCACATCATTCAAACCTTTAGGGAACTTTTGGAGCAGTGTGAAACTATCGTGTGTGACCTTTGCACTCACGCTCCAACAATAACACAAGCGCGCTTCAAAGGCCATACTTACCCACTTTAAACGATACCAGGACAACTCGGCTGTCGGCGTGCTGTGGTTTCCGGTAGTTGCTATTCAGTGGCACTGGGGCTGAGTCCTGCGCATGGGAGGAGTAGAGGCCTGTTGCCAGGGCCAGAAACTGGGAAGACACGGCACAGAAATGTTCCCCGACCGGTTAAGTTTAAATAAAGGGTACCGGCGACGTTAACATTTCTGCATAATCAATTTAGCAATGGGTTAGGTATCACAATATCTAATGTGCATAGACAATTGAGCTTAACAGATGACGCACCTGTTGGCGAGATATTGTCACGTGATTTCGGAACACTGTCCAGAGCACACTGGGATAGCACGGAGGAGTTGTCAGCGAGCCATCGTAGCGGTAATACTCATCCAAACGTGCGGGCAGAAGTTGACGGACGTTAAAACCGGGCACCTTCACTCTCTGATCTGCAGATTGAATAAGATTAGTGAGGAATAAACATGAAGGTTTTAAAAAGAGATAGCATTTTGTTAAACAACCAGTGTATCTGTGGGAGTAAAACGAATGGCCACGTTAATGGCCGCATTTTCGGCGGATAAGGTGTCACGAGTAACGTACTGTGTATTTCTGATATATTTGATGGTGATTTCCGACTCTTAATATTCACTTACTTAGTTACCTTAATATTTTTACGGGGTCACGCCACTGAAGACGTAACGGTAAAAAAGAAATCACTTTGGACCTACCTCTGTATTTGATCCCATTGATGATCTTTAGAAACTGTTCAAACGCAGGATTGAACTCGCCAACCTGTAAAACAAAATATAAGTTAGAAGCTGCTGCACCACATTTAGTCCCAGATCACTTCCTCCAGAGTCCGTCTTAACGTCTCACCTCAATCAGGACACCCAGCACGGCCAGGCCGTCAGATTTGTCCACAGCCACTGACATGTTGGCGTACTTGTCTGAGTTGAAATGAACCACGTGCATCTGCGAAGGAAACATAACCAAGACCCTGAGGAACAAACGCAACGCAAATAGCCAATGGAATTTGTTTATGTCTGTATTTTCTTTGCAGAAATATTGGAAAGCAACATTTCTGTTTGCTATAAAACCGCCAAGAGAAAGTAAACGGCAACATGGCAGACACGACACAAGGATTTTAGGATCAAGACTCAAAAAAGTGTCGTTTCGGAGAGTGTGAGGATAACAGATTACATTTTTACCATCTCCACTCTCAGGATATTTTTTTTTAATGTTTCCAGTTATAATTAACAGATTTTCTGCCGACCACAACCTGTCCCCCACCCCCTGCACAGTTGAATTGGAACTAGCCTACGGTGTTCAGGGAATGTAATATTTTTGAAAATACGCGATAAAGGCACAAACAAAAAAGCATGTTAGTCATTCCAGCCCAATATGACAAAACGTTATTTTTGGTATTTGTTCTATCTTAGGAATTAAGGCAGACATTTGCATGACTTTTGGGAAAAGTTTAAATTCCCATCATTACGTCCCTCAATAACAACATGTCATCAGGGAATTGTGGTTCTAAAGTCTGGAGAGACTAGAAACGATCCCTGCTCTTGAAGTGTCCGCTCTGAAACGCAGGTCAAACCACAGCACCTTATATGTGGCTCTGCTGAAGCTGGGGCATGCAAGTACATAAAAGAACACAGGTTGTGGCCATTATAACTTCTACCCACTATAATCCGAAAGGAAACCAAGTTACTTTTTTTTTTTTTTTTTTACTAACTAACATAAAACTTTCTTCATATCATAAAAGAAACTTCAGTTGCTTCAAATATGCTGCTTTGCTTTAAAGTAGCAAATAAGAAAAAAAAAAACACGTTTCCAGAGGTAGCTGAAAACTAAAATATAATAGCCCGCTACTCTAATCCATCTCAACCCTTGAAACTCTGAGGCTGTCTTGACTTTGGTATTGCTCTTTTAATGTGTGTATACATTTTATTGGAAAAGGGCAGGATTTTTTTTTAAAGCTTAACATTTTTCAATGTCATTAGTTGAGGGTTTAAAGCCTCTCGCAAAATGTTTATTGTCACAGACTTCTAGTATGTCTTTCATATAATTGTACTTCATATAACGAGTCCATTGCGCTATTAAGTGGAAGATGCACAATAAGCATTCTCTGACATGGTCTGGCGGCTATAATGGAAACTGAATGTCTGCCAATGTCATGAGACTGGAATATGCAGATGCGTCTCTTTTGAGAGTCCTTAAGCCTAAGCATGTCTGTAAGTATTAAAATGAGTCAGTGGCTCTGATTTCTCTGCCAGTCAAATTTCACCCGTTTCAGTCATGAGGTATTAAATCACTTGTCTGGAGCCAGAAATGCTGTCGCCTGAGGCTGCAGATCAGTGATAGACATATTCAAATGAATGGACTCCGCTCACTTCAAATGCCGATCACTTACCCTTCACTAACTCCTAAATACGAGTTATTTTTACGTAAGTAGCAAAACAAAGGAAATAAAGTGTTCACTCCTGATAGAGAAAGATATTAGGAAGTAAATAACTAGGAACCTGCGCAGACCTACTCGTATACTACCATGGAAATGTACTCTGTTTGAAGGCTTAGAATGAATGCAGTTGGTTGCATTGCAACACAATCTTTTACATCAGTAGAGAGTAGTAAGAGAGGCTGTTTGCTCCGTTTACCTCTGCTGCGTACTGCTTACTGTTCACTGTGTGCTCAGAGCCAGCAGGTCTGCTGGAGGAGCCCCAGTGGAAGTGCATTTGGGCTGCAGTGTAACGGTGTGGCAGGCTGGAGATGTGCATCTTAGACGGCAGGGAGAGCTGCACTGTGGATCAGAAGAGGTGTGACGCCAGCACACAGAGGATAATTAACGGTGCAGTGACGCGGTGGTGCTTTCGACTCGTCCGTCAGGGCCTGACGAAGGCTTACGAGTGGGGAAAAAAACTCTCTGTCAGCTCACTTCAGACATACGTCAAGCTGATAATGCCACTCGGCCTGTGGTGTTGAGGTCCACCATCCATGCAGTCGTAAGCGCGTGTCTGGTTTTTGCCGTCTGTCTGTGGTTAACTGTTTACTTGCACAGACATGAAAGCAACATAATCACCAGTGACACGGAGACGAAATTACACATACAGCACATAGAGTATATGTTCATTGTTTCCCTGGCAGGTTCCTCATAAATAGCGAATTGTTGTTTTTTAAACCAATTTTGCTCAGACTCTTCACTTCAAACAAAGCACAATGAATCATATTCATCTAAATATATTTTTTTTGCATGACAGGGGCATGGTTATCTGTGTTCTGATTGCCGGTTTTGGAGTTAAATTAAAAAGTGAGATATAAACAGATATCACGTGTTGGTTCTTTTGTTGAGAGGATGACATCGACTAAACACGGAGCTCTTTCTTTAGGCGAAAAGGACTGTTGAGATAATAAGAGAGTGATTACGGAAAATTGCTGTGGCAAATGTCGAAAGGAGATCCGCCGATCATTTCCAAGTTGACCCAGAAATGAGGTCTCTACAGAAGGAACGGACTCTTCCATTTTTATGCGGGCACACTCCTCATGTTGACTCGTGCTTGGATTTGAAGAGCTGCAAGAGCTCAAGCAAAGTTTGGCGGACAGTGTTGTTGCCTGTGATGAAACGAGGTCGTAGCATTACACATAGTCAAATGTTTTGCAGGTGACAGTGCCGATTTCCACTCACCAGAATGTCCATTATTCCCAAGTGTCAGGTGCTCATTGGGGGACAGGTTGTAGTTCTGGACCTCGATCGGACGCAAGCTGGGGTCGAACCTTAGCAGCTCTGACTTGATGTCTATGGGAGACTGGAAAGCTCCTCCACAATACGGATAGCTCTTGGGCCAGTGGTGCTCTCCTTTTGGCCCTGCAACAGTGATAATGAGAACCCATACAATGCCTTTGATTTCTTACAAGCTGTTAAACTGTTCCATTCTAAATGGCAAACGAGGGAATCCACACGGCTTAGTGTGAAACTGCAAAAAGGGGATGGCTCCACGGGGGCCCATGGCCTGTCCAGGCGTACAGGACATTGTATCTGTCATCAAAGCGCAGCGTTATTCTCTGTGTGCAGAGCGGATGGTGCCGAGGCCGGTTGGCTTCGCTCTTGGCCCTTTGTAATGCAGTTGGAGTGAGAACCGGGCTGTTGTTTGTGGGGAGGAGCCAGTGAGGACGACGTCTCTCTCTCCAAATGAGAGGTTTCCTCAAAGCCCAGGGCAGCGAAAATGGCCACATTTGCAACTGTAAGTCGTGCAGTCTACAAAGTGACCGGAGCTGCATGAGCGTGTCTCTCTCTATGGCGTGTTTGCAAAGGCAATGAGGCCATTGACATGATGTGGGAGAGCATGGATGGTAATGCTAAAGTAGGCGACTCTCAAGAAGCTCTGGGTCTTGGTATGTTTTCATTCACGGTGTGTCGACCGAAGTGTCACCCACCCTGCAGGGCCTGTCAAACATGGTGCTCAGTATAATCCGAGGCCAAGAGTCTGCAATGAATGGGGGCCCATCGAAACTGACATAGCCTGATGGTGGCTGAATAGATAGGACGTGAAAGGCCCCTCGATTGGAACAGCGCCACTCGCCACTCCTGCATATTTTCCACCAATTCACTAACTGTCCAGAATTGATCTAAAAAAATCCTCCATTCAACCAAATGACAGCTGACCACGGTATATTAATATGAATGAATGGGACGCCTGCTCCCAGCTCCCGCTGGATTGATGGTACAAGACATGGCCAAAGGCAAGAAGTGAAGCACTGAAAAGCAACACTCATGGTTCAAGCCAGGAAGACTCTCTTAAGGCTATAATTGCTCAGTGTCCACTTCGTTTACTTACTTATAATTTTAATGAATCCCAGCCTGCCCTTTAATAATGGCCCTCAGTGGCCCCTTAGTAGTTTTGAGCAGAATCCACGTGGCCATGGGTAGTTTCTTAAATACTGTATTTTTCTCTGTAAACAGAATCTTAGCTGAGAGGATTTATACAAAGCGTTCAGCAAAATCCTTCAAACATAACGTCAATAATAGAGCAGGGTGAGAGCAGTCATCAACATCATTCTTTTTTATCCCCAATTGAAGCTCTACTGTTTACTGTCCTTCGCCAGAGGGTGGAGTGTTGAGGTGAAGATAAATCGTCTGACTCAGCTGTGCTCCCATCCACAGAAAGTGATACCAGCCCTCGAGACCATTGACTACTCTGACAAGGCCTCTCCAGGATTTGACTGTAAGTGAGGATGAAATCCACCACGCTGCACTTGGGAGGCCAGAGGGCTTTTCTTTCTTTTTAAGGATCAACTCTTTTCCTCACTAGTCATCACAAACTTTCCAGTTTGAGTTCACTTGTTATCGTTATAGTTTGTGACCACAGGATTATTGGATTTAATACTTAATTCTAAGCCTTTTTGTACATTACAGGCGGAATCACTCAGACACGTTTCTTACAGTTTTCTATACTCACGCATAAGTTGGAAATGTTGAATTTATCATTGTTTAATAAGATAAACAACGTCCTATCTACAAAGGGCCATTAATAATGAATGCCATTAATAATCAGACTTGATCGGCCGATTTCAGATGTCTGAATTAAGCAAGTATAATGTCCTCTGAATGTATTTGACCATTCAAAAAAACTGTGTCGAGAGAACATCTCCCCGGTGTCTCTGCGTTAAAGGATCTGTGCACCATAAGGTTATTTAAAAAAAAAATAGGACAGTCGGTTTTAGCCATGTCTTTCGTAGTCAGATCTACTGTATTAGGGAGAAGAAGAAAAAAATACACTCCCTGAAATGCAACCGACTTTTGAGTAGAAATGACACAAGGACAAGAGGTCATGCTCTGAGCGCAGTTTATGTAAGACAGTCATAGTTCAAGAAGTCGCCGCGTACAGACCTTAAGGCATGAGCCAAAGTCAGTGAGCCACTCATGAGATGTTGTAATTGCAGAGTCTGTAACGAACGCTAAAAATGACACGAGGTGACGGGAGCGTTTTCAGCACAAGTCTTCTTTGAGGGGTTAAAGTGGGGCCACAGAAGGCTTTTTTTTTCTTTTGACGACCAAGCACTGCACTCGATGCTGTCCTCGCGCCTGCTTCATTGTTTGGCATCGTCGGCTCAAAGCATCGCTGTGGGTGTCTAATCAACAGCTCTCTGACAAAGTTAGAGTGGCATCAGATTGCATTCTCGCCCTCAATTAATGAATTCTTGTGCACATGGACTGGGATTGCAAATCCATTTAAGGTGACGACAGCATGTAAAATATTCTTCTAGCCTTCCCATGATCTACAGGATTTATGACAATAAGGGACTTACCACTGTAGGTCCATTTGGCACCTGAGAAAAAAGAGAATATTAAAATATGAGAACAATATTACGTACGCATCTTACAAATAAATGTCAAGACATGCATCAATGTATATACAGGCAACACCTATATAGTGACGCATCATCTGGAACAAACGTCCAAAGTAGACTAAATGTTGCATTCCCCCAGGATTATCATGGGCAGGTGGAAGACAAGAAGCATCCTTTCGGATCTGCACCTTGCAGGTGCCAAAAAATGCATCTGTCTACTTCACACAGCATGCATGTCAGTTTTTTTTTTTGTTTTTTTTTAAAGGGTACTTCAGGACGCGTCCCAGATCTTACCGTGCAGGACTCCACAGAGAGCCAGCAGCAGCAGGGCAGTGATGGAGGTGAAGCTCGGACAGCGCATCTTGGTCCCCTCGGCTCACCCCGCTGTTGACCCGGCGCGGAGCTGGAGCTCCAGCCTCCCGACCGGCTTTTATACTCATGTTGCCAGCTCCATTGTAGCTCGCGCTGACGTCAGAGCAGACAAGAAGAAAAAAAAATAACAGCCTCCAGAATCATCTGGTAAGCGGAGAGTGACAGCTTCACAGGGGCGACCGCATCCCAGCGCAGCCACTCATTTAGCCCGGGGTTCGAGCTCAGATGTGCCGGCGGCTGCGGGAAAACACGTGCGCCGGTGTCTCGCGCGCGCGCGCGCGCACACACACACACACACACCGCCGGGAAAAACATGCTAAAGACCAAAGATGATGATTTGACCGTCACTCTGAGATGCGAGGACTCCTCAGGCAGACATGGAGTCCACAGGTAACGTGTGCTCTCTCTACCTAACATGTGATCAGGTAGAAGCAACACGTGGCCACTAATTGGACATGAACATCAGGATTGACTTATTAAAACTCACAGTTTCACCCAATGGGACACAGCCTATCTCAGAAACCATGTTTCCCCTAATTGGATTAGGTTGGAAATGGCAAAGAGGACTGGTTTGGTTTGTGTAAAGTTTGGGGTCACAGGCAACTTCCTGGGATCATTTTATGAAAGGGGGATTTATACTCAAGTAACTACTTCTCTCTGCTCACCCACGTAACAGTCATTTTGATTGTGATGAGTGCTTGGAGAAATTAAGACGCACACATGAAAACGTTTTAACATGACCAAGATGATATGACCTGCTTCCACATTAACAGAATGGCAAGAGGAAATGTGCTGCCTGCCGTTAACATTTGTTTCGATTGAAGCTGTCACCATAAGTGAGATAACTGTCCAAAGGTCGGCGGCAATAACCCGCTCCCACTGTAGTTTACAACTGTCACTCAGGAGAGACGACACGAAGGCAGGCAGCAAGATGAGGCATCTGCTGCTCTTGGGTATAGCTTTCGCTGCAATCCACGTCAGCTATTCAAGTCCTCCAGGTAAATTCAACTATTTTTCTTTTTTCATTTGACTCTTTATTCAATATTTTAACAAAAAGAAGTTTATAGCTCCAAACTTCACTGTTGGAACAGGCCAAGCATATGGACGTATCTTGGGCCTTGTATCCCGGAGGTTTTTTTTTTCTTCTTTCAAATGGCTGCTTCGTTAAACAAAATTAACTGCAATTATATCATGGTTTATGTATTTTGTTACACAACCCTCACTGACATGTAATGTTTCCGTTTCACCAAAACTAAATGAAGGAGTCACCTTTAGCCCTTTCGGAGCAACATGGCGGTCACGTTGGCGCTTAGATAGTTCCGTTTTTTTTATCACATGGGGACTTACTAAGGACTTTATGAGAGCGGGAACAATCAGTTCAGAAATCAATAGGCTTCATGGGAGACAAAATAAAATTCTAATCACAAGATTGTACCACTCAGCAGATAATGATTGTAATTTACCATTTTACTGAATTTATAGATGTGTTGTAGCTTGCAACGGAAGCCAACAATGATTGTCTTTAGCTGAAGAGAGGCTATTATTCTCAGTTACACTGCTGGAAATATTATTTACACACTTCTAACGATTGAACCAAGCTGACTGGACAATTTCTCCCTCTATAATAACAATCTTTAACACACTGGGATTATTTCTGTCTGAGCTGACGCTTATGAGTACAATGAGCTAAAACTATTTCAGCCCTCACCTCACATCCTCTCACCTTTCTCCTGTAAAAATGACTGTGATGGTCCAAAATTTGAGCATCCTGGTCGGAATACCGAGCAAGTAAGTTTCCCTTCAACATCAATTGTATTTTAGTTCAAGGAACCATTTGAAACAACTTTCTTTTATGTGAAATGGATGAAGAGTGGGAGGACTGAAAATAAATTACACTTTTTATTGCTGTCATAAAAACAGGGAGTGGGTCTCTGGTGATGAGGCTAGTTAAGCATTTATTTTGTCAAGCAGTGCTATCGGTTTATGATTTTAACTGAAGCGTTTATCATAGAGGAACTTTACGGTCTCTTCCTCTCGTTATTAGCCAACTGTACGTGCCACCCAAATGCTATATAATAATTATTTGAAAACCTATATGTAGATCAAGCTTTTCTAACTCACAAGTTTATTTCTGTCTTTCTGTCAAACAGATTTCTGCCGTTTGCCCCCAGCTGAAGGTGAAGGCCAAAAGTTTATGTTTGCACTCCATTATAACCACGCCAAAGATCAGTGCACTCCTTTCATATACAAGGGGAGTGGTGGAAACGAGAACCGTTTTGAGAATGAAAGAGAATGCATGAGAAACTGTTCCACCAATGTAGAGAATATCTACCCCATGGATGGTAAGATGTTATTCATTCATTTTATTTAAACATTAATGTTCAGTTTTAAATGTGCAACCTATGTAAAAATAGGTAAAAAGCGGATATTTGCCTCTTCCTGTCTGTTTTATGAGGACTTTGGAATATGAATGTTTTATGACCTACACGACCATTAAAGTAAATACTACATCATAATCAAGCCTACTTGCCTGTTACTCGGCAGGCACCGCCTGTGCTGTGTTAGAGGAGCATTTTGGAGTTCTGTTACTGTTTCATTTTGACTCATGTAGTTGCTCCTGTATTTATGAAATTGAGTTACTAGATACGCCATCTAGTGGTAAAGGAGAACTGTTTTTGACAGGCAGTTATTAATGAATACCACTGAGACCTTTAAAGCGTGAACGTTTTAATCATCCAAAACTCCAATAGTTTGATAAATGAACTGCTTGGACATTTGAGACACATTTGTTGTTGTTGTTCAATTATTGATTAGCTGCAGCCAGTGATATGATTATTTCTAATAATGATGACAATAAGGAAGATATTTTCTCTTCACAGCATCGAAAGCTTGCCACTTTAAAAAGGCTATGGGTGAATGTGGAGGACAGTATCTGAGATACTATTATGATCCTCTTCATCACAAATGCAAAAAGTTCATCTGGTCTGGTTGCATTGGAAATGGAAACCGGTTTTTCGACCAAGGCAGCTGCAACGCTACATGTGATGGCATCCATGGTGAGTGCAAATCTCTGTCTAAATGTCTAAAATTATGATGATATATTATAGTCTGTATGTTATGTATCATCATCTCAATGCAATGTTTCAACTAATGTGTTATTGCACTTTTACTCTACTACTGTAAAAAAGTGCAGCATATTTTTTATGTTTCGCGCGTTGATGATATTTGTCTTGATTTGAAGATGAAGGCGATGAACCGGAGGAAGATGAGCCAGACACTCCTATTGGTGAGTTGGCATAATTAATTAGTTCTTAATATTTTTTCATTTTAAAAGTGACAGTATGAGAATAAACGATCCGAGTTTTAGTTGGGTTGGCTTCAATCCAAACTAGTTTTAATACATTTTACTATACATCAGTTTGTAACTGATTACACTTATATGCATCAGAATCTTGTTATTACAAATGTTAACACTGTTGTCCCCTTTAACAGCAATCATCTGCGGAGTTTTACTCGCTGTCATCATTACCAGCCTCATCATTACTGTGATCGTCTTGGCTGTTCAGTCAAAGTAAGACTATTTTATTAGTTTTGGTATTTTACTTTAGTTTTGCATTTAGAATGATAACAGATTAGAACTAAAAGTAATTGGATTACATGCAGTCAGTGACTAATCTATTTTCCCATCATCTTCATATTTATTGTACTTCACTAGCAAAAAGAGCTCCAAGGAGGCAACAAAGAAAAGCAGGGAACCCAAGTCAGATTCACCTCTTCGGGAGCAGGGAATTGAAATGGAATAGAAAATCATGTCGTTTTGATTGCATCTTAGCTCTTACCTCTCGTAATCTTGATGCCAAACATATCAACAAATTAGTGAACAACAAAAAAGTTATTTTTTTTACTGAAATACTGTATGTTTTAGCCATGCCATTTTTGTGTGATGTACTGTTCTGGAACTGGATTTTTTGTGGGACCTTTATCTTATGCTTTCATCCAGTAATACAAAATAGGGATAATTATATGTCCAAATGTGATCAAAAGGTAATAGGGTTGAAACGAAACCAAAGAATTGAATTTTTTATAACTGCCAAACTTGTGATGTAATTTTTCAAGCAACAACAGTCCCTGTGTTTCAGCGTTTTCAGTTGTTAGAATTTTTCAGTTTTTCTTTCTTTTATTATTTGATAGCAAAGATAATACAGTTAGTCGTACACTGTTGGTTGGACAAAACAAGCGATTTGGGATCCAGAAGATTGAGAATCTTTCAAATCTTCTGATAAAACAACTATGAATCAAAAAAATGAAACTAATTGTGAATTAATAAAAAAAAAGCACTGTAAAGACCATTTTCAGCAGAAGAGAGGAAATATTTAGGCCAAAAATGTGAGCTCCGGAACTTGTCATCTTGTGTACTGTAACCTGACCTGTGAACTCACAGTCATTTCAGTGTTCCCAAAATATAAGTAGATCGTCTTCTGGCTCCATTTGCTGAAAGCTGTCTTATGAATGCACGTGCCAATTGACAATTGACAACATGTAACAGAGTGTTTTTGTACTGATCTGCCCACTGGACACTTTGCTTTGTCAGCTTTTAAGAATCCATGGCTTAAGAACTCAACATGAAAACTCCTATCTATTTTATCTGAAAATGTAATCTCAGTCAATTTATGAACTCCTTATTGGCAGGTTTATATAAACTTGAAATTCACAATATTCACTATATTCCCAAATTTCGTTGTGTGTGTAACATACAAAGACAATAAAGTCTATTTCTCTATTTTCTCTATTTCTCTATGGCAGAATAGGGACGCTTTATAATTTTGGAAAAATATCATGGAGTTCATCATTACCCGTATGATGTAACTAAAACGTTTTGATTATCATTGTTTTAGACCTAAAACTTTTTTAACAGTGTTGTTTAACAAATACTTTTTTTAAGGGGCTTTTATATTGTTAGTTAATAGAGTTGGAAATTCAATATAATAATTTTCAGCATGCTGCTGGTATTCACCTGAAATTTAAGTGTCCTGCCATGAAGGCGTTTTATTAATTGTGCTACTTGAGTGGCTCTGTTGAAAACATGAAAACGTGCAGCTTTTTAATAATTTTTAGCACTAAATATAAGCCCTAAATGTAAGCCCCCCTAAAACATGCAACGGGGTTGGACTCCTGTAAATTCTAATTATTTACATGTAATGTGTAAAATGTATAATCTGAGGCGTGATAGCTAACGTTTAAATAAACACAGTGAAAGAAAGGGTGCGATGTTTCCCCCTTGATGTGAAGTAGAACTTTATAAAAGTAGATACAAAAAAAGAAAATACCCAAGCAGAACATCTACGTCAACCCTAACAGAAAAGAAGCGAAGCCGGAAGTAATAACCAGTTACTCTCAAGAAAGCGTGTACGTCTCCGCTATGTCTTTAGGAAACGGCAGAGCCGGCTGATACTACGTCACTTCCGCGAGCTTTTTCCATTTGTTTGTGACAAACACCAGCAGTGATCTGGTGCCCTACACACTTAAGATAACGTTATTTTGCTGTACATGTCCGGGTAAAGAATAACTTCCCCGTTTGTTCCGTAAACTGCTATACTGAACTTATGCAGGGAATGTAGTGGCTAGCCAGCGTTAGCTTTAGCAAAGAGAAGGAGAACGTGCATCCGCGAGCTGAAGTACTTCGTGGGCTAACGTTAGCTAGCTAGTTCAGGTTAATTGGCGACCTATTGTTAGGAGCCTGGTGGCCGGGATATTTCGCTTTGTGGTGCTGGATAACGGTAGCGGGCTTGTCCACCTCTGTACACTGGACACTCCGATGGAGTGCCCTCATCTGAACTTCAGCGTGAGCTGCGCGGTGGAATCCCCCGGCTTCCCCAACGGATCTCCGTCCTCCTGGTGCTGCAACGGTACGTGGTGGATGTGTCACATTGTAATGTCACTCTTCGATCATTATTAACGCGCAGTTAAGGGTAGGTCTGTATGTTTGTGTGTGTGTGTAATGTTTCGGAGCTCAGCTTCCGATCTGGTCAACGTCGAACTTAAGTCAGCTCGACAGATAGTGGAGTTACAAGTCACTACAACATCTCTCACAGGGTCAAATAACAATTCATACGCACACTTACAGCAATGCATGGTCTTCGAACGGTTCACCTTTCAGTGAAGTCCGCTCCCTTTTTGTTTATCGCCAGTTTGCAGGTCCAATAAAAGTCCTTGGATTTGCCTTTCCTGTATGACAGTCCACTGTGGAAGGTAAGTTGGCAACAACAACTTTGTCAACACAATTATTCCCCCTGAGCTAATCCCCTATTTCTACTTCCCCTTAATCATAATTTCATACTACTCAACTTGGTAACCTTCACAAATTTAGAGTTTATTTTTTATTTTTTATCTAATCACATTTTATAGCTATCTTCCATTGCACACTTTAAATGGTCAAAGTTGAACTGTATTTTCCAACCACCTCCACCCATCATAGGGTGAATAGAGTAGATGGTGGATGCGTGGTCAGAGGGTTATTTGATGATACTTTATACATCAGGAACTGTTTTTCCAAACATAACATAAACATTCTTAAACCAGGTTCCAATCTTGTAGTTAAGAAATGACATAGTTGTTATCGAGCATCTGCAACACATCATTTTGTCTAGCGCTACTAGATCAATAAAAATAATCTCTTTTCACTCTAGATATGTCAACGGACACGCAAAGAAGCACTTTGAAGAAAGTCAAATCCTTGGCAACAGTCAGAGGAAGGGAGAGAAACAGGAGAAAGAGACATTCCAACACTCTGTCTGCATGGACTGCAGCAACTACAGTGTTTTTTGGTGCGTGTCCTTTAAAAACGAACCTATCTGTGTTTACAATCGATGAGTCATTGTGCAGCCCAGCTAAAGTACAGTCATTAAAGCTAAGAGTCAAAAGATTAGTTCATGGTCATGGAAAACCAAGTGTTTTTTTTTTACAATCTTCTTTGATTTGTTGATGCTTAAGCTGTTGTTCTGCAAGTGATCCAGCATTCTTCTGGTTGCCACAAATAGTCCTGTGTTAAATACCAATATTTGTGTTTCTTATGTAAGTTTTTGATGGTTTCAAATAACAGCGATTTTATTTAATTATGTCTTGACTAATCTTGATTTTACAGTTACCGATGTGATGAATTTGTTGTCAATGATGCCAGACTTGGGCAAGTGCAGAAGGTGAGGGAACATCTTCAGAGTTTAGAAAAGTAAGTATTAAGCTCCCTAATTACATCTTCATTTAGGTTTATTGTCTTGTTTTACTGACCATCATAACACTTGGTAAATTATTAAAATACCAATAATTGAAATGGATTTGGATAATTTGACCGTGTTTGACTTAAAAGACCAAGTTGAGCCTTATTCAGAAGATGCATGTAAAACTTGTTTTTAAAACGTGCTCAATAATAATAATAATATAAGTGTGACAGTAAAATGTTTTTCTCTCTTCCAGCTCAGCACTGATGGGTGACAGACAGAGGAAAAGGAAACTTCAAGAAAGCCCAGCTCCAGACAACAAATTGTTAAAAGACAATGTAGGTGGCCGAAAGTATTACGATTGTTCTCATTTGTAAAAAGAAGAAAGAAAAGAAAATTAGAGCAGAGGCGGTAAATGTGTATCCTATATATGTATAATAAACATAACAATGTATTTTCCTTGTCTTTGGCAGAATGGTACAGCTTTAGGTGCTACAGGCCTGCGTAACTTGGGCAACACGTGCTTCATGAACGCCATTCTGCAGTCCCTTAGGTAAGGCTCTGCAGAGGATGAGGTATGAGGGTGGTAAACTGGGATTACAGCATGGTTCCGTAGGTCTGCTCCTGTAGACCCAGGGCCCCACGACCAGTCACCCTTTATTAATAACGTCTGGGGCACAGTTAGGGGGATTACAAAGGCTGCTTGGAAACAAGACCTGCCTAAAGGCCAGATTTTCCAACGAACACATATGTGCCTAATTCCAAAAGCATTATACTCGTGTGTCCGCTTTATGTAAAGTTAGTCCAGTATTATTGCTGAAGATTTTCGAAACTTTTTAAGAATGGATAAATTTGGTTTCCTTCTTTCGGGGTGGCTATTAGTTTCAATTCGTTTATTGTGTATTATCTTTGAGAGGGGCCATCTTGGCTGCCCCCTTAAAGTCCATAAATGTTTCTCGGTACCTAACTGTGGTTAGGGTGAGGGATTATACAAATGCAACTTAAATCCAGGCACTCTGCATTGTCTTTCTTTCATTCATAATTGATTCATAATTATTTTTAACATCACATATTTAACATAAACATCAGCCGTCACAAGAGCCCAAACCAAACAACAAAACAACACACCACATTTACCTATTATTTAAGGTCATTTATACAATATAAATTGCCACTAGATGTCACACTAGCAGCAGAACCTAAGACCAAAACAAATAACAGAGGTTAACACAGTAAAGGGCATAACTAAATGTGGCCTTACTTATATAACTGAACAGGAGCCCCCTCACTTTTTAAGATAAAGTGTTGGGCCGCTCGTCCATTACTGTTCACTTGACTGTTATTGGCTGGAAAGAGCCCATGAATAATATATTTACCTCCACCAAAGCGGTTATATTTAGTGTTGGCAGGGTTATGTGCTCTTGGAGCACTTTCTGGTATTGTTAATAATTCACTACATGTGTCTATAACACAACAATAAAAAAGATTTCAAAAATAGAACTTAAATGCAAGAACCTGATAGCGCACCCACTGGCTTGCTGTGAATTTCCTGGCGAGTTCTCACATGGGCTCACTGAGACGTTCTCCAGGAATTTTACCAGGGGGCTGGCAGGAAACGTTTTTGGAAAATGTCTTGAGTGACTTACCCAGACATTTGCATTCTCATGCACATCCTTTCTGTTCATTTCGTAAAGCTGCTATAGTTTGCAGTGGGTAAGGTGTAAATGAAAAGCTTAGCTTGACGTATCTGCAATTCAAATGTGAAAAACCATTATAAGGCAATCCAGTCCAGTAAAGTAGTTGTGTTTTTCCTTGACAGCAACATCAAGCAGTTCAGCTGTTATTTCAAGGAGTTGCCTGCAGTGGCTCTACGCAGTGGTAAGACGGCAGGAAGAAGGATGTACCACACCCGCAGCCAAGGGGACACCAGTGTGTAAGGTCCTCTTCTGAAGGAGGGAACATTTATGGGCTGAGTGCACTGATCTCAAATTAATTTCATCAAGTATAATATTGACAGGATGTTTTACTTGCAAGTAGTCATGGAAGACCTACTCTTTTTTTTCTTTTTTTTTTTTTGTTAAACCTATAAGGCTTTTTCTCTGCCGCCGAGCAGTATGCAGTGAACGTACTTAATAGTACAGTGATAGGGTAAGACAAATAAATTGACTCGAAAATGTTATGGGCGTTTATTTGATTTTGTACAAATGATCTTTTCTCAGTTGAAACTCTGAAGGCTATTACGTTCAGCATGCTTAAAATGTTCATTGCACTCGGTCATGCAGGTCGGTAACAGGGTGGTTTTATGTCTCACAGATCTTTAGTAGAGGAGTTCAGGAAAACCCTTTGCTCCCTGTGGCAAGGCAGCCAGACCGCCTTCAGTCCAGACTCCTTATTCTATGCCATATGGAAAATCATGCCAAGTTTCAGGTAGGCCAACATTGTACAGAGATCTGCCTTAATTAAGCTTTAGTTAAGATTAGTTTCTGGGTCAGCTCTGTTTCCTGTATACGGAAACAATTTACTGCTCATTTGTCCAAGATTAAATATTGGAAAAAATGAGCTATTACTGTATTGTAATCTAATGCTGTGTTTATGTGTCCAGGGGATATCAGCAGCAGGACGCCCATGAGTTTATGCGCTATCTTCTGGACCACCTCCACAGAGAGCTCCAGCACAGCTGCAACGGGGCGTCGCTCCCGGTCTCGCCTGAGGACGGGCTCAGACTCTCCCCAGCAGATGGAAAATGCTACATGTAAGTCCATCTCACAACAAGATCGTGTCGTTTTTGACAATTTCTCCTTGTGTTTTTGTGTTTTTGCCATTTTACAGCTGAGTTTCTACTGATGAAGTAGATACATTTTGCACTGTAGTACTGGTCTTGCTTTCGGCCAGCCATGAATGAGTTTGTGAAAGAGTTTTTGCTTTTTTTTAATTTATTTCCTATTTCATATTGTCTTTAACATTTACTAAAACATCCTAGTTTGGACTTTGTGGTCTTGTCCTTTTAGGAGTTGTAATGATTAGAACCACGAACGACTTACTTTTGTACTTGAGTACATTTTTAGGATATGCCATTGAGCACCAAGTCAGATAACAATGATTGGTCCATATGCAGAATATCAAGGGCCCTTCTCTTCTGAAACTGCTTAATGTTTGACTTTTTAATCATTTATAGAAATGGGCCGGCCAGTGTTGTCACATCAAATTTTGGGGGGATTCTTCAGAATGAAGTCAACTGCCTGATATGTGGGACAGAATCTCGGAAGTTTGATCCATTTCTTGGTAAGAAAACTTTTGGTCATTAGTGAAATGTAGTTTTAGTTCTGGAAAGGCACAATATTATAAAAATAAAAATATAAAGGCATTTTTTCCGTCAACTCATCGCCATCATTGTTATCAAAAATATAAATAAATCGTGACACACCTTGATGGTGAATGACGTCAGAACATTTAGTTCCTTTCTTTTCACTCACAGATCTGTCCCTGGACATTCCCAGCCAGTTCAGACAAAAGAGAAGTAAGGACCAGGAGCCAGGGCCGACATGCACCTTACGTGGTAAGGCTTCCCAATTTCGGAGGCAGTGACTCACACGTGATTTTGAGCATTACTGGTTTCCTACCTGTGAACAGCTGAGATTATTAACATCATTCGCTTTCACTTTTCAAGACTGCCTACGAAGCTTCACTGACCTGGAAGAACTTGACGAAACAGAGCTGTACTATTGCCATAAGTGTAAAAAGCGACAGAAATCCACAAAAAAGTTCTGGGTTCAAAAGCTGCCCAAGGTAGGAGACAGAAATTCTCAATAATGTGTGACAATTCATTACATTTTATAAAAGTAACGTTTTCGTGAAGATGTTTTTTGTTTTAACTGGAGGTTTTATTCTCAATTCTAGGTTTTGTGTCTGCACCTCAAAAGGTTCCACTGGACAGCTTTTTTGAGAAACAAGGTTGATACCTATGTGGAGTTTCCACTGAAAGGCCTGGACATGAGCGGTTACCTACTTGAGGTGAGCTATAAATGCTGATCACGGAATATTACGCTATTGTTTTAAAGTGGTCATTTCTCTGCCATAACAAAGTGTAGACTTTCTGTGGGAACTTTGACCATCTATCAGGTTTTCAAATGACAGATTTAACAGTTGTCACTATATATATAATCTATAAAGCGTGGACATGTTAAAGAGAGAAAGAGCAGAAACAGTTGTGTAAATTCTCATCTGACTCTTGTGTTTGTAGCCAGAAAACTCATTACCGGGAAGTTGCCTGTATGACCTCGTGGCTGTGGTCGTGCATCATGGTTCTGGGTGAGTAAATGTTGAACATCCTTATAGCTTGAACTTGTGATAAGCATTCCAGTGCTTTTGCTGTAGGATCCCTCAAAGAATTTGACCTGCAACATTTTCAGACATATGCCATGGTGTGCTTTTGTCAATGTGCTTAAAAAAAAAATATTACCATCTGCATCCAGACATTAATTGCATAAATATAGATTAAAAAGAATCCTGCAGTTAGCTGTCAGTCATCTCATCGCTGTAAGAACACTAGTTCAGGAAGCCAAACTCAGGAAACCAATAAATTCTGACGGGCGCTCGGCTGAGTGTCCCTGAAAATAAATAACGGGCAGAGGAGCTCTTGATCAAATTGCTGCTGTTCCAACTTTGGCCTCTGGATGGCGACGTTGCACTTCTAAAAGTGTCCCTGTCACCTTTCCAGCAACAGAAAAGGAAGCCAGCAAGCAAAAGGTGATGGTTGTGTCTCCGTTCACAGGGTGGGCTCGGGACATTACACAGCGTACGGCAGCCACGAGGGCCGCTGGTACCACTTCAACGACAGCACTGTATCTCTGACCAATGAGGACACAGTGAGGAAGGCCAAGGCCTACATCCTCTTCTACGTAGAGAGGACCGGCCAGGTGATGTCAGATAAGACTACGGCCCACGGCGCGGCCTCAAACAAAGCTGCGGCGGATAAGGTGGGCCCAGACAGGGTTTCTTCGGAAGCCGCCTCTCAGGACAGAGTTGTGGCAGATGCAGTAGCGGACTGCGTTACCTTGGAAGAGAAATTTCCAGACAATGCCGTCGGGGCAAATGTGGGCAGAGACACAGCAGCGCCGGGTGAAGGTGACGCAGCCTCTGCGCAGACCACGGCAGATAGAGATTCCTCTGCAGCAGAGGGGGAGAGCCCAGCCATCCGAATGGTTGTACAGTGATTTCTGTCACACTTCACTGCACTCAGACCGGCTCCATTCTGGCTTCACCTCCACCACCTCGTCTCTCACAGTGCTTGATTTTAATAGTCCTTTTTTTACGTATAATATATGTGCAACTTTTTTTTTTTTTTATGATCCGTTTGACAGCATCACTCATCATTTTGCTGCTTGATTTTTAGTTTAGTATGACTCCTTGCAATTGTTTCCGTGATGTTGTAACCCCTCAATTGAGGAACAAGTTTCCATGTCACAAAGGTGATCGTTGAGTAATGAAGTAAATATTTAGCCTTGGAAAACCTCAGTTGGTCAATTTTTTTTATTTTTTATTCTAGACTGATGAGATCATTTGTCATTGTAACAATAGTGTTAGTTCAGTTTCGAACTTTATATTTTCCACCTCCATTGTTTTTATTAGAGGTATCCGGGGAGATATTAGGGTTCGCATTTTGGTGCGTCCATGGCTGACAAGTGGTCATTTGGGCTCCAGAAAGTTTTTTTCACCTCTTGACCAGAACCAATGTGAAATCATTTCTTATCGTCTAATTGCGTTGTTTGTCTGTGTTGGTGCTGGAGTGTCGTCAAGCAGCACAGGCCCAAACGCTGTTCATGATGTGTAACGGGCTAAGAGCGAACGGGACAAAATACAAATGAGAATCTTTTTTTCAAATGTTTGACGATGTCTATTTTTTGATTCTTTACCAGTGAGCTAGACAATCTTAATTACCACAACCAGTAGCGGCGACAGCGAAGCAGGCAGATAAGATATATCTTCACTTTTTGAAACGGCTAAAGGTATTTTTATCCAATTAGTGTCACCACTGATTAAAAACATCATCCAGATGGTGCTTAGTTGTGATTCGATTTACATTTTTGGAATTTACTAAATGTTTTATTGAACCCTTAAATGCTAACTGCATTTCCTGCTGCTGGTGTTTGTTTTTTTTTGTTTTTTTTTTTACATTTTAATGCCCATTGACAAAGTCAAATAGCTAAAATGTAAAATAAGGGTCCAGAAGGGCAATTTTCTGAATCAAATCACATGGTTGATGTTTTCAGGGCGATGTTATTTGATTTTATGTAAGCTGCGCACCAGAAAGGAACATTATGTTTATATGCTCGGTGTAATTGTCCCCACACCTGCATTGGCGGCTTGTAATGGAAAACAGCCTTTGATATGTTCAAGCATCAGAGCATTAGTGGAGAGAGAGCGAGAGAAAACATTTTTGAAGCATGGCATTTTTTTTTTTTCTCCCTGCCTTCCCTCTGGCGAACATTTCCACCCACACACATCCTCGTCCACACAAACGCACGCAGAGACACACATGCACTCATGAGAGCTCTCCACGGGACACGTGCCAGCCAGTGAGCCCTCTCGCTCGGGCGGGAACAAGCTCTTCTGTATGCCGAATAACATCAGCCCTCCCTCCCTCCCTCCTCGCCCCTAATTCACAGGTGGCTGTAGGCTTGCCACGCTGTCCACATTAATGACACGAATGGCCTTTTTTTTTTTCTTCTTCTTCTTCTTCCTCTCTTTGAGGCTGAATCACAGCGGCTGATCATGAGCTCGCATTGTATTTGTTCGGATCAGAGGACTGGTAAAGGACATCATGACTCCACGGTGCCACAGTACAGAATGTAATCGGGCTCCCCACAACGCCGCTTTCTAGTGTCCCGCATTTTTTCTTTTTTAGAGATTGTCGATAAGAAGTGGAACGGAACAGAACAGATCTGGTAATGCAGCGTAGAGGGATGACCTAGATATAATTGCATTACCCTCCGCAATCCTGGTATATCCTCTGTGCTCTGATGGAGCACTTTTCAGACACTGACTCGAGAGTTCACCGTGTTCCTTTAGTTGAAATCTTGCGTGCTCATGCTTTTTGCTCCCGTAGTCGAGATGGTTATAGAGCCCCAAACAAGTCCTGTACTTTAAAAAGCTGTTTCAAATACATCTACTCCTCCCTTGTTTGTTTTTACATTCAATGATATAGGTGAAAACAGCTTTCGAATGTCGACCTGTGCACAATTTAGTTAACGTAGGGGACTTTTCTGACTGAATAGGACTCGGTAAGGTTGCAACGACAGCTGCGCACATTTACCCAGCGAAGTATTCATTGCAGTTTCAGGGCTATTGTGTTGCAATGCATTATGCAGGTGTGCGCGCCTCTTCTGTGTGCGTTTCTGTGTTTGAGAACGGCCAAACCTCTGTTTCAGACCGGCGCTGGCCGCCTGTTGAGAGCCGTGACAGATGGAGAGGGAGAGCGAACGGCTCAAACAATTCCATCTTTGACCATACCGACAGTTGTCTTCCCAAAATAGCCCACGCTCCACGGCCTTATATGTGCAGGCCTCCAGCATGTGCCTGAGAAGGCATCATGTATCTAGGGCACATAATGCAGGCTGCGGGCTCATTGTTGCTGCCGCCGGCCAACAGGCCTATCGCCGCCTCAGGGACAGGACCTCGCTCCCACTGCTCACCATGCACCTCACCCAGCTCAACCACGAGTGTCTGCTCCACCTTTTCTCCTTTCTGGACAAGGACGGCCGCAGGAGTCTGTCCCTTACCTGTCGCCAGTTGCACAGGATCTTCCTGGACCCTTGCCTCTGGAATCTACTCCACTTCAGCTCCCCATGTCAGCTGAGGAGGGCCAACTTTGTGCTGGGACCCTCGCTGCGTTATTTGACTATTTCCTGGTATTCCAGCAGGGTCCTGCAGGTGTGCAACATCGAGGACTGGCTGAAGAGCTCCTTCCAGAAGGATATCTGCAGTAAACACGAGAGCCTGGTCAGCACTTTCTTGGCCCGCGTCTGCCACATGTGAGTAGTTTTGTGTCTTTCAGTAGCCGCCCCGAGGTGTCCCTGTTGAGTGTTACACAGGAATATTATTTAATTTTTTAGATTGTCATGAAAGAAAATCATATCTTGTCAAATGCGTCCGCAGTGCAATTTCTGGGTTTTCCAGGGTCATTCACCACCGCAGGGGGGGCGGGGGCGGGCGGGGGCGGAACGTTTTTTCTTGAAAAGGCACATGGTTTACCGAGACTGCCATCTATAGCTGTAAGCAACGGGGAACACAATCATGAGAAACAGATGGTGTATCCGGAGCTGGCTATAGAAACAGAAAAATGACACATCTGTAGAACATAAAACGGATTCCACTAACTAACATAACCGTGGTCAGATATCCCATTATATTTATTGCATGATGTGACGGATGAATTTGATAGGTCACCAAGATGGGGCTTTATTGGCTTATGGCTGTGTGTGTGCGTGCGTGGCCGCCCACATGCAGGATTAAGCCTGGAGAGGCTTAATTAGGTCCCTGGATCATTTCGATAATGTAGCCAGTAATGGCCATTGAAGTGAGGGAGCCTGGCCATAACAGCTGGCCGGGACGAGGGAGCGGAAGGAGGGGCTGGCTTTTGGGTTCAGCGTATGGCCCTGTGAGGATTTCCTGTATTGTGAAACTCGAGACGCAAGACACGAGTGCCGTGTGACCAGTCAAAACTGGAACCACCCACTTTGTCTGGGGCCTGGATCTCAGCGGGCCAAAGGCACACTCGCCGCATACTGATAAACCCCCCCAAATAGTGTGAGGGGGAAGAAAAGCAAGCGCACGTGATCGAGTGGGAGGAGGCACGGGGCGGCTGTGGGGGTGATAAAGAGCGATCTGGCCGCAGAACCCTCCCAGTCAGCTGCAGACGGGAGATTTACACAAGCAGGTGGAGCCTACAATTGGCTCTTTGTTGCTGTTAGAGGACTGAACATGTGCGTCTGTCTCCGCCGGCCTCTTCCTGGATAAGAAGCCACGCAGGCTCCTGCGCCAAGCTCATGTGTGACTCTTTTCTTTTTTTTTTTTTTATCTTCGTGGAAAATCTATAAAACATAGCGTGCCGCTGGGTCTCTTTGGAGCGAAGTTTCCAGCGTAACGCTCTCCTCTCACACGAGACGAGTGCAGTAAATCAATTTTCAAGACCTCGGTTATTTGATTTTGATTATCTCTCGAGGTCACGTTATTAGAATTACGCAACGCGAATGAATTGACATGCGGAGCATGCCGTGGAGTGTGAGCTGCACAGTGGGCGGCACACGGAGCTCTGGCTTTTATGGCTAAATATTTCTAAGTGGAGTCATTCCAAGATGAGATATGCACCATTTGAATCATTTGAGCTTACTCCCACAAAATGAGTGCCAGCACATCTTGAGTGAGTGTTTTCGTCATATCTTGTGACTTCTGGCTACACAGTGTGCACAGTTTCAGCTGACAGCTGCTATTGAACATGTTCACTGTTGAACTGGGACGATAATATATATATATAAATAGATATATAGTGCAGTTTATATCTATATATAGATATAGATATATATCTATATCTATATATATAGAGATATATATATACACATATACATATACATAAAACCCTATTTAGCATGATTGAAGAAAACCCTTTCACTTCACAGACTGAAGGAGTGTCATGTTAAATATAGGCTTTAGTAGTAAGTTTTGGAGTTGACCGGATAATTTGATCAGACAGAATAACCGCCAAGAATCCCACGAGATAATTGGAGAGATGATTACGGGTTGGTGGGGTGGCGTGGAGTGGTGCTCTGCCTGTCCTCAGCTCAGGCCAGACTTTCTCTGTATGCAGATGTTTTTTTTTGGGGGGGGGGCACACAGTAGATCAATGGATAGACGGATAGACACATGGGCAAGGAAGGAGGGGAGGGAGGGAGCGAGGGTCGGTTGGTGGGAAAAGAAAGCCGTTAAAAGGGTGCGTGTCTGTAATTTGCTTTTGAGTGTGATAAAGTAAGGCATGGGAATCTGATGAGGATACATGAAAAAAAAGGCGGAATGCAGATCATTATAAACCTTTTGGGGGAAAATGAACGGTAACACACAGAAACACACACACACACGCGCGCGCACACAAATCTGCCCAGTGTGAGGGCCACGTGAGGGGTGGATTATGCAACAAAGGTTGATTAAGTTCTTATAACCGCCATGTTCCCCCTCCTCTCTGACACACCAGCAGTTTTTATTAGAACGCACCTGAAACCTCCAAATGCCACCCGGCTCTTTGAGGTCTCGCGCCACTGCCATTTTTCCTTTGGTTTATTTTCGCTTCAGTGTCACTCCTTTTAAAGTCGCATCCGCTGATGAAAGAACCGCATTGGCTCCATTGCTGCAGTGAAGCGGCGCACGTGGGCCGACGGTGCTCTCCCGTGCCCGGGAGGTCACTGGGGCAGCGCACTGGCAGGCAACAGGAGTATGTTCACATGTGGTAAAGTGGTAAGATTATGTAAGTCACTTATGTAATCTCCGTCCGTGAACGTGAATGACATCCTATTGCCGTCGGCGTCTGTACCGCCAGCCTGCCAGTAGGTTGCAGTGCACTTCCTGTTCGTGGGTGGAAACCTGCAGTGCACGTGTTCATGTTGGAAGTCATTCCAGGAAGAGGACCGCCGCTGTAATTCGTCCGACATCCTGTACTTGTTCCGTGCAAACGCAACATATTCCGTGTACTCACAACACAAGGGGCTTGTTAAAGGATATATAAGCCCAGTGGGACATAGTGCAAAGAAAAAGATGTATGAACCTCTCGTAGGGTCATGTTGCCGCCTCTCAGTGTTGTTGTTTACACAATCATTATCTCCCCCAGTGGCTGGGATCAGGCCCCCGTTTCCACCACATGCTCCTCTCGGTCCTATGATTCTGTCGTTAAAAATAGTCCTTCATGTGTCCAGGGGTAGGATGGGTGGCTAACGCGACGCAGGCCTTCTTCTGGTTATGCTCACCCTGCGTGTGGAGGAGACGCGTGGCAGGTTATTGATGGTTACTGCTGGTGTCTGTGCCACAGGTGTCCCAACCTGCTCGAGCTGTCGCTCTCCGGCTGTGGACACATCACCGACCAGGATGTGCTCTCCGTGCTGCAAAGCTGCGGGAAGCTGCGGCGCCTCCGTCTGGAGAACTGCGTCCGCGTCAGCGACCGCACCCTGCAAGGTGTGGTGGTCCACGGCGGCGGTCTGGAGGAGGTGAAGTTGGACTTTTGCAGGAACATCACCCAGGCGGGGCTGCAGGCCGTCAGGGAGAGCAGGCCAGGCGTCCAGCTGAGTGCGGAGAGAAGCGCCGATTTGATCCCGGACTGCAAGCCTGAGAAGAAGGTGCCGCTTCGGAGGACGCTGCAGAAAGTCCTGCACTTTTCCTGAGGTGCGTTACCTTCTTTCAAATGGACCACGTTTGGACTTTATTTATGACTTGTGTGTTTTATGCCTTTTGTCAAAAAAAATTACTTATTTATTTTTAGTTTAGTGTTTAGTGTTTTTGATACTTTTTTTTACACAATGTACTAATTGAATATGAAAAATCCTGACAATACCATGCATTTTATGTCTATTCCCGAGTTGTAACAAGGGAGTTTTTCATTCTAACTCACCTCACAATTACGTCTTGTACACGCTGAAATCCCTATTCGTAACCTTAAATCAATAAACAACGAAATACTTGTACAGTGTTCGTATCATTTAATGAGTCATTGTGAGATTTCTTAAGAGGAAAATGTAGAGAATGATACTGATCTCGTGGAGCTACATACAAAAGCCAATTCAATTTGTGCCGACTTAAAATGGAGGGAAACAGCAAAGCGATCCAAAAGTTAAAAAAAATAAAAATACCTGAACCATCGAGCAGCACCTCAAACTCACCCAAAATCGAAAGCATTACGTGGCGTTTGCTTCATCCGTACAAAAATAAAACAACGGAGACATCGTTCTCTTCTCTTTTATAGAGGGGGGTTTTGTGCTGGACTATTTTTGGGTCAGAAGCAGTTGCCAGGCAACCAAGGAAAACAAAAAGACGTAACGTGTTCATCTCAGAATGCCGTAACAAGCGGCTTGCTCCTGCGTCCTATCAAGTATTTTAATGGTTTAATTACAATACGCACTCTCCCGAGGCGGTTAACCGCATAGCTCCCCGGTCCTCAAGAACATAAGTCATGTGTACTCTCTGTCATGGTCAGGCATGTCGTTGCAAGGAGGAGGGTTCTCCTCGGCCAGGCCCTGTGCGGTGATTGGAATCGTATTATATAAGACTGAGACACATGTCGAAGTAGGTTGATTGGGGGAGTGTTTCTGTCCGTAAATGCCATGTGACTATTTTATTGCAGCCTGCTGCTGCGGCGGCGGCGGCCGCCGCTGCAGAGTGCTCCACATCCAGCTATGTTTAAAGAAGGACCATATGTTCTCGCAGAAGGTCAACATGTGCTTCGAGGATGTAATGAGGATACTGTCGGTGGCAAGTGTTTAGATTCCTTCATGAAAAGGTCGCAACACCGTTGGTGTTTCTACTTAATGTCTTTTTTCCCCCCCCACACTGTGTGGGTTTAAAAAAAAGAAAAAAGAAATGTTTTCATGAGTTGCTGCATTTTGTGATCCAATTCACAATGATTAACCCAGAGACCTGTAACAGTGTTATGGTTTGTTTTAAATGGATGAACTACAGCCATTCCATGACGATGTTCAATTATAATCTGAGTGATTCAATATTTTTATTTGATACAATTGTTAAAAAAAAACCAAAAAAAAAAACATGTGTATAAAAATACAAAGAAAGAATGTTTTAGGATGGCTTTGAAGTAGTAAGTAATAGCTGTATAACCCAACCTACTGTATGCATATTAATCAGCATAGGCCTCCACTGATCTGCTAGTTTCCACTGGGCCAGGATTTTTTGCTGTCTGATTCCCAAAGAAGACATTTCTGAAGGACCTGTTGACAAAAAGGTGAATCCGTGGATGATCGCTTGCTGTCCACGCTTGTCACCGCACCAATACTGACGTGTGTAACTTTTGGTAGTGCGTAACGCTCCCCTAGTAGCCGTAAAAATGTGTAAGTTATTGTGAGTGTAGCCTCTGTGTCCCTGCGGTGGCTGGCAGCGGTTGGTGCTTGAGGTTGTGTGTTAACGCACCATACCAGAGGTGGTGAGTAGGCTCATGGTTTCGAACGCTTTTTTAACCTGAAGTATGAGCCAGCGCTAATGGCGGTTTCCCCCTTTTCCGGGGTTTTTTTTTTTTTTTTTTTGTCTGCCATTTGTTTAGTCCTGTAGTTTGGACCTGCTTTGCTTTTAGTTTGCTGAGGCGTTCAGCCCTTCATAAAGCATTTTCTGGAAAGTCCGAACACATTTCTTCATGTGCTCTTGTTTTGTGGTTGGTTCCATTTTTACCATGAGGTGCACTTACACTTTAAGATTCCACATTGTGGCCTTTCTACTGATCATTGTAGATCTTTCAGCGGCTTCGGTGCCTGCTTGTCTTATTGTGTTGATGATTATTGAAAATAAAAATGTGATTTACTTCTCCACTCGCGTCTGTGCCTACTTAGTAAACAAACCTGTGTCTGTGTCTCATGCAATCATATTTTCGTCTAGTTTCTCCCCCCACCTCGCCACAATTGGATAACTCCATAACTTCACACTGCTCCATCAGCATATCCGAATTGTGAATAGAGTAGCCGAGCACAGCCTTCACCCTGATCGAGTGCATGAGAAAATAAGGACTTGTCTCTTCGACGCAGTAGCCGTTCTCCTCTGTCTTCGCTGAACAAAGCTTTTCTGCGCGAGCTCTTCAATAATTATGAAACCGTGCATGAAAAAGAAATTCACCGTTTCTGACCCTCACTTCTCGAAACACTGCAGGTGACACAGGTGCTCTTTCGTGAGAACAATCACCGGGAGATTTCGTGTTAAAGCTTCATATTACGAAGATCAAGAGGAAGTATTTTTTTCATCTTTATCACTCTCTTTCAGAAGTTGTTAGTTTGTCTCTCGGACAAACTAACCTTTCCTAAAACACTCGACCACTATTTTCTGACTCGAATGCGCAGTGGCCTGCAGCTCTTTGTGAAATCTCTCACTCAAAACCATAAGCGCCCTGCGCCGAGTTAGACAAAACTTGCCAACACATCTGCCCTCTGATGCACTGGGCCATTGCAAGCACAGGTGTCGCAGCTTAAACGCAACGACTCATCACAGCTGCGGCTAACGACGCGAGGCCATCAATCCGCGCCAGAGCACTGGTCGGTGAAGCAAGTGCCATGGGCGAAAAACAATCTCTCAAAAGAGAAGCAGAGGAAGAGTGTGGGGGGTGGTCCAGGCGGGGAGAGAAATGGAGGAAGAGAAAGAACCGTCATTTTCGGATGAAATCGGAGCTGCTGTGATGGAACGTGTTGTCGTCCATGGATTGACAGCAGGACCCAGCGCTAGATGATTCACCGTGTCCGCAGACTCCGAGAGAACAGGTAATTGCTTTTTTTTTTTTGCCATCAGTTGTGTGTTTTTTTTTATTTTGATTGACTTACGTAGGTTTGGGGTTGAGCACGGGTGGAACTGTTTGGAGGGAATTGTTGGGAGGATTTGTGAACGTGGTTTGAAAACCGGGTTTTGTGTTTACAGTTTGGAGAAAAGGGTGGAAGGCTGGAATAATTGTGTCTCGGTAAGGTAATTGTGAATACTTTGAATTGCCTGAGGAGTGTTTCAGTGGAAACATTTGAGGACACCGCATTGCCGGTTTGGTCTTTTTGTTTTTTTCTGTTTATGTAACTCCGCCTCTGAGGAAACGAAATTGTTTAGGTTTTTGCGTCTGCTTTTATGCGGATGTGCTTTCCCTGAAACTTCCGCCAAATAATCCTCCCTACGGCTTTGAGTCTGGAAGAGGGTTTTGCTCACAATATTACAAAGGTCAATGGATTTTAAATAACTCCAAGCACTCATTGTGCAGCAGAATGACATGGCTACTTCTTGTGTACTAAATCAATATATTATTGGATTAATGTTGGCATTTGAATGGCTGACCTTTACAATTGAAACGGCATTTCCTGTTGTTGGGGTTACTATGGTTTTCGATTAACTGTGTCTAAATCTACATTGATTGAGCATAGTGCTGGATATTGAATATTGTTTTGCTTTTTAATTTCAAGGGACAACTTTTGATTACATGCATGTTCTTGTTCAAACCTGCCACCCAACATTACCCAAAAAGCAACACAAACTATTTGTTGCTGGATATCCTGGCATGTTTGTTTGTATTGTAGCTTTGAGCTGCTGGCTTGATGGGTGGACTACAGAGGTGCTGTAAGTTGACGTCTTTCTGCCCCCACACTCCAGGTTTTTCAAGTTCAGGCTTGTGGTCTTCAGTCCCAGCCAGCCCTGCGTCACTCAAGGAAATACATCAGATTTTACGCAGCTCCCTTCAGAGCCACAAAACTCTCTTGACAACCTTTTCCCATGTTGTGCTCCTCGTGTCCTTATAATAGCCTGTGTAAAACCCCCCCCCCCCCCTGAATTGTTAACCCCCCCCCCCCCCCCCCCGTCCCCCTGTTTTTAAATAAAGTACACCATAATTTAGAATCATTGGACCATGATAACCAGAATCTTTGAGAAAACGTTGATGAGCACCGCTACGGTTACGACCTTTAAACCCTGACAAGTCTGCTTTTCAAAAAGGGGAAAATCACCATTATTTAGTTTTCTATGTGTGTAGTATGTAGTATTTGTTCAGTAACCTTGCCTGTGGCTGCGGTGGATGTAGTCAAATAAACAGAGCAATATTTATCATCTAAATGCTCTCAGGACGACAACAGGCGAAGAATGAGGCATATTATCTGAGTGTCCATGCAGCGAAAAAGGCCTTTGTGAGGCTGAAGTAGGGCCTTTCCCCCTGTGTGAAACATGAGCTGTTGGAGACAGGATGCTGGCAGTAATAAAGGTTGGGGGGGGGTGGCTATTTAAGAAATTTAAGAAACCCCAAAATCAGCAGTTTCCTGACAGGCCTTATAAGGTCAGCCACGGGAGGCATTTCCAGTATCCCTCCACCGATTACTCACCCATGGACGGGAGAAGGGGGTGTTGACACTTCGACCGGGGAGGGAGGAGGATAAGAGGGAGAATTTGTCTTTTCATTTTGTGCTATTTTTTTTTTTTTCTGACCTTAACTTTTATGGCATAAGTGTCTGCAGGTCAGGCTGTAACCTAACTCGATAATGGCGATGAATAATGAAGTCTAGACAGTGGGAGCACGGGTTCTCTCCCCTTTAATGAGACGGGGCGAACCTAGGTTGTCAATTTGTACGGTTTTACCCGTATTATCTCACACAAATATTGATGTAAGCTGGAAATATGAACTTTTATTGTTCAGTTCTGCTACTGTAGTTATTCTCAAGGACAGGATCCTGTCATTGTGTCCCTTTCAATGCAGTTTTGCATTTCTGATGTTTTTAAAAATATTTTATTTTTTTGAGATTTTTTGACGACATAGTATCCTATGACCAGGGGTGCACATAACTTCTTTGTAGGATGATTACCAGGAGACATGCGATGCTCCCATGTATGTGGATGTGTGGGGGGTGCGATGTATACCTGCGTACCCTTTATTTGATTTTTTGGCATTTTTGGAATACTTACGTTTTTTGTCAATTTTTTGACAGCATAGTATGACTTTTTTTTCACCTCCACCATATATTTGCGCATTTCTGTCTTTGTTATAAATCTTTGAAGTGTTTTCAGAATTTTTGACATGTGAAGTGTTTATATATTTTTTTGTCAAATTCAGGACGACTTTCCATACTTTTTAAAAAAAAATTTCACCTCTACCTTATTTGTAATCATTCCTGATGTTGCAATGTACTTTTCAAAGTGTTTCAAAATGTTTGAATTTTTGGAAGAAACTCTATAGTATGACTTTATTTAATCAATGTTGTCAAACTTCTTAAACCTCAGTCATATATTTGAGCATTTTGCATGTTTTTAGGCATTTTTTCACAAATTTTCATTTTTGACATGCTATTAAGACATGCTATACTATGATATTTTTGGACGACATACAAAAACTTTTTTTTTCTTTTTTTTTTTCCACTTTTCTTCAACCTCAGTCATATATTTGAGCATTTGGGATGTTTTTAAGCATTTTTTGAAATATTTTCATTTTCGACATTTTTTACATTTTTGGAAGACATGCTATACTATGATTTTTTTGGACGACATACAAAAACTTTTTATTATTTTTTTTCCACTTTTTTCAACCTCAGTCATATATTTGAGCATTTTGCATGTTTTCATGGATGTTTTTTCATTTTTTGACATTGTTGTCATTTTTGGACGACATATCATACTATGATGTTTTTGGTCAAATTTTGGACGACATACAAAGATGTTATTTTTTTTATTTTTTTCACTTTTCTTCATCCTCAGTTATATATTTGAGCATTTTGGATTTTTTTAGGCATTTTTTCACATATTGTCATTTTTCGACCTTTTTGACATGTTGGACGACATACTATACTATGACGTTTTTGGTCAAATTTTGGAGGACTTACAATTTATTTTTTTTCCACTTTTCTTCAACCTCAGTTATATATTTGAGCATTTTGGATGTTTTAGAGCATTTTTTCAAATATTTTCATTTTTTAAATTTTTGGACGACATACTATACTATGATGTTTTTGGTCAAATTTTGGACAAAATACAAAAATGATTTCTTTTTCACTTTTCTTCAACCTCAGTCATATATTTGAAAATTTTGGATATATATATATATATATTTTTTTTTTTTTATATTTTCATTTTTTGACGTTTTTGACATTTTTGGACGACATGCTATACTATGATGATTTTGGACAACATACAAAAATGATTTCTTATTCAGTTTTTTTCCACTTTTTTCACCTCAGTCATATATTTGAGTGTTTAGCAAGTTTTTAAGCATTTTTTTTTAATATTTTCATTTTTGACGTTTTTGACATTTTTGGAAGACATGCTATACTATGATATTTTTGGACAAATTTTGGACGACATACAAAAACTTTTTTTTTCTTTTTTTTTTCACTTTTCTTCAACCTCAGTCATATATTTGAGCATTTTGCATGTTTTTAGGCATTTTTTCACATATTGTCATTTTTTGATGTTTTTGGTCAAATTTTGGACAACATACAACAATGATTTCTTATTCATTTTTTTTTCACCTCAGTCATATATTTGAGTGTTAAGCAAGTTTTTAAGCATTTTTTGAAATATTTTCATTTTTGACGTTTTTACATTTTTGGAAGACATGCTATACTATGATATTTTTGGACAAATTTTGGACGACATACAAAAACTTTTTTTTTACTTTTTTTTCACTTTTCTTCAACCTCAGTCATATATTTGAGCATTATGCATGTTTTTAGGCATTTTTTCACATATTGTCATTTTTTGATGTTTTTGGAAAACATACAACAATGATTTCTTATTCAGTTTTTTTTCACCTCAGTCATATATTTGAGTGTTAAGCAAGTTTTTAAGCATTTTTTGAAATATTTTCATTTTTGACGTTTTTACATTTTTGGAAGACATGCTATACTATGATATTTTTGGACACATTTTGGAATACATACAAAAACGTGTTTTTTCTTTTTTTTTTCACTTTTCTTCAACCTCAGTCATATATTTGAGCATTTTGCATGTTTTTAGGCATTTTTTCACATATTGTCATTTTTTGATGTTTTTGGTCAAATTTTGGACAACATACAACAATGATTTCTTATTCAGTTTGTTTTCACCTCAGTCATATATTTGAGTGTTAAGCAAGTTTTTAAGCATTTTTTGAAATATTTTCATTTTTGACGTTTTTTCATTTTTGGAAGACATGCTATACTATGATATTTTTGGACAAATTTTGGACGACATACAAAAACTTTTTTTTTTCTTTTTTTTCACTTTTCTTAAACCTCAGTCAAGTATTTGAGCATTTAGCATGTTTTTAGGCATTTTTTCAAATATTGTCATTTTTTGATGTTTTTGACATTTTTCGACGACATACTATACTATGATGTTTTTGGTAAAATGTTGGACAACATACAAAAATGATTTATTTTTCATTTTTTCCACTTTTTTTCAACCTCAGTCATATTTGAGCGTTTGCATGTTTTTAGGCATTTTTTCACATATTGCCATTTTTTGATGTTTTTGACAATTTTGGACGACATACTATACGATGATGTTTTTGGTCAAATTTTGGATGATTTACAAACATTTTTCTTTTTTTAATTTTTTCACTTTTCTTCAACTTCAGTCATATATTTGAGCATTTTGCATGTTTTCAGACATTTTTTTTTTTTTAATTTCATTTTTGACGTTTTTGACATTTTTGGACGACATACTATACGATGATGTTTTTGGTCCAATTTTGGATGATTTACAAACATTTTTCTTTTTTTCATTTTTTCACTTTCCTTCAACTTCAGTCATATATTTGAGCATTTT
>JAFBJU010000385.1:559371-732633 GCA_016785305.1 Colistium nudipinnis | reverse complement strand
CTATTTTGCCGTCCAAAATGTTGAAAAAAACGCCTTACTATAGCCTTACTTTCGGGCCCAAAAATGCCAAATTTTCAAACATTTCGAAAACACTCGAAACTCGCACAGCAGCATCGGCAGGGCTTAAAAATAGGGTATGTGCGAAAATAAAGTGAAAAAAGTGCAAACTTCCTAGTTTTTGGGGACTTTTTTGCCGTCCAAAATGTGAAAAAAACACCTTACTATAGCCTTACCTTCGGGCCCCAAAAATCTAAATTTTCAAACATTTCGAAAACACTCGAATCTCGCACAGCAGCATTGGCAGGGTTTAAAAATAGGGTTGGTGTGAAAAAACTGTGAACTTCCTAGTTTTTGGGGACTTTTTTGCCGTCCAAAATGTGGAAAAAACGCCTTAATATAGCCTTAACTTCGGGCCCAAAAAAACAACATTTTCAAACATTTCGGAAACACTCGAAACTCGCACAGCAGCATCGGCAGGGTTTAAAAATAGGGTAGGTCCAAAAATGAAGTGAAAAAAGTGCAAACTTTCTAATTTTTGGGGGCTTTTTTGCCGTCCAAAATGTGGAAAAAAAAAAACGCCTTACTATAGCTTTACCTTCGGACCCAAAAAAATCTAAATTTTCAAACATGTCGAAAACACTCAAAACTCGCACAGCAGCATCGGCAGGGCTTAAAAATAAGGTAGTTGCGAAAATGAAGTGAAAAAAGTGAAAAGTTCATAGTAAAAAGGCCTTAGTATAGCCTTATGTTGGCGTGAAACATTTCAGAGCATTTGAAACTCGCACAGTAAAAATCGCAGGGCCTTAAAATAGGGTAGATGCAAAAAAGGGAAAACGTTATAATATAGCCTGTCGTCCAAAATTTGTCAAATCTGCTTACTATAGCTTTAAAAACACAAACAAAAACACATTTGAAACGTGCATATGGACGTCGGCACTGTGATAAAATATGGTAGAGGATGACAAAAATAAAGAAAACGTCATAGTATAGCAAATCCTCAAACATTTGACAAAAACATTGTTTTTTTGTATGTTGTCGGGACAAGGTCACACTGAAGCAGAGATGGACTGACACGTGCTCTCTTTGGAGGCAATGTTTATTCAATCTTCGACTGTGGTTTTTACAAAGGACACAAATAAACGGGTCTGGCGTAAGCAAACACAACCACAGTCTCTGTCATGGGGAGGCATGGTGAACATCGAATCAGCAGAAACTCAGAGATCATAAATCAAACACCATGTAACGCGAAAAGGTTTCAATATCTTGAAGAGACTTCAGAGATGTGAGAAAATGTCATGTGTGTTACAGAAAGCAGCATGGTACCTGAGGAGGCACCAACAGGAGCTGGAGCTGCTTCTGATTGGCAGCACAACTATGGGTGTTGAATTTACTGAAGGGGTGAGTCCAATTTATCCTTTTCAAGTTTGTTGTCGATGTTTAAGCGCGGGACACCTATTCAAGGAACGGACGATCCTTTAGTTTCTGTTTTTCCCCTGAACGAAAAGTTATTGTGTCATTTAATGGGAAGGTATTAGTAAGCCAACCCACGGCTAGATGGGCTGGCTGCGGAAACAGCTCAAATGTTGCTGCCCCTGCTGCCAGCTGACTCAGAGCAGGGTAACAGGTGTCTGGCATGGCTGCCATGCACCACTTCGCCACCTCGCTAAACAGAGACACCTACTGGGCGCAACTTTACATGCCCATTTTCGACACCAAAAGGTATCGACTAATCTGAGGTATAAATTGTTCCCGCTGCTCTGGTGTGATGTTGTATGTTACAATATGAAAATACAAGATGTGCGAATAACAGATCGTCCTCTGTCTTTTTTTTTTTGTAGAATTACTGGAGCAACACGGGTGGAAGAGATGACTCAGACAGGTAAAAACAGAAATAAAGGAATATCGCACTGTTATCTGGGAGCCAGGTTGACAATACAGTATATGCAAAAGTAATGTTTTTCGCTGTTTAGTTACTTAAGTTAAGCATCGTAAATGGAAAAAAGGGGCCAAAACGTTTTGTTGGTCATTTCAAGTTTCAATGTTCAGACCTTGATTTTGGCTCTTCAATGGAAGGTGTTTTCTGCCCTCCCAGGATTCCCTCTGGTACAGACAGCTGGATGGATTATGTTCCCCTCTCCGATAAGGGGACGGGCTCCGTTGTTGTTCCACAGCACCTCGTGGAAGGTAAATCTTTACCCAGCTGAACGGCAGACAAGTGGCAAAGGTTCAATCATTCATGTCGACATAAATCTTCTCCGACCACCTTAAATGAGATAACATGTTGCGCTCCGCCAATGCTGTTGCGTGATCCCATCTAGGCGGGCCCCTGGTGTACGACGGTGTGGAGCTGGTGCAGAACTCCGCGGCCTTGAACGGGACCCAGCGGGTGCTGCTGGATCATGTTATATCCGAGGACGAGTGTGCAGACCTCAGACACCTGGCACACGTGAGGCCATTACACAACATTAGCACAAGCGGGGCTTTAAATCACTGCAACTGTCATGAACAACAATGCGCGTGTTTTCAGCCGCTTGAGGGTTTGAACACCGCTTCAGGTCTGGAAATTACACTTGGCTTCGAATGGCCAATTGTCTGAGCCTGTTCGAAGAGTAAGTTTCCGTGTGCGAAATCAATACCTGAAGCTGGCTATATATTTGCCTCCCAGGCCGTCACCATGGCAGGAGACGGTTACAGAGGGAGGACGTCTCCTCACACTCCCAATGAGAAATTCGAAGGAGCCACGGTACTCAAAACATTGCAGGTAAACGTACCGCCGAACATAACCTTATTTGATTTCTTTTAGAACATCGTCTACGCGCACGTGAGCCGATCATCATTACCGACTTGAGAGCGTCATACTTGGAGATGCAGACGAAAAGTGATTCGTCACACGTCTCACGCGGCTATCTTGTCTTTCGCGCCCCGCAGTACGGCTTCGAGGGCCGAGTGCCCATGGCGAGCGCTCGCCTCTTCTACGACATCAGCGAGCGAGCCAGGCGCATCGTTGAGTCCTACTTCCTGCTCAACTCCACCCTGCACTTCTCCTACACGCACCTGGTGTGCCGCACGGCCATCACAGGTCAGTTGTCGGCGCAGCAGAGGCATGGCACGCCGACCGTGTGGATGAAATCATAATGTTTTTTTTTCTCCCTCAGGCCAACAGGAGCACAGGAATGACCTGAGCCACCCCATCCATGCCGACAACTGTCTGCTGGACCCCGAGGCCAACGAATGCTGGAAGGAACCGCCAGCATACACCTACCGAGACTACAGGTAAGAGTGTGAAGCCGCCATTATCACAGCACATCAAATAAATAAATCCACCGTTCCGCCGCTATGTCACGGAGTTGAACACGTGCAGTGGTCACCGCCTCATCGAGCATCTTTCTTCTCTTTTTTTTTTAGCGCGCTGTTATATCTTAATGGAAATTTCGAAGGAGGGGAGTTCATATTCACAGAAATGGATGCCAAAACGGTCACGGTAAGCAGCTTGTTCTGCCACATGAGACTATACAATTGATATATATATATATATATATATATATATATATATATATATAAATAAAAATACGAAGTGGTATTTTTAACCTTACCTCTGTTCCTCCTCCATCTCATGTTTCGTCCTCTTCAGGCCTCGGTGAAGCCCAAGTGTGGCAGGATGGTGGGCTTCTCATCGGGAGGGGAGAACCCACACGGCGTGAGGGCCATCACCAGTGGACAGAGATGCGCTGTGGCTCTGTGGTTCACATTGGATCCGCTCTTCAGGGAACTGGTAAAGGCCTCCTGTAATTAAAGTATTTTAGCTGGCATGTTCTCAGTGAGTAAACAGTCTGTACTCATTTCAATTACAGTTTTCGGTTCAATACAAGATGTAAACATTTAAGAAAAAAAAAAAGAAGATCTGACCATGTTTACTCTCAATCCCTTGTTCTTAGTTTAATATATTTGCCCCATGGGAATATTTCTTTATTTCGCCCTTGGTTTTCTTGCTTGTTCAATTTCAAAGCAGTATTTTATTTTTTTTGTTTAATTTTGCGTCTTGATATCACGCACAAGGCAGCTTTCTTTAATCAAAGCCTGTCTTTTCAAACCCCAACTTGGGCATGCTGGAAGAATGGTAGGAGCATTTCAATTATTGTTCCATGGCGCATTGTCGAATCAGGCTTTATTAAGTGTTCTGACTTAAATATGTCTTAGTTGCCTATATGTTTTTGCCTCCTTAATGCATCTTCATTATTTCTCTTCTTTAGGAAAGATTACAGGCAGATGAGGTCATCCAGGCACTGGACACAGACTCTGTGTGGGGTCAGGGCCTCAACATCAACCCGAAAGACGAACTGTAGAAGCAGCCAACGTGCTCCTCCATCTCCACACTACCACCTAAATCAAATTCCCCTATATATTTTAAGCTATTTATGAAATGACCTTTGGTTAAGAACATTTCTATTTTTGTACAGCTTGAAGGGCAAGCTCGTTAATATCGTCTTTTTTTTGTGTCAAGTCACATGTTTTGTTTTTTTCCATTTCTCGTAACACCAGTACTTGAGTATACCTTTGGGATTTTTTTATTTTTTATGATTCTTTCCGCTGACGGCCTCAAGTTAGGAAAATGTCAGATGCACATTGTATGGGTTTGCTCCTGGCAGGTGTCGAAGGCGGACCGAACCGTGAAGAAACGCATGACAAAGAGAGAAGAATGGTAGGTGACATTTGTTTGCCATGGTTTCTTAAAAACACACATTTCGTATTTCTGATTTCCGTTCATCTTTACTACCGTACTGTTGCATATATTATTTTTTGCCATGCCAGTAATAATTATTTTTCCAGAGTAGGCAGTGCACTGTTTTTCTCATGTGGGTGTTTCACATCTGAAATAGCATTCATTTAAAAGCATGTTATTGAGAGGGATGTTTTGTTTTGCTGAATATTTAATGATAATGCACTCTGTCCTCTGTGTGTCAGGTCTGAAACAAACTGAAAATGTTTTTTGTACTACTTACCCTGCCGCCTGTCCCGTGATGAATCACTCCCCTTCTATTCGAGTTATACAGAGCAGGATACAGGTGTACATGTCCCCTCTGACGTGTGTGTGTGTATGTGTGTGTGAGCGCGCGCGCGCATGTGCGTGCGTGTTTGTCCTCAATGGTATATGGCTGCTGTTGTAACTGTCCACACTTCTTATGAGGAACTCTTCTTCATAACAGATGTCCATTGTTTCTGTTTCAAGGAACACATATTTGTAACCTCTTTTGTCTTTTATAGGCAGAGTCGTGCACTGTAAATCCAGTGGAGACAAATGTGCAAAGAGTAACTTTGTTTTTCTGGAAATATTTAATAACGTTAATCAGAAAATGAATCCTGTTGTTTTGTAAAGGTAGGCCATTTTTGTTTCACTGATTCTTTATTTTGAAATGCTGTGGCACACAACATGTATGTGTCCGTGTCTATAGATTTAAAAAAATAATATTCCGCATTTTTGTACATTTGTTGTATTTATTTCCGCATATCATTGGGACATCATTCACACTCTGTGAATACAAATTATGAAACACCAGGGAATACAATTACTTCGGACAGAAAATACGTTTCATTACTTTACAGTCTTTTCTAAAGTAAACTCGTATGAAATGCCATTACATATAGTGTATGTAACCAAACGATTAGCTGTGAAGAGCTCTGTTTAAGGTAAAGCGCATCTGCCTGTACTTACACAATTTTGCCTGTGAAGGTTCTCCGTCATCCGGGTCATGGCATCGTCAGGAGTGTTGGAGTGGGCAACTGGGGTGGCCGGGGATACCTGAAGACGTTTCGCCTCTAATCCAAGAGGCCTCTTTAGTTCTAACTGACAGGTGAGAGAGTTCAGGTATGTATCCTCTGTGGGATGCATACCTAATTAGAAGACCGTTAAGCCAAGTTTGCAGGTCGTTGGCACCCGAGTCCGGGTGTAGAGGCGGGTCGTTGGCTCCACCAGAGAGGTCCCGTGTGTCGGAAGCGTAGCAGCCTCGGTGTCTGCTGTTCTTCCGACAGCCACCACAACACAGGGGACCTCTCGTGTGAAGCGACCAACGACCCTCCTCTACACCAAATCAGGGGACAACAATCTGCAAGCCTAGCCTAACCAAACAATCCACTAATTAGTCTGGCGAATTGAACTTTCTCACCAGTCGGTCAGAACTGAAGCAGCCTCTTGGATGAGCGGCGAAAGGTGCTCAAGAATCTTCCAATTAGTCCAGTTGTCGGCTCCAACGCTCCTGCTGAGAATGACAACAACGTGGAGAAAAACAACAAAAAAAACATTGTTTTAGTGTTGCAGCAGCCCAGTGTTTTTCTGACTTTCTGTCTGGCAAAAAAACGACAGAACAAGTTTGTAATTACATTCTTAATGGTTCAGAATTGAAAGAAAAACCTGATATACAATGTGTTCACACCGAGTAGAGGTCGCTATGGTAAACTTTGTCTTTTCAAGAAATGTGCTCAAACACGGCACAGAAACAAAGGACACAAAACCTGAGCGCCAAGTGAACAGAGAATAAACTACAGCCCATTGCTCCACACCAAGTTCTGTGTTGTCCGGTCTCTGGTTGAATTACTGAACAAGCGACACTGTGAATACAGAGGGACAGTGGGCCGAGTCTGCTTTAGAAGTAGAAGGAAAGTTGCTCAGTAAATCGTAGTGACTTGCTTTCGTTGACCGCGCACGAGAGGTCCCGCATCCGCCGCGCTCGCCGCTCCTCATGCAACAGCCTGCGGGATCGCTCTCGGGCAGCCAGCTTCTCCGCTCGCTTCTCGGCACGCTTTCGTTGCACCCATCTGGGGACAGGGAAGAGGATAGGGGGACCATTCGGTTAGATGACAAATTTGCACAGTAGGTAGTTCACATTAAATGCCACCTCACAGACATGTAGAAGAGCACACTTACTACTAAGTATAAGTAATAAGTATTTAGACGAACTCTCTGAAATAAAATGAAATGATTCTATATTTTCTGAAAGCAGAGCCACACTGCCTACAGATTTCAAATCCTAAAACTATTTTTACTGTATTTAAATGAAATCAAACAGCGGTGTCAGTACGGCATGCAGCTATAATAAGAGGGCGAATAAAAACAAACAAACATTGAATTTGATTTGGTTGGCAGATACTAAACATGAAGAGGATATCCGGGTCAGGATCAAAAACAAAAACCAACAACTGTTACTAGCCATCAATACAAACAGAGCTCTGGCCAGGTTTGCGTGAGACTCGTTGCACCCTGGACAGGTGTCCAGTATCTCTGTTCAGTTACATTCCTATGCCTCAAAAATGACTCGCATAGGCGTAAAAGTCCGTTTACCCAATGCAACGTGTCCTAGAGCCCAGATTAGAAATGCCAGATGAGGTACAGTTGAGCTGTAGCCAAACGCATCCAAACAAATAAGCTTGGGGTCTCGGCGCTAAGGGATTTTTAAGGAAACCGCGAAAGGTGAACTCACAGTTTGAAGGCACGCTCGCTCTCCTCGCGGCTGTGTAAGAGGTAACCGCTGTCTTCCTCCAGTCTCTTCAGCTCCACCAGCTCTCGCTCTTTCTGCTGCTGGCGCTGCTTCCTCTGAAGCCACAGCCTGAAGGCCTCCTCCGAGTCACTGTTTGAAGATTCTCTCTGTGGAAAATAAATGCAGTTGTAATGGGAAAATTCCTGCAAACATAACAGCGATGGAATGTTTAAGCGGCTCCGATGCCGCCTGTAATTGAGTTTTCCATGAAATGTCCGTGAAGGAGGTATATATATTTCAGCCACATCCTTTATTATTCCGTGCACATGGTAGTTAAAAAAGAGTACATCTTGTCGGCTACCGACACATTTTAAATAAATAGACAAGGGCAGGACACTAGGAGGATCGGGGCTGACTAATCAAATCAAATAACTGAAGATTTCATCAAAACAAAAATGGTCAAGTGAGTTTGAGAAGGTCAGGGCGCCACCTGGTGGCCGTACCTTAGAATTAATCCTCTCCATCTCCTGAGCTCGGAGGACTCGTCTCTCCTCCTGCAGCTTCTCCCTTTTCCTCATCAGCCAGGCTTTGAACGCCAGCTCGTTCTCCTGCTTCTTGTGCTCCTCTTCGTCGCGCCTCCTCTGCTCTGCCTGAGATGCCCAAACAAGATTTAAGAAAATGGGAAACCAGATATTAGTACAACAAGCGGAAACATAAATATAAGGTTGATCAGCTGCAGGGCCTGTTCCCTACCTCCCTGGCCTGCTTCTCCCTCCGCTCCTGGATCCTGTGCAGCAGCTCTTTCTGCTCGGGGGAGAGGCTGTAGGTGGCTTGGCAAGGTGTCCCGGCGGCCGACTGCGCTCGCCTCTTGCCTCCTCTCCTCTGGCTGCCGCCCTGGCTGTGGGTCGCCGAGCAGGGCCTGGTCCGGGGCTGCGATGGAGGCCGGGGAGCCCGGAGGTGATGGACACCCGGCTTGAAAAGGGAGGAGCCAGCACGGGAGCGAGGGGGGGAGGAGGGGGAGGAACGATGGATCTTGCTGGACTTCGCAGTCTGCTGCTGGAGACGTGAGGAGGAGAAGTCGCCGTAGTTGTTTGCTATGGGTGGGAGGAGCCCTTGACTCTCCATCTCTTTCAAACTGACCAGGTCAAACTTCCCATCTTTCTCGACAAGGACTCTGTCCTCAGCCATGGCCTGCCCTCCATCACTGCACTCCCCCGCCCAGCCAGATCCGGCCCTCTCCTCCCGAGGGGAAAGTTTCAGCTCAGACAACTTCCCTGACACGGTCTCTGCCTCTTTATCCTTCAGCCTCTCCTTCCCCGATGCCGCCTCTCCGCTATTTTCTCCTTTCGCAACCTGCAGTGGTGGCACCACCAGGTCCACCAGCGTCTCTTTGAAATGCAGACGCCTGCGCCGTGTACAATCCGGAGTTTCCTGGTCCTGCAGTTCCCTGTTGGCCTGCTGGATCTTCTCCAGGATGTACTTCTTCTCCTCGTCTGTCTGGTCCTCCGTCCCGGGAGGCGGTGGCACCATGGGTGAGGACTTATTCGGGCTGTCTTTTTCATAGTCGAACTCCAACGGCTCCATAGGTGAGGGCCACCTCTCTTCATCCTTATCCTCATCCAACTCCTCTGTGTCTTTGCCTTTTTTCTCCTCTTTGCGCCTCTTCTCCTTTCGTTTCATCCCTCGCCGCTTCACATCCTCCTCCAGTTCTTTGTCAATTTCTGCCTCCATGTCCTTAAACTCAGGAGCCTGTGGGGTGAAAGAGGCAAGGGCACACTGAACATACACTCCATTCATTAAGGTGTTTTGAGTATAATTATCAATACTTGGCAGATAAAAGGTGTACTGGGGGCGATGACAGACATGCGCAAGTGTGCTCATTAATATTGCAAGCAGCAGTAGCATGGTGAAAGTATGTCACTGTATGTAACAGTGTAGGTTTCACGTGCAAACAGCTTGGGTAACTCAACGCCACCCTCCGCAACACTTTCACAGAGCAGGGTCCGACTCAGGACCCAGTCTACAGTAAGCTGATCCAAGAGATGACAAAGACCCAGGGGTGATCAAAACTGGAGTACAACAGAGAGGAGACGGACCTCCGTCTTGCACGAGTCACAATTTAAAGAAAGAGGCCTACCTGGTCCACACTATGGCCTTCCTCGTCGATCAACCAGTCCAAGTCCTTCTCAAAGTCATCCTCGTAATCCTCCTGGGACTTTGAGCAAACCACCTCACTCATCGTCGCCCACTGGGAGAAGATGAGAGATACATTTTAGAAGTGATTACAGTCACATTAGCAACAACAACATTGGTGACAGCATTCATTATAAATGATACATACATAAATGAATTGCTCCCAAAAACACGCAGGTTTCTGACTTTTTGGCTGGTGCCACAAATAGATCAAAATAACCTTCTTACACATACGAGAGTTAAGTTAAACTCATGCAAGCCCATTACCAGCCACATGGCGTTATATGGGTCGCGTGTAAATGTATACAGGTACACATGTAATGTATACAGGTTACCTCATTGGCCGGCAGTGGGGGGGGGGAGATGTGATCGCCATCCCCAGGACAGAATCAGCAATACGGGCTTTGCAGCAAACTTTCATTCCTATTTTAGCCACATCAATTCGTTTTAGTCGTCACATACGCTGTGTGATTAGCGTGGCTTTTTTGTTTTGTGATTCCTGTTGTAACTCAGAGCCAATTTCGCATGCTTACGAGACAGGATATAGATAATGCATTCCGTGTAATCCGGTGTATGTCCACAGCTCCGCAACAAACAACAAAAAAAGAACAACTGAGACAGAGTGATGTCGAATGTGAGTGGCAGTGCAGAGATGGTTCTTGTAAGCCAGGTTCATCTAAGTTAAGGCTAGAGGGTTAATAAAAACGGTGGGATTAGGTTGTTAAACTCACCACCAGCTGCCTCTTATAGTCGTAGCGCCCCAGTTTATTTCTAAGCGGTGAATGAAAACACCCAGCAGGTTGTTTGGGGACTGTGTCTGGACCAAACAGTCCCGTCAGTCTGCAGAGCAACAACCGAGTACATAATCTGCTCCTAGTTCCTCCGCAGCTCTAAAAGGTTTAATGGAGCCGTCGCCATAGAGACCCAAAACACGCTTCACTACGCGCGCATGCGCGGTCAGGCAAAACGCAACAAACACTCGCTTCGCTAGGCATATCAAATCTCTGAGTGCCCGACGAAAAGAAGCAAAACCAGCGACAGTTAGTCTGGCCATTTCAATTCAAATTCGTCTGTGAGAAGGCAGAATTAAATCGCAGAATTAAATCGCAGCATCAACTGTGATTATAATTTCTCTGAGATGAGCCACGCATATTCACTTCTCTTTTAGAGACGATTCTATTCAAACGTCTCAGCGAAAACAATGCCAGGGCTTACAACAGAGACGACAGCAAGAAATACCCACTCATCACATATCCAACATCTAATGTGCAAAAAAAAAAAAAGCTCTCGGGCATTAAGAAAACGCTGTTTAGACACGTTATCAAAAACACCCCCACTCCATTTTAAACGAAAACCTGTTCGGACCAATGTTTAGGGCAGAAACGGATACATAATTAATTTACTTAAAAACAGTCTACATTTTATAATAATTTCCTTGGTGATGGTAGGAACTAAAAACAGTCCAGTTATGTCGGTATATTGTATTTACAAAGGCTTTAACTCAGAGAAGAGGTTGACACAACACAACACGCACATGGAATAATCAAGAGCACTTTTGGCATCAGTTAGAATATTGGGTGCGCCTGAACGCAACATTTGATTTCATGCGCACTGCACTCTGGGTGTTGCCGTTTGTTGCGAGGCTTTCGCCGTTGAGGGAACAGCAGTGCTGCGAGTGGCAGAGAACAACATCCCCCACGATGCCCAGGTCACTACTACACTATGACAACAGCAGGTGTGACATAGTCACTGAGAACAGCGACACCGTGTGGACCCACGGAGAACAAATCAATCAGTGTCCCATAGAAATACAGTGAATACAAAAGAAAAATACATAGCTGCTGTATTTCAGCCACAACATGATAGTATTGACAATTATAGCAAAACCCAGTGAGTGACATCAAGACGAAAAAATAAAACAAAACCTTTTCAATTTAGGGATATTATAAATAAATACATAACTTGAAATAATACATTCGTAAACACTGTCACACTGGCCCTGCACTGAGCCACGTTGCCTCTCAACATGAACAACAACGGTTGCAACAGGCAGTTTATTTGATGGTTGCATGACAACATTTTGTTGCTTTATCTATACACAACCTCCGAGGTATCCTGCAAAAGTTTGCACACTTTTTTTCCCCACTATTTGTGTGTTTGGTGTCCTGGATTGTTGAAGGTTTTTAAATCCAATTTGGCATTTAAAAAAAAGTCACAATTTAATATCTTAATACTGGGAGCCAATAAAGACAAAATAGCTCAATCCTAATAGCCGACTTGATAATGTAAACCAGCTTCTATGATGTGCACAGGATAGAAGAAAGTGAAAAGTAAAGTTAAACAATTACATAACAGACACACAAACAAGACTGTAGACTTGGTTACATGTGCAAAGTATCGTAGTGGCTGATTTAGTGACATAATCTAAGGGTATAATCTAAATATAAAGCGGATGATGCCGAATAGAATGACACAAACAGTGAGTTCTCACCTATTTTCCCTTTTTCTGTCCCTGACGGGCCATCTCCGTCCACACAGAAAGCCGATTTGGGCATCAGCCAAAAAAAAGCTGAGTGTATTCAAGTTCCAGCTTTTCCTCTCCATCTGGGTCCAGCACAGGGATGTCAACATTGCGCACCTACAATGAATTGTTTAATTTTGACAAATACAAAGCAAAATGTTATCTATGATAGTTACATAACCTCTGTTGAACAAACCTTTTTTCTTCAAAAGTCAAAAAATTTAATAAATCACGTCATGTGAATGTATAGCATTATATCACAGGACATTACATTACCTAAAACTAATAGCAAAACATGAACAGGAAAAAAGTAAAAAAAAATAATCTTGTGGTACCTTGCTCAAGGACTGGAAGACAGCAATGACAACATCATAAGATGGCCAGTCTGGGAATTGGCTGTCCTCCTGACTCCGGGTGGAGTGTGTCAGGTCTTCCTCCTGCCAGAGTCTAATTCTTGTCTTTGGCATCACAGAAAAATGAGTCCCTTTCATGACGTGTAGGGAAGTCCACCTTCGTGTCTAGCAAGAACCTGAGAAAATAAAGGAAGAGACGTATTGGACGACAGCGACAGGACGATATATCATTCAACATCAGCTCAAGTGCAAAGACGATGTGGCAGACAAGGATTTATAGATTTATATGTTGCATAACCCAAACAATAAACTGTATCAAGCTGGAATGTAGGGTTTATTAAGCATAAATGACAAAACGTTTACAGTAATGGATAATAAAAAAAACACACCAAACATTTCAGCGATTGTTAGCATAAAGTGCTACATAACGGTGCAGTTTCTAAACAATGCCCGACTAGTTTTACATCACAGCAAATTAACGTCAGCCATCACAACATATTCAACATACACTTACCTAACGTAAGTAAGCCCGTGTGAAATATCAATAAAACATTTTTAACGGTACTGTTTAACAGAGTCGGTGCTGGAAAAACACATGCTACAAACTACTTCCGCATTGCTCTGAACTTTGACCTAAAACGGAACAGCGTTGGCTGTTATTTCTGAACAGCGACACCGTGTGGAATTAATAACAAGTTAACCAGTGTCACTTAGAAATAAATGATATACAACTTAAAAATACACAGCGGCTTTATTGTTGACACAACTTGATATATTTGAAAATGGTAACGTCGTGCTCGCCGCACAGCTGCAGGAACGGCTCCAAATAACGCGATGTTTCGTCAAACTTACGAGATTCATCCATAACAAGTGCGTTTAAATTTTCACCACGAAGTCAAGTATTTATTTTACATTTTCTTTTGTCATTTGTAACGTAAATTAGCCATGTTGTGATCTTTTCAAAGCGGTTTAACCAAACCTATTGGGTATGAAAAGTATAATTTCTCTGTGAAATGAAAGGCACTTTTGCTTATTTCTAACTTTGGTAAAGGTGCATATTAGTCCAGCCACTATAGAGGTAAAAAACACAAGTCAGAAAAAACATGCTCTGGCATTGGACTTCCAACTCAATTGAAGGTTAAAAAAAAATATCTAATATTTACATCACAACTTTTATTTGAAATAAATGCAACAAAGAGCTCAACGCTTAACAAGAATAGAGAGCACCTAGCTGCACCTACACTGTTAATCATCAACATTTACGTAGATTTTCAAGTGATCCACATTCTACTTCATCCCCAACTGCACAATACATACGTTTTAAAATATTCAACGAAAGCAGTGGGTTCACCTCATCAGGCCACAGCTTCATACAGCAAACCAGCTCATAATAACGTAAAACACAATTAAACGTACAGTATAACACTGAACTGTGAAGGGACACTACACGCATGCAAAAACAAGCAAGCATTAAACAAGCAGCAGCAGCGACAACAATAATAATACCAACACAGACGATGTGTGAAAGGCATAAAGTCAAAAACACCATCCTTAAAAAGAGAATTCGGATCATTTCTTTCTACCTTCTCTTCCCGCCAACACGGGGCACACAGCAAGGCTCTACGGAATCCTGTCTGACACTACGTTATCCCAAACCCTACTTAATCGGTACATTACACTTACCTCGCACTGGCTCTCTCTCTCACGGCGACGGACACGACCGGGTCGTCGTTGTGCGGTGGACATGACAAATTCGGCTCCCGCCTGGGATTTCAATACCGGAAATACGTCACGGGACCGCAGCGTGGGCTTTTTCCGATTATGACCGGGAGGAAGTGACGCATCTTTCATGAAAACATAGACAGTTATGCATCTTTTTATAAGACTAAAGGAAAACTACCAATTTAATTTAGCAAATGCAAGTTTCAGTTAAAAGGCCTCCAACATTCATGGCTGTGAAAAAACAAACATGGAGTCTATATTCAGTTAGATAGGTGGATTTTTTATTTTAGTACATTTTATATGAAAATAGTGTTGCAGACTTATACAACAGTTTCTGCTGTACTGAATATGGATATAAATAAGCATGTTGCTCAAGCAATGATGCTGAACACCACCAGAACAATCATAACATCCTCCAGACCATCTGTTTTAACTTCATTAAGAGCCCATGAACCATAGCAGCAGCTATAAAGACTCATGACCCTGTTCCAGCCTCCATGGAACCCCTGGAGGATTTTACAGTCATTTTTCTTAAGAACCTGGGTGCTTTGTGCTTTTCAAATGATGGAAAGGATCATTGTTTCCACTCATCTGAAGCAGTCTCATGAAGTTTATGAGACGAAGAGGGAGGAAGGATAAAAATTACAGGAGGAATAAAGAGATCAATTTCTTTAAAACAACACAAGTATCTACAAAAATAGCAACTGCCACCATGTTACAAAACCATTAAATGAAATAACTTGCATGACACGACATAAAAAAAAAATCCCCTCCTCTTAAAGTGGACATCATAAACTCACCGGCACAAATAAAAAGAAATACGTAAAAGATAAAAGCAATAAATCATAAAACATTTACTGATTGTTCAGGGCAAAAGTCTGGTTCGTGTCGTGAGTAAAAATGGCATGAATGTTGTTGTTCTCATTCATTCCCTAACTTCTACTTTCTGTACAATATTCCTCCTTAAGGATGATTGTACAGTTTGTTACATAGTTTACAAAGGTTACACTCGCTGCCACTCGTAAAAACATAGAGAAAAGTTTGTGGTACCATAAAAATCTTTTTCTCGCGTTTTCTCGTGTGCAGAGTTGAGTATCACAAAGTGAGCTTCTATGAACTCAACTGAACATACTGTCGCTGTAGTGGATCTAAATAGTGCTCAAAAGGTCAGTGATGCTACTCCATGCCCATAAAAATCACTGTTACACGCATGCACGCGCCCGCACATACACACTTTTTATAATGTGCAGAGTTTAAGTGGAATCCTAAAATAATCACTTTTTTTTACCTATAAAAGTTTGAGGAAACATTTTCCGGTTTTCAGTTTAGGCGTTTTTCTTTGGGAACATTTCTCCACTTGACAATGGTCAAAAAGTGGGAATATAAAACAAACTGGGACTTTATTCTCATCCACACTTGTCTAAGGTGAGCATCAAGCTAAATACAGATGTATATTTAAATTACAAAGCTAAAAGGATTTTGCACCGTAAGAGTTTTGTTTGCAAGACAGCTTTAGTAGGAATTTTGGAATACCTCCCCCAACTTCTGGCACAGTAATGTCAGTGCTTCACTACAGGTCTGTTAAACACCGTCTCTTGAAAAAACATCACTTACATAACATAACTACATAGACAACCCCAGTTCAGAAATGTCCTCTGCTCTGCTGTCGATCATTTTAAATTCAATGGCCTTTCAGTGATGACACATTCATACTCATCAGGTATGGATTTACTCCATCAGGTCAGGCAATGCAATTTTTTATCAAGTTCATCAAACTTTAGTCACCCGCTTGCTGTTCCCACGCAGAGTCCAGAAGCAATTACTGCAGTTTATTCCCTCCACTTTTCCTTTTGTATTTTGAAAGGTTTGTTTTGTAGCATAATGTTGCCTCGTAGTTCATTTGTTTTTTGATCCAGCTGGAAAGGTTAAAGATCAGGAAAGCGGCTCGGGTCTTCTTTATATTCGCTGGGAATGGTGAAAATTGATGCATCAAACTCGTCATAACGGAACTCCTGAAACGTCACTGTGGCTGTGATCGTAGGAAAGACAGGGATGTCTGCAGGGGGGCAGAGGCAGAATTATTACTAATTGTGCCGATGATAGCTCACGGACATATAAATATATATATTTTTTATCATCTCTAGCACATTTATTTTCTATAGGATGTGTGGTATTAATTATTTTGTGAAAACATCCCTTTCAATAAGGATCTCTTTGAATTCTGAAATTATTTATATATCCGTGTTTATATTTCTTTTAGAAACTATTAGGTAACCACTCATCTACATATAAAGATAGTGTAGGCTCCTATGAATTATGTCTACTTACCGAGTTTGACCGGAAAACCAGGGGGGAGCTTCATCTGCACAAACTCCCTGAGTTTATTAAAGTGCTTGAAGGGTGCAATCACCTCCAGAACATTTAATAACCTGGGAGAGAGAGTAGGGCGATCAAATAGATTCAGAAAATAAAATCAACCCTGTTATGAACGAAATCCAAATATATCTCACATTTTGTCAGTTATAATCATAAGCTCTAAAGAGTTATGCATACTGTAATTGGTCAAATTTAAATGTGTGTCGTTTCTTCACGCAGTTATTAGAAAATGTAAAGTTCAAATAACAATACAAAGATCCTAGCAAATATACATGAGATAGTCCTGACAAACAATATATTTTTACATTTTGGTGCATTTTCTGTTCGGCAGGACACGTGTGTATGTATGCTCAAGAGAATACTCACGATTCAATGCCCAGAGGGAAGTCTTGACTCATGGCTATGGTGGCTTTGAAGTTCTTCTTGCTCTCTTTGCAGATCAGCTCTCTTCCAAGATGTGGTGCTCTAAAGGGGAGACACAAACCACAACCTGTCAGAGGAACCGAGGAACAGCTGGAGGAAGTGAACGTTACTCCATGGCTGGTGGAGATTTTCCATTCAGTTTTTTCGTTTGCAAAAGAAAAAAATGCAGTAAAACATTATTTGATCACACAAACAGATGTCTGCATGTGAGGCTTTATGTTAAATAGAAATGTATATTTTACAGTGACAATAGATCCTGTTCATCTCCTGGTTTCCTGTGTCAAAATCTAAAAAGTGAAGTCTGTTCCGACACTTACCTTCCATTGTCAGCAGTGATGTATTCTTCCCAGGAGATAGTGTTGGGTGATGGGGCAGTTAGAGACTGCCTCCTTACCGGCTGAAGAACAAAGAGAGAAAAAAAACAAAAAACATATGAAGGTCAGATCATGGAATAAACAACAAATATTGTAAGATGCACCAGTGACAGGCAAATCCAAAACCAATTTTTTTGAAAATCTTGGTCAACAAAGCAGAATCTCTTTAGAATAATTTTTCCACTCTTGATTTTTATCAGTCTTTCTTACCCTGGTACTGATATACAGAGCACAGGACACTAGAGGGCCCCAAAAACCCACGGTAACTTCATCGACCGCGATGCCATATAAGGTGGATCCTTTTCAAATTTTGTTTACTTTGCCTCGGTTCCTTTTTCCACAGTATTTTTTATTCAGACGAAGAGTCCATGTCAGAAGCAGCCTTTCTGATCAACTTGTTTTTTTAAGCCTCCACTCAGACTCTTCCCACAGGCAACAAAGCAAAAAGGAAAACAAATGATCTAATAATAACTTCCTCTGGAAAGTTGCGCCTCTGCCTAATTTGAACGAAGTGTAAATGTTCTCCTTCAGTGTCGGTTTATTTTAAGATTGGACAATTTGTCCTTGCTCACTCCGAATTGGAACTGGGATGAGCTGCATCCACTTTCCATTAAATCAGACTTTCTCGAAAAAAATGAACTCGCTGTACTTGCCAATGCTCAGATTAAAAAAAAAAAGGTGAACATAATCTTGCCAGCTGACCTCTCCTGTGTGGGCCGTGGTTAAATAAGGCAACTAGGGCAGAATAATGTGGAAAAAAATGTGCTGAGAGGCGAGACACCTGACCGAGTCCGCCGCACGAGGTGTGAATAAAAACGGAGGCACTATCTGAGCTCCCCAGCATTTTTCCCACTATACTCCAGTCATCACAAAAGTGTTTTCCTTCTCAACAGCAGGGGGGAGAGTGGCATGCGGACAAAAAAAGGAGCCGTTAAAAGGCATCTATTGAGTGTTTAGTGGCTTTGTCTTCACTTTGTGACTGGCTTTATGCTCAGGGCATGCTAAGCAAACTCTGGAACATACTGTAGTGAGGGGGCGGTGGGAGGGTGACTCGTCCCTGTGAACAAGGTGCTGGTTTGTAGCATACACCAATGTGTGGCAGTCCTGGGACTCGAACCAATGCACCAGACCAAAAGCGACCGAGGTAGCAATTGAAGTTGAGAACCAATAAAACGGTGGGGGAATAAAGACGGGTATTTTTCAATAAACCATGCAAAAGTGATCTGGCAGAATCTGGCAGGAAGTCCATGCTGGTTCTACGGGATTTGTGTGAGGTAGAATTTCTTTGTGAGACTCATGTCCTACCCCAAGGTTCCAGCGGGACAAGACAGTCTCAGGGCTGGACTGGTGGTTACGCTGTCGGAGGTATACGTTAACAGGATGTTTATCAGCAGAGAAGATTGCTCTCCGACCGGTTCTCATTTTAAGCGACAGGAAATATGCTCCTCTCCTCTCACTGTATGGTTGGACTTTTTATTCTGATAAAACCCCCCAAAACTTTACCTCAAATATTGACTTCTGTCAGGATATGTCAGTTATACACGTGGCAGCAATGCAAGTTCAACGAAAGTACATTTCTCTTCTTGACTAAGCAACTTCACCATCTAAGGAGAACCTGTAAGAAAACACCCGGACGGGAAGGTTTAATTCAGGGTTCATCGCAGTAACAGCTTCAGGCCCGCAGAACTTGTATTTCAAACAGCAGGATCTCAAAAAAGCCTAACTTTGCTGTTTCCTAATTAGTAGTGAACAGAGAGAGAGAGAGAGAAGTAGTGGTAGAAATAAGTACATTGAAGTAGCACTATGGAAAAATAGGGATAATTATGATGATGTCTCCTCAAAAATCTTTATGTTTTATTGGGTTGTTTACGTGAAATGTGAGACTGCTGGGGGGGGGGGGGGGGGTAGACCAAAGTACAGTCTTTGGGTACTCTCTCACCTCTGCACTGCTGAATTTTTTTTGATGTTTTTGGAAAGTCACAGAAATCGCTGTACAGAAACCTCTGAAGCCGATGATGATGATCCAACAAGCATATTCGAGGTGGAGACTGATAAGGCTTTAATATATTTGATAATAACATATGGTCTAGGGTAACACTAGTTGACACAGTGTTTGTCTCATGTTTAGCTCCTGTAATCAACGTGTAGATTGCGAATACGATACTCGCACTGAAAAGGTCTCCGTGTCCCTAATGAACACGGGACACAAAGCGGCCACGCGCGACTCACCTCGAAGTTCTGTTCGACGATGTTCCCTCCTTTGCTCAGGCTCTCCATGATGGCTTTGTTCCTCAAGATGTCCTCCTCGCTCAGATGCTCCCGCCTCTTCCTGGACTCCAGGACCAGGCCGTTCACGGAGTAGAAATCGGCCAGGAAGTTTCCCACGCGCTCCTGGAGATAGAATAAACAGCCAGATAAGGCTCCCCTCCCGACACCGAGACACTCATTTCCCTTTACAAGAGATTTCGAAAGGACAAAGGGGCGCGACGGGACAGAGAGCGATACCTACATTACTCATCCACCAGCGCCCCTTGGGCCGGTCTGTGTTGTTTTTAACCCTGAGCCTATCACCTGCCGTTCCTTCCTGGGGTTATCACCGCCGCGCCTCTCATTTACTCACCGTCTTCTGCTGCTGGTGGTGTGGGTCTTGTGTGGGTGTGGGTGACAGTCTTACTCTACAGGGATGTAATAGACCCCGAGAACCAACATTTACACACCCAGCGAGTCAAACGGAGCGCAGTCATGTTAACCCTTAGGCATCCTGGGCTGGTTTGGCAATTCCTAAAGTCGTTGGATGTTACCATAATATACCAGAGTAGGAAGTGAACAAGGCTTAGTGATTTTCTTTTTTCAGCACAACGATGCGTATTGCGCCAGACGACTACACTTTTCACTGTGACATATTACGTCATAACATATTGGACCCCCAAAAAACAGACACACGTCGTGTGATTTGGTCACAGCTACGGGATTGTCATCACCTGAGAACACAGGTTCAGTCAGAAGTCTTTTTTTTCCCCTCCACATATATACGACTCATGACCCTCAAATATTATCGCTCTTTGGCGCTGATGGGTATTTATGGGTACAGGTGTCAACTGCCTGGTATATTTTTATGTAACGTTACAGAGTGTACAATACATGCTGATAAGTACACAGACCTACTGGGTATTGTTTACCTTCCATTTCCTGCCTTTCCCAAAGTAGTCATCAAATTCCCGACTTTGAATCTGGTAAAAGCTAGTAGAAAATTCCAGACATTCCACAAGCATGCGGGATCCCCCGCTTCGGCCCAGTGCGACGGTGGGAGCAATAGTGCCTCGACGACAACATTGACGACATTAACAACTGAAACCCACCGTCTTGTCTTCTCTGAACAGCCAGCCAGTCTGCGCCCTCGAGAAGGTGATGGACTTGGTGGAGAGAGTGGCAGAGTAAACGTCGCTGCTCATCAGGATGTCCACTTCCTCCTCGGTCTCCATCTCAGACTCCTACAGTTCCAAGACGAATGCAAAAACACGGATCACTGGCATCGTTATGCAACCACACCTTCACATTTTCCCCATTGTTCCTGATGAAACTGTGAGAAGCAATGTTTCGGCCAGAGTTCCAGCGATGGGAGCTAAAGCGATTCAACCATGAGGCGATTTACAGCAAATGAACCTGACCCTGTTTAGAATTGTTAGCTTATTATTTAACCTTTACCACTTCCAGTTTCCCCAAATGGGCGAATTTGGTTGCTTTTATTGGGACATTGACTGCTGGCTAGACAAAGCAATATCCACAGAAAGGATTACATTCAGAGAACCACAGTATAGATCTAGATGTGTCTCACGCACCTCGTGGTGTATGCGCTGGAAGACTTTCTGTTCGTTGTCCAGCACCACAAAAGACTCAGAGGGGATGGCGTTGCCGTTGAAGATGAAGCTGAGGTCGCCGCGCTGGCACTTCATGTCCGTGAAGTCTATCAGGGTAGTGTCCAATCTATACACCCACACGCAAAAGAATGAATAGGCTTTCGTGACGGGACTTCAGATAAATGAACAGAGGAAAACCGGACGGAAGTAAACAGAGGAGGAGAGCAAGGGAGCTGGACTGAGTTCACTTGTGGATGTCACACGTTTGCTCTGAGAGAGAGAGAGAGAGAGGCAATGTGTATGGTAATGGTTGCCACGGGAGACCAACGACAGGTTTCGAGATATTTTTTTTTTCTGTCAAAATGCGTATACTAGGGGTGACGGGCAAAAAGAGTACCGCTCAGCTTTTGAAGACAAGAAACAAAGTGCAATGTGCTAAGCGTAAGCATGACAGGCCTGACACACTGTAGCACTGAATGTGAATGAAGTTGCGCGGACAGTTTTTTTTTCTCCCCGTTCTCTCTCTCTCTCTCTCCCTCTCTCTCTCTCTTACTGTCTCACTCGCTTTCTCTTCCGGCAAGTCCAGGAAAATAAGGGGGCATTTAGAATAACAAATTAGACTGCCAGGAGCAGAATAATGACAAGCTCCAGACCAAAGCTTTCTCGCGCATTAACAGCTCGCAAGTGTCAACAAAGAACATCTTATTTTATGGACTGAATTCATTCTTCAAATAGATTTTGTTGATTTGGCCCGACGCCTTTTTTAGCACCTCGGTGTCTGCTGCAAAGGCTCCCTCTATAAAGCTCTGATGGATGTAAAAGACCTGCCGTTCGGCTACCTCGCGCGGCCAGGAACTTATTACACTTAGTCAACCAGACTAGGAGGAAGCAATGGAATGGGCGGTAGAGAGAGAAAGATGAAGGGATGCCGCGTTGTGTGCAGCACCAGATGACGGATTTATTGAAAGTCTTTCAAAGGAAGGAGGGATTGCTGTATAACTTTATGCGGTTTTTCCCTAAGGCTGTCCTTTGACACAGAAATATATTGTTCTGCAAGGCAACAGTAGAATTGATTTCCCACACATATTTGACATGAGTGCTTTACACGTGTTGACAGGACTTGCCTGATGTTAAGGCCCTGCTTGTAGATCTTGCACGCATCTGAAGGCAGGATTCTGGAGAGCAAAGGCACTGCAACAGTGAAAAGATACACACATCAAACATCTCGTTCCTCAATTTAGAAAACCTCAAATCAATAAGGAAGACAACCATCCACTTCCACGCTTCGGTTCGCATACGCCGCTGCAGACCAGGACCACATAACGTGCAGTTGTGTAGCTAAATATTTAATAACTCACAGCTCTCACCAGGTCTTAAGTAACTGAAGCAAGAGGCTTCCTTTGCTGTTCCATCACTGCACAAAACTCAAGTGGGATTTTAACGGTCCAGAATGATTCCGGCAATGGTGGCATTGGAGAAGATAAAAAAAAAAAAAAAAAAGAAAAAAAAAGAAGCTGTAACAAAATCAACTGGCTTCTCCAACCCACAACATGTAGTCTAAACAGGCCTGAAGGGAACCGGGCCAGAAATCCCTCAGGCGATGCGAGCACAGATCCATGAGACCGTGTTGGTTTAAAACCAGATTCTTCATGGAGCATGTGCAAAGTATTCAGTCTACACGCGGTTTCAAAGCTGATGATGTATATCAGAGCGAAAACCGAGACACGAGGTCGAAAGAGCAATCGATGGGAGCTCAAGAGACAGAACGGTGGCAATAAGGTATAGATACGGGGATATCCGCAAAAAAAATCCCCTGTACCAAAGGTTTCTAGGAGCACAACGGGCACCCTAACAACCAGGACTGGTCCTAGAGCTCACCGGTAGGCCAAACTGGGCAATCAGGGAAACATTTAATTACGGAGGAGAAACGTACAGGAATCCAATGGTACTGATTATACCACCAACAAACAACAGCAGAAAAGGAGGTGTGGACGGGTCTATAGAGGGGACAAAGAGCCTGATGGTCTCTCCGGCTGACGTATACCGTAGATGGGAACAACTTCCACAAGGACCCCCGTCACTGCAACCAATACGCTCTTGATGGCGGAGTGGCTACAAAAAATGTCTCTCCACAGTGAAAGACACACAAAAAAACACCAAAGGGGCCGTGACTGTGAGACACAATAACCTCTAATTTCACAAGTCCAAGATTGAACTGTCACAACCCAATTGTAAGGATCATGACCAGAGGAAACCAGACACCTGTCATCATCACCTGCCCAGTACCATCACACTATTGTGACGCGGGGGGGGGGGCATCATCCTTATTATCCTACCCATAGTATCCTAATCCCAAACATGGCCCACTCTGGACCTCAGACTGCTCCAAAGGTTACCGTACAACGACCCCAAGCACAAAGCTTAGACAACGCATGAGTGGCTTAGGGACAACGTCTCTGGAGAGAGCTGAAAATGGCTGTGCCCCAAAAAGCTGAGCGAGCTCTAAGAGAACGGGCACAGAAGAACAGCAGAACGTTTCTGGCTTCAGGTAAGCTCGTGCTGTCCTACACATGAACATAAAAGACCACACTCAATGCCAATGGTGCGTCTCCTAAATTCTGAATAAAGGGTCTGAATACCTGTGTCGATGCCATTTTGCAGTTTTTCCATTTTTAACAAGGTTGCCATGAAGAGGCACCGAGTGTAGATTGATGAGGGGAGCATTGATTGAAATCATTTTAACGCACGGCTGCCCCATAAAACAATTTAGTGAATGCACCTGAATATGTCCTCCCAGCACTGCGAGTCTGCAGCTGTCTAACTTGAATATCATATTGAAAATCATCGCTAGATTTCTGCCCCTACATTAAAGCCTTTTATGTTCTGAAGGAATTTCCCATTACAAATAGACAGTAATGCAACCAGCGCACATCTAGTCACTTTCATGAGTCCATTACATAATCTCGCTCACCTTGTCAATAATTCACAAAGGCACACAGAGTTCACAGAATTCAGTGCAGGCTCAGATTCTGAGGCTTATGCAGACGAAGCGAATGCTCCCACACAGTGGACACATCCAATATCCTTCATTTGTCTCCCGCGTGACACCCGGCATTCTTGAGTGGGTTTACATTCAGTGCAACGGGAGAGCGAACTCTGCTCCTGGTGTTCGCGGATATCACTGACATATTCATAAAAGGAGGTGCATGCACATTGGAGGATGGTATGTGCGTTCGTTTCCAGCAGGAGGAGTAACTCGACTCCAGCAGTGCACGCCCCTCACAGCGCGAGGTTAACGCTCGTGTGATTCCATCCCATTTTCCTGTCTCTAACGCTCTTCTCCAAGTGTTTCAGGCTACACCCGGCATGAGGACATGTGGTACCTTTTCCAGAATGGAGTTTTTCTCAAAGGAAGACCATTTACGGCGAGCCTGAATACCCTTGGACAGTAGAGGTTGGCACTTGACTCACCCCAACTTTGAAAGTCCCAGTGAAGCTCCAAGTAAAAGTCGCCAAGCTGCAAAAATACAGATAAAGCAAACTCAATCACATGTTAACATATATGGGAGGAAGGATGGTGGATATGCAAATCTCATAATAAAAAATACATGAACCTAGTTTGATTATTTACAGTAGGATGTGTGAGGAAGTAACTCAAAGTGTTTATGTTAATAAGGAAACATGCCAGCCAGTCTAACAGTGTGGCTCATTGTGTTTATAACATGGCTGAACAACTATTGCAAAGAGGAATAAAACCATAATGGGATTTAGATTGATTTTTGGCAATACAATATATGTAGTCGCATCAAATCAATGCTGGTCTTTTCAGAGACTATAGAAGATGGTCCGTCCTATCTGAAAGCAGTCAATTCGTATCAAAATAACGAATAATTGTATTCATATCATTGCATCAAAAAATATGAGACCATTTTGCAGAAGGGCAATAACAAAAAAACCCCGCTTCGATCCTGCCTGACGGACACAACTCAGTAAAGCCTAAGTATCCCCAGCTGCAAGAGGCTGAGATGCACTGATCTCATCAGCACCACTGATGGTTTCAATCCACCCTCCACTGGCGCTGTCAGGCGGGCAGAGGACCATCCGTTCCCAGGCTGGCGTTGCCTGGCGGGGAAAAATCCTCTCTGGCACCTCTGCCTCACCATCCAGGAAGTCTCGCATCGTCTCACATCTAACGCTCGCTCGGCTGACTGTCGAGCATCTCGCAAAGACATCGCGATCAGACTGAAGGTTAAAAAAAAAAAAGGCCTGTGATGTGGTCCCTCCGAACTCAGTGGAAGAAAAAAAAAAAAAACACACACAGGGGTTTTAGATAGTTTGCCGCTTTTGTTCTTCTATCGCCCTGCATGCTTACTTCCTCGCTGACTCTGTTGTCACAAGAGGATTATACGTACGGTCCATGACGAAATGTTGAGACAACAGGAGAGCTTGAACGTCAGCCTGTGTCTGTTGCGTTTGATTGTGGCTCCGACCGGCACGTCTGTGACTAGTTACATGTTTACAGTGCGTTTAAGTTCACAGGATGAAGAGCACAGTGAATATTAATTTGGTTTGAACGGTGTGTGTGTCTCCAGGCTCCGCTTCGTGTGATGACAGTAATTAAGGAAAGGACAAACTGGAGTAAAATGTAGGGAGGGACGAATATGCACTCATGGGTGGATATTTCGCATTACCAAGTGTGTGTGTGTGTGTGTGTGTGCGTGCGTGCGTGCGTGCGTGTGTGTTTGTCTGTCTGTGTGTGTGTGTGTCTGTGTGTGTGCGTGTGCGTACGTGTGTGTGTGTAGGAATACATTCATTTCAGTTCAGTCGTGGCGTTTTTAAACTTCTAAGGGACGGGAGCTGTAAAGAAGTGGGAGTCGGGAAGAAAAGGAGAAAAATAAGGATCAAGAAGAAAGACCCCAGCGGGACAAGAAGAGAGCAGGAAAAGAGGCACAAGAGCATCGAGACATCGGGAGCAGCAGCATCAAAAAGAACAGAGCACTCACCTCTTTCAGGGCTTTCAGCAGCTTGGGCCTCTTGTCCTCAACGGTCTCCCTGGACTGTTGCTTCAGCTTCCTCAATAGCGCTGTGACTGAAGGACGCAGAGAAACAAAAGGACAAAGAGAGATGAATAAAAAGTTGGTCGACAGGGGATCAACAAATAGTACGCTTTTTTTTTTTTGGTTGGCTACCTTGGAAGACAGAATGTGAACCCCTAGCTGCTGACTGTCCCTTTTTTTTTTCTTTTTTTTTAATAGCCCTTCGCCATGATGAATTCAATCAATTACAATGCTCCATTCCTCCACCACGTCGCTGTTGTTTTGCCAAAGGCAATCTTCCTACAAGGCATTAGGGCATCAAAGTCAGACTCTACTATAAAAAAAAACAAAAACCATTTAAAAGTGCTACACAATATCCCTTGCACACATAAGCAGCTGAAGTGTGACGATGAGCCACTTTAATAGAGGAAAAAAAAAAAAAAAACCCAATTTGAGCCAACATTAATGCAGCACTGTACAGGAAAGTGGTTGGGATCTTTCCGCAACACTGCTGGTTCTCTCTTAAGATTAGGTTTTTGAAGTAAGGATTTGCTCAATGCTGCAGGAAATGCAGCATGAGTTAACACGCCATTATCTTCAGAACAGTATCTCTATGCAAAACCTGCAAACACTGAAACATGCAAAAGGCAAAGGGCGCTCCCTTTACAGTAACGAGGACTATTGGTTCAGGGATGCGTCGACTTCCTGCAGCCACATGGGGCGCACAGCGGCCTCCGACCAATCCCTGCGCACCACCTGCAGGGATTAAAAGCCTGCCGTTAGTTCAAAGGGAATAAGTCAGACGCGGCGCTGCCTGCTAATGAGCTGTGCCTTTAACCTCATTAGTGACCTGGGAGAGAGACACACTCACAGGAGGCTTTTAACCGGGACGGTTTACATTAACAAGCTTTCACGTCTCTCCGGCTTCACCAGACTATCTGGGAAAACTGGGTTATGGAAAAACTGCACACCCACGGCCAACTCTTATTTAAAAGTTGCTCCCTGTTTATGAGTGAAATGGGAGCATCCCTTGCTCGTTGACATAACTGTGGTGGCTTTATGGAGCCAGGATCGGATGAAATGATGTCATGACTGCGCCAACGACACATGGAAACAGGTTGGGGGGGGGGATAAAATAGTTTGGCTTTTGACACCGCCCTATATATTATCAGGTCTAAACGTCACAGTAGATATACGTCATCATCAGTAGCCTAACTGGCTCCTGTGCCCCTTTATGTCCACGTGGTGGGTTTGAATACACCAACATGTTGATCATATTGTCTGACCAGTGCTCCCCACTAAGCAGCACAGAGGGGGGCGAAGGGGTCAATGGTCAAAGTGGGCCAAATGAGAAAACTGCACACACAACAAACACGGATACACACGATGACACACGTGCCAACTGACACGGACACAAGTACAGACAGAGGGGTGTGTTTGTGGCCCGGTGGCCCAATGAGTGCAGACAAGCTCTGAATGGGACTCCCCCTGATCCTCGCCGCCTGTCAGCGGGATGAGGGAGGGAGTAAAATCTGACCATCTGCTTCCGGGCGACCCAGCCAACACAAGACGAGAAACCAATCCCTACCTCCTTAACACTAAACCAAAGTGACTCTCCATGCCGGCACTAATTCTAATTCCGATACTGATTAGGGCCCTCAGTGGCCGTTGAGAAGGTTATGGATCTCAGTCACCTCTGCGCATTAATGCAAATGAGACATTCAGGGAGATATTTTGCATCTACATCCCGACAAACTGCTTCTCTATAACAATTAGTTCTTCCAAGTCGACACCGGCTGTTGGCTGGTGTCCAACCATCTGAGACCAGCCAACGTTGACACAGGTATGCCGTGGAGCCACAGTGCGTACAGCAAAGCATGGAAGCTGCTGCAAACAGGCCTTCTTTTTTGTTGTTTCCAACTTGCGGTTAACACTTGCTGAGGCACAGTCGATTCATTTCAGACATCTAAGAAGACTCGCCGCAGCCACATTAACTAAAGATAACACACCACATGCCGCACGGGGACTTCTTAATGTCCGATTAAAAATTCCACGCCGATTTCATCCGAATCCATGCTGCGCTTAATCACGGCGCATTTGATTTCAAATATTATTCAGCATCGAAAATGATTTTGTCAGATGCGTTTACTGTGTTTTTAAATTGAATATTCCACTTTGCTATGAAAGTTTGAGGAAAGTTTTTCGTATTTCCAAAAATGAAAGGTGTACAGGGAAGGTTCAAAGATATACTGTATTATCATATTACATGTAAAGAAGCAAACTTATTGGTAGGTTACCACAGAAATAAGGCAATACCAGCATTAAAAATGAAAAAGAGGCTTGGCCTGAAAATGAACCAAACGTCCGACATGCAATTTCGCATAGCCGCTGTACAGTAGAACTCAAAACACATGCGAAACATCAGGAATAACATAGTCATCTCTTGGCTATGAGGTCACAACCAGATTATCACTTGAGCTGCATTATTTAAAATGTCCTTTTTTTCTGGAGTAAGTTTAGAGAAAAATGAAAGTACGATAGAAACCTTTCCAAAAGAATTGGCAGATAGATTGGCATTTCAGTCCTGAGCTGAAACCTGTCTTTTTCACAGAGCCTCTAACCATCTGCTGAAATTAAATGCAAACACACACACTACACGCAAAACGTTTCGGGAGCAAACTTACGACTGATCCTTTCTTCAACAACCAACTACAAAGACGACAGAGCTCTGACAGCCACATGGAAGAGCAGCTCCACCGTCTAATAAACACCAACATGGCTGAGGCAGCCCTTTAAACAACTTCCTGAAGTTGACAACACAGCTGTGTGTGTGTGTGTGTGTGTGTGTGTGTGCGTGTGTGTGTGTGTGTCTGTGTGTGTGCGCGCGTGCGCACGAGGAAGGCAAGTAAGGCAAGTAATCACACTTTGCCACTTTGTTCAGAGGGAACCCATAAGCCACCCTGGGGACAGACGCGTCCAATCACAGCAAACGTGATGACATGACGTGAACATTTCGCAGCAACATTCACTAGATATAACGCGGCGACGTAAAACGACGTAAAAACAACGCTTCCGGGTGTCCACTTCGCTCACAGACTTAACAAACGCTGACTTAGCAGGGCTCCGCTAGGTCATCCCATTAAAGACTCATCTTTTATTGTGCTGAAAACTACACTGAATGAGTAGACTTGCTTTCTCCTTATTCATATAGCTTCTAAACACTTCTGACCAGCATTGGGTTATTTTACCTTTGACACTTAGTATGACCTTTACTTATTTTCATTCATATTATACACTCTTTATTTATACCAATCTTTTATTTAGAAATGTAAAGAAACTTGAATAGTAAACACAATTATTCTATCTGCACTTCCAAGTTAATTATTCAGCATGTGTAAGACTACACTACAAATGGATTAAGACTAACAAAGGGCTTTCCCTCCTATTTTACCATTCATTTATTTACCCAAAAACTATAAAAACTCGTTTCACCCACGTGCCAGTGATGTTATTCTACAAAGCAGTGGTTGCAATTAATAAACCTTCACTATAAAATAATAACATTCAACACTGTGGGCCATAAATGGACAAGACTGAGGCTAGTCAGCCTAAGAGGTTGGGGGGGGGAGAGAGAGGGAGAGAGAGAGAGAGGGAGAGAGGGAGAGAGGGAGAGAGGGAGAGAGGGAGAGAGGGAGAGAGGGAGAGAGGGAGAGAGAGAGAGAGAGAAACATTGAATGAATTGCTTTTCATTGAAGCAAAAAGGGGGCCAGAGGGGCCTGGCGGAATGTCCCCTCTCTCTCTTTCTCTCTAAGGGACAAAGGAGGCAGGCAGTGTGGAAGAATGTGCCGAGCCATTTGTTATCTGTTGATCGGATTCTTTTTTTTTTACCTTAAAAAGGTATGTCTCTGTGTCATTCGATCACAGATACTTACTCATTTGCCGGTCTCCATAGCTGATGGCCTCTGCAAGGGGGCTCCATCCCTGAGCGTTCTTCACCTTCACTGGTGCATTGTGGGCCAGCAGCAGGTGAGCACACTCTACGTCAGGACCAAAGAGACAGGTAGGTCATCACTTGACACATAGATTGAATGGTAAGATGAACAGACAACATGGAGATGGAGACAAAGAAAGAGAGATAAAATAAAACAAAACATAGACATAAATACATGCCAAGTAAATAATAATAACAAATACAGTTTCCCCTGGACTTTAATTAGGTGACACTGACTTAAGATCCCACTCTCCTCTTCCATTATTCACCTTTGATGCAGCTATGATGACATACACACCACACACACTGTAGGAAAACCCTCAAACAGACCACAAGCCCCTTGAAACTAACCTTTATTGTCTTTCTTTACTGGCCAGTGGAATGCATTTCTCTCGTATGATCATTTTGCAGTAAATGCAAATATGGATGATTGCGGAGTCGGCTGGTATAAAACATGGATGTTACAGAACAGAGATATTTTTCCTGTGCCATCAGCGATTTATAACTAATCCCAGTTTTATAGAGGGACAGATTGTAGGTAGGATTGAGCCGACTGCTGACCCATTAACCAAAGGGGCCATATGGGGCCTACGTTAACACAAGATTCCGCATCCTACTTCAGAGTCAATTCTGCTGTAAAACGAGGAAGGATCCTCACCAGGGAAAAATGGCCAAACCGTGCCGAGAAAGCCTCAGAGCTGTATCTGAATCCCAACCACGGGAAAGCAGCCAAAGACGCCTCGTCCCTTTATCCGTGGCAGAATCAATGGGGAAAAAAATCCCCCCGCTCTCTGGGCAGCCTGTCGACAAACTACGGCCAGCTAAAATGGAGCCCGTTGTCCTGGCTCAGCTGTCAAGAGTATGGTCGTGACATCATTTATTAAATTGTTGGCGTCTGTGCAGCTCCGTCCCGCCACTGGGCAGGCGCAGAGGCAGATCGCTCACGGTCTGCAGTTTGACCGGCCTTCTCGCTCATCATTGGGTCTGACACAGGTTGCATTCAAGCTGTCACATACAACCGGTTACTACCCTCAGGTTTAGACTTGTTGCTGTGCTCAACTACTTTGAACAAACCCTCAACAACCTGACTGAGGGGGTGTATTCACAAAGACGGGAAAAGGGAGCGCGGCACTCAACATTGTCACATAGTCTAGAATCCCACCTCACCTCTCTGATCTGCATACTCACCATCTTTTATTAATAAGAGATTAAGAAGAGTATGCTCATGCATACTTTATGATGGAGAGGATTACATCTTGAAATGTGTCCCAATTAAGCATATTATCCAAACAACAACGAGGAATGTGGCTGTCCCAAGAGTCTAGTAACAAAAACAGTAAAAAAAACAGGTGTGTGTGTGTGTGTGTGTGTGTGTGTGTGGCAGATCTTAGTGTGTCTCAGCAACACCATTGCTTAAATGTACAGCTGCCTTTACAGGGGCTAGGCATGGCAGAAGGAAATCAAACTGAACAAAGACAGGCCAGCGGGAAGTAATTGTGTTCACACCAGGGGAGCGGCTCAAGTTCAAAGACTTGGCTCCGGACCGGTCTAAATCCGTTTTCTCATTACATTTCAGCCTCATTCGCCGTGACGCAATCTGCATGAAAAGTGCAACAGATAATCCACGGGCTGACCAACCACTTCCGAAAGATAGATAAACACTGCATGTTTTAAAGTCCACGTCAACTGAAAAAATCTTATTTATTTGTCAATTTTTTTGACTACTTCTTCTTCTTCTTGTAAAACAGTTTAATCTGTTTGTTGAATCAACCTGCCTTTAAAGCGATATTGCCTACTGTAAATACCATTCAATTTGCTCCACAGCGTTGGGTTTTTTAGAGGAAGCCTGTAAATGTGCAGAATCAAATGGCACGGGGCCTACAATTAAATAAAGAAGCTGTACTCGCACCAGAAAGGCTGGATATAACTACAGAGCACATCACAAAGAGCTTTCCATCACCAAGCAGAAATGCAAAACCCCGCGTTGATGCATTAGTCTAATCTGTGCACGGGCTCAGTGTCAGAGCAGATGATGACAGAAAATGACGTCGAGAAATTAGAGGCAACCAAGTGCACAGGAGTTGGCCTTCCGACGCAAGGCCCGCATTTCCCTTTGGGGTCTTTGACCTATATCTCACCCTGCTGAAGCCAAAGATTGTGTAATATTAACGGCAACATTCGACAGATAAGGATTACATAACAGCAGGGAGAACAGTCGAGCCATGTGTCCCGAGCTACAGACCTGCGAGGTCCTGCCATGGGTTATGTGGCGCAGGTAGAATTCGAAGACATTTTCTGTTTAGTTAAATCAAAACGACTGCACGACGTGGTGTGACATCTCCACACAACTATTGCCTCCTGTTTGCTGTTAACCCGAGTCTGATATAATGCCACTTTCATGTGTTGGTCTTGTCTTTCCAGGGTGCAGGCGCAAGAATGATCAGACAGGTGAAGTCGTTCATTAGAATAAAATCTAAAAAGAGCCGCCCGGATACATCAGCACTAGGCCTATAACTCATTAGGCACGGTTTGCCTTCTGATTCGATCCGCTGTGCAGTTGTGGAAGTATTGATATAAGGTAGTCTCCCCGCGGTAATTGCATGTGCGGCAGCTGCTCGAGTCGTACACAACTCTGTGAGCAAGGCAGCGCAGGGTGGGGAAATAAAGTGCTAATCTAATGCAACACTACGTGCATTGGTTACACATGGGACACTTGTCAAGAGGCTCTGCGGGCTGTTAAAAAAACCCCCACCACTCATTCAGATCCAGACTGAGTGCATCTATAAAGTGGATTTTTTTTTTTTTTTCGTTGCTCACTTCCTCTACCTCGATCACACACACTCAGCTACTGCATTAAATAGAAGTTGACACAATCTCCAAGGCCAAACAGAAAAACTCTGTTTGAAAACAGCCATTGTTTTTGCTTTGCAGAGTAAGCCTTGGTATGTTTTTTCTCAAAAAGTTGACGCACTGCGCATGAGGAGAGTCTAATCTCGGGTTTTGATTCAGTGGAACTGCTACTTTTTCTCAGTGATGACCTGACCGTGTTAACTTGCGTCCTTGAAACCAACATCTCACCACTTTATCCTGGTGACCATGAAAATGGACAAATCAAAGCCATTGCCCAAAAGGTAAACTTGGTCATTATTTGCCTTTTGATGGGAGATAGAAACAGGAAAAAGGCTTCAGTTCTGCCAAACGATGAGCATCAGCCTGAGTGTGAAAAAAAACTGAGTGTGAAACACAGCATTCATTGTAGTGTTTCATTTCGTGAAAAAGCCTTCATTACAAGTAATGAGTCAGAGCGTGACTTTAATGGTAACCTTTTTATTTAAAATGTTTGTTTTTTATATATATTATAATATTTACTTTCTGGTTTTTCTACTTCAGGTGTAGTTTTCTGATTTTCCAGACATTATAGGGTCAGCAAATTGCCAGAAAAGTAATCAACAACTCCCGGATTATTGATCTTGGTTATTGATATCAAATTTGTATTGGGCCTTGCATCTATATGTACAGTAAGCGCATGTAGCACCGCTCCTCACATTTTATTTGTTACAAATGATAGAACTACACACATGGATGGCTGTTAGTATCACAACGGATTCACTTCCAAATTAGATTTTTTTCCCCCGTGCTAAAATCAAATTCAAAATGAAAGCGACCGTAAACGAGTATCAGTGTCACATCTAGAGTGGTAAATACTAAACAGACACAAGTCCACACAATAGAGAGAGAGAGAGAGAGAGAGAGAGAGAGGGGCTGGCTGTGTTTATCTCAACGGGGCAGCCACACCCAGACTATGATCTCATGCTGAAGCCTTCACCATGTCTGGCCTGGACATCCCCAGAGAACGGGGCAGTGGCTCAGGCAAGAACAGGCACCCTCATTAGCACAATCAATTTCATAACGGAGCATTCGCCACGACACATCGGCACGCTGCTGTCTGCATTACCAATCGGCAGTGGCAGGGCCTTTCAGTCTGGCGACAGGTATTGAATTTGGCGAATGCAAAATCAATGGAAACCCATGCTCCGACGGCTTCCGATGACACAAACTAAACCAATGGGACGGCGCAGTACGGTAACCCTGTGCCTGAACTCTTCACTGGCAGCCCGCTGCCAAAAAGGGGCGGTCATTAATTTTTCAACAGCATGTTCCGAAGTCTCCTTGTGAAATTTAACGTAAGCATCGACTCAAGGGGCAGGGCATTAATGTTTCATGCACATGCTTTCAGTCTGGCACAATTGTGCAGCAAACAAATCCATGTGGAGGTTTAAAAATAAATAAATAGCCTTGATACATCGTTCAATTCAAAAACAAGAAAATCTGAATGATGTGTGACAAAAAAAATAATTTAGTGACCTCATCAACAGTACAACAACTTCAATATGATGGATTTTTGAGAAATCCCATCACTTATCCCTGAACCAGCTTCAAACTATTAGTCCTTAAACCCGCCGAGGAACACCAACCTGAACAAGAGACGTAAGCCACGGAGAGGATCATATTACTTGCACTTTCATTATCATCTAATCCCCTCTGATTAAATAGGCTCTAATATTCCTTGTGCCTGCATTAAATATAAAGATATTGCATAATCCCATTTTTCATCCAGGCAAAAATCTACATACACAAGCTCTTTACTCATACATTGGCATTTTGCTCTTTGAGGCCGTGTGATGATAATCTGTGATGAATGTCTGGTGGTTCTTAGCCAGAATAATGCATACACAAAGACATGAAAATAAAGTGAAGCGTGCGCACAGACACAGACACACACACACACACACACACACAGGCAGACAGTCACACAAAGGTAAAACGGAAAAACACACAAAAGACATACATCCCCACAGAGAGGTTTGTTTAGAAAGCCACAATGACAGATACAGAGGAGACAAAAATAAACAACGAGGAGTTGAATTTTTTCATTTCTCACCTTTGTGCCCCATCATGACAGCGAGATGCAGCGGTGTGTTTCCTGCAGAAGAAGAAATAATAACACAATGTGTTGGCTGCTTTAAAACTCCAAGCAAAGGACATCTGGACACCCCCCCCCCCAAAAAAAAATATATATATATACTTTAAAAAGGAGGGACATGGCTTGTTCACATGCACAGAGTGAACACTGAACGGTGCAAATGAGAGAAGTGCATTCAGGGGAAAAAAAACACATTTTCATTAGGTGTGGAGTACTGGTTTTCTTCCCAGGATGTGAAATGTGCCTAATAAGCACTTGGGAGGAAGCTGATCTGCCCGTTCAGCTCCTTCATGCCGCTCTTCCAAATGAAGAGGAGTGGGCAACCATCCACATTAGAGCTCTCGAGAAGCTGTGATGTGTTTGGAAACGCAAGCTGTATAGAGAGTGAAGTGGAATAACAGAGGTCATAGCTGGACACAAAAAGAGTGTTGCAACTCTGTGGCGCGAGAACTACATCTTGCGTTCTAGTATCATTAAGAAGAGAGGTTTAGATCTCTACCACCAGACCTGTGCAATGGAGAAAAACGGAATGTTCTCACAGCACTGAAGACCACATTGTAAAAATGTGGGTGGTCTGGTTGCACTTGACCGCCCAAACATGGTTGTCAATAGCCTTTTTTGTGTTAGGGATTACAAACAAATGGAAGAAGTGACTATTCCCTAAATCACGTTTCAAGCGGAATTAATTATTTTCATAATAATACTAAAAATCTGAATTGTGAGCACTTGCAGCAATTTAGTGGCCATATCAATTACATATATTCTCTTTATATAAACTTCAGCAGACATTGATAAAAAAAAATATTAGAACTCCAAGCATCAGAGAGCATACCAGTTTCATTGTTTTCAGATTCATGGTCTGATTCTGACAGACTAAGTGTGAAGGTATGGTTTTTATGACGTGATCTGAAATCTCCCTCATTGGTTTCTTGCAAAACAACATTATAATTGCTATATATGTGGCATACATAACAAAGCCTCACTTCTTTGTCTTTACAGTACCATCTGTTCAAAATGGATTTAATTTCAGGGAAATAATGTTTCCCCTATTCTGCATTAGGAGCTGGACCAATTTGAGCAAACACAAACTGCTGTCACTAAACCACAGCAATACAAATACACGGCAGGTGAACTCCAGTGAGATACAGGTTTAAGTTCCACAACGACAGCAACGCAAGCATCGGGGCTTACCATTGTTGCATTATACCATGTCAGAGCTTTGGTTTGAAGACAGACCAGATTCCAGTGCTGACACGAAGCCCAAGTACAGGGCATTTTTTTCCCCCACAGTGCATGAACCGGAACAAAACAACCCTGCTCTTTCAACAGCTCAGGGAGTGTTTAACTGGAAACGAGAGCTATTATCTACGGGAGTAAACATGACATCTACCAAACGACTCGTCGATGAATGGAGCACGTAACTGACAGAGGAATCGGTGGAAACGACAATTGTAAGTGGCTGCCACGGGCCCGGATAGCCAAGAATATGACTGCTGATGGCGAAAAGATTTACTGAGGCTTCTGATGAAAGCAAACATTTCATCTCTCTTTGACACCGAGTCGAGGAAAACTGGATGTGAACAGGTGGCAAAGGTGGAGGATTCTAACAGCCCAGTCAGCACTTTGCCAGGCCTGGACAGGGAGAAGCCCTGGAGCTTTCAGGACACTAATGGCCCGTGAGCTAGAACTAAGCTTTTAGTGCACTTTGGGATCAGGGGCTCGCGGCGGTGTGTCCGAGCTCCAACAGTGGTGCGGTGGTGGTGGTGGTGGTGGTGGTGACGATGATGATGATGATGATGATGATGATGATGATGATGATGATGGGGGACTCACCGTGCACGTCTTTCTGGGCGATGTTCTGCGTCCGTATGAGCGAAGACAGGCGCCTGACGTCCCCTTTGAACACACATTCGTGCACCGGGAAGTCGTGCGCCGTTCGGACGATGGGATTCTTGTTGTTGTCATCGATAACCTCCGATGTTGACAGCGTGTTGGCGTTGACCTGAGGCTGCTGCTGGTTCTGCTGCTGCTGCTGCTGCTGCGTGGAGGACGACGACTTGATCAACTTGTGATTGCTGAAGATTTTACTCGCTCTGCTCTTGCTGGTCTTGGTGGAGGCGGCGAAGGTCCCGGTCGCTGCCTCCTCGTCCGGCTCCAGTAAGTCCTCGTCCTTGCTCGGCCTTTGGTCCTTGCGCAGGGAGCGGATCTTCTCTCCGGTCATTTTATGGAAATACAAAAAAAGTGTCGACGCTCGCGAGGGTGTCGCCGCGGACGATGACCCTCCGGGCACAACTGATTCGATCCGCCCGCCGGAGGTCTTCACGCGCACGCCAAAAGCTGCACAACATGAAAACAACTGAAGCGCGAGCACCCGCCGGTGTGAGAAGCGCGGACGCTCGCGTGTCAGCTGCGGTTTTGAAAAATAAAGAAATACGCGGTTTGTAGTGGAAGACGAACACGTCGCTCTCCTCTTTGGCTTTCAAAAACACTCGCTGCTCGCAGCACAACGTAAGCGGCTCCTGTACACTAGCACGGGAGGATTCAGCTGATGCCTTCCGCCTCTTGCTATCGCGAGAGTTCCGAGGGGGAGGTTACTGCCGGTCACCGGCGTAGCGTGGGTGGCTCCAGTCGGGTGGGTCAGCTGAGTAAGTTCCACTTCAGCTTCAGGATCCACGCCTATTATTAACAAGTTACTGCGGCTCAAATAGCATCATATTAACATTGCATTCTACACATTAATGGCATTTAAAAGTGATATATCTTTTTATCCATCTATTTATCTAGCTATCTATCTGTCTGTCTATCTATCTATCCATCTTTACTATTGTAGTAATTGTAGCAACTGGACTAGTTGAATTTGAGTGGCGCAAGGAGGGCAGCGTACTATTTGCCAGCCGCCCCTGCATGTGACGTGTTTTCTTCGGTAGGATTAACATTTAAACATATCTATGTCTATAAGTTGAAGCACAGCAGACGTCCTCTAACACTGGCTCATGGCACATTATAGAGACCACCCATATGGCCATATGGAAACAGCAACACGTCCCCCTCGCGCGTGTGCCAGAGACAACAGGAAATGCGTCGATTGAATTGAATATACATCAATTGCGCAACACTTTTGGAAAATGAGTCTTTCTTTAATCTCGCACATTCTATGGTACCGTCCTTTAGTGTGTGAGTGTGCGTGTTTTTTTTTAGCAGCCTAAACATGGTCATAAGAGTATAAGAGTATATATATATATATTGGCATACTTCCCTCAGAGGGACTAACGTGCACAAAGGAATGGGAGATAAATGGAGACAAAAGAGTTCTAAATAAAAACCCTCCCTGATTCAAACTGAAAAAATGTTGCATCAGACGGCCTCACACACACGCACGCTCATCACACACACACACACACACACACACAGGCGCGCAGCGCAGACCCTCCCACAATGCAGACAACGTGCTGAGTCACATGGGTCGGACGCCCCCGCCGATCGGCCAATTGACGCCTCACGTTTCTTGTTGATGAGCGCTGATTGGCTGAGAGGGACGAGCGCAGGGCACTGCTCTCTTAAATGGTTTCTCATTAGACCATATAGAGGTGTTACGCAAAGCGCCGGTTCTGGTTACGCTGCCTTTCACGCTCGCCATGGATCCAAAGAAAAAGCAGGGCGAGCAGGGCGACGGCTTCCGCACCACCTTCAAATCGTTCGCCACAGAAGCCATACACGTCGGTCAGGAGCCGGAGCAATGGAAGTCTATGGCCGTGGTGCCTCTGATCTCCCTTTCAACCACGTTCAAGCAGCAGGCGCCGGGGAACCACGCCGTAAGTAGCCCTGTAGTACTACATTATGCAAACGATGGCCGAAGTGGGGGTTGGATGTGTCAGAGGATTGTGTCATATCGCAGCACGTTGGAAATATGATGTCAGTTAATCGAAAAGATAAGGCCTCATCCGATTGTCTCCATAAAATCTTTTATCTAATCAATAATCATACCAATGCTGTCGGAATCAATCATTCATTTTATTTTTTTTTGGGTACAATTAATCACCAGCCCATTGTAAACCAAAGGCATACACTCCTCTTTACTGTGTTACACATTACACATTTTTATTACGTTAGATTGGGTCAGTAGTAAACTGTTGTAGCAGATCCGCGTGCAGTGAGTTTCAGTTCATACAATTTGTCACCCAAGGGTCAGGGCCTCTCCAAAAAGTCAATAGATTGCCTCCCGAGCGCATGGGAGAGGAAAAACATTATAGTTGATGGGAAAAAAAAAATACGTACAGTATATCATTATATTAGATATAGTATTAATATGGTCCTCCCAAATAACTTACACAAGTAGACAAAGTACACTCCTTTTTGTATGGAATTGCATAGATTAATAAATGCATGGGATCTATAAACATCCACAAGTATGATCAATAATGGAGTACAGGCCTTTACTGTTTTGTAATAAACAAAGTAAACATTTAACATTTAACTGATGATTTAGTCACTGTGTAATTACAGCATGCCATACACATGTTTTACCTCAACTATGGGTGTTCACCAAATACTCCGGTCAAAGGTTAATCTAATTTAAGAGTGAGAAAGCAAGCAAAAACCACGGTTACATAAATATCCAATTTCTCTCATATCCTCTGTAGCTCCGTGTGAACTACAGAAATGTTGGCTGCCATTTACCTGTCAATAATTATTCTGTGGGTTGCACAATAACCCTTGTGGCAATGTAATGGCTCTGGCAGAAGTACAATTCTGAGCATCAAATGACTCTGTGCATGCTCAATGAATTTAGGAGGGCCACGCATTCTCTGTAATGTTTATGTGTTAAAGTATGATTTTGTAGCATATCTACAGCAATAAGTACGAAAACTGGCATTTACTGTTTTGTAATAAACAAAGTAAAAAAACATGTTTTAACTGTGCTGATTGAGTCACTGTGTACTTAAGAGCATGCCATACACATGTATAATCAATACATGTGTGTGGCATGCAATACATGAATCGATACATGGGATCTATGACGATACACAAGTATAATGAATGTTGGAGTCCAGGGATTTACTGTTTTGTAATAAACAAAGTTTAAATGTTTATTTCTCGTAGCATTCCTGCTGATAGCCTGAACTCTTGACCCCTTTTTCAGGTCCTGGTTTCCTTGACCACACTACTCCCACGATACTAGGACATAGCTCAGTCTGACTCTGTTTTACATGGAGTAGAAAGTTTCACATTTTACGTTACACATCGATGGCCTAAATACAACAACAATGTAAACAATATTTACCTTTGTCCAACCAGAGCAGTAATATGAAGCTTATCTGTCTATCTGCTTTACTACTGTATGGTTGCAGCTGGCATTCTTCACAGAGAGAAAAAAAACAACACACGCGCTCAAGGCCATCTCAGCGCCATTCAATGATCGTGTGTCAAAGTGAAACACGAGCTTTTTTGCTCATAAAATGTAATAAGCTGCAAAACGAACTTCCTTCAAGTGTTCCTTTTCCATATCAGTCATTTGGCTCGAATTTTATGTGTTTGTAATAAGCCCCTGCAATCGGCACAAACTCTATTTTTTTATGACATGCATTTAAGTGGTACAATAGTTGTCTTGTCCCTCACTTGCTATTATAATAGCTTACTATTTTCACCAGGGAAGAGTTTAATTACAGGGGGAGAGTTGCTTACCACACCTTACCCTATTATTTTATAAAGGCCTACATTAGAAAAGAGCCTCTTACTTCCTACCCACTGTTTTGTTAGCGGTGGTTCTCACAGTTCTTAAACCTTGTGACCACAGGTAGTTTGAACAGATAATCAAACGTATCATATTATGTTTTTTTTTTTTGTTGAATGTTCATTCTATGGACTTAAATGCTGTTTTTGTATAGGGGTTCGAGTACAGTCGGAGTGGAAATCCTACAAGAAACTGTCTGGAGAAGGCCGTGGCAGCTCTGGATGGCGCAAAGTACTGTGAGTTGGACTGTTGGTTTATCAAGACTTAACAACATTTGTGCATAAAAACAGATTGTCGTGATGCTTCAAAACAAATATGGAAACGGCAGCCAAACATGCAAATGAGGATTCAAAAGATAAAATAAATAAATAAATAAATCTTGTCTTTTTCCCCCCAGGCATTGCTCTCGCCTCTGGGCTGGCCGCCACAGTGACCATCACTCACATGCTCAAAGCAGGCGATGGCATTGTCTGCATGGATGACGTTTACGGAGGTGAGACTCGTTTTTTTTTTTCACCCCTTTACACCATTTCCGAGCGTGTCATTTAAATGTGCGTGCACGTGTTGACTGAAAACGTTTGCTTGCTTCATTCACAAGGCACAAATCGCTACTTCCAAAAAATTGCCAAAGAATTTGGTCTGGAGGTGTCTTTTGCTGACTGTACAAAACCCGAGGAGCTTAAAGCTGCACTGAAGGCCAACACCAAAGTAAGTCAAAGAATGAAGTCCGCTTTGATGTTTGTCTACAGCTGGTCCAATCCAATTAATTCATATTTGATCAAGCGCATTCTGTGAACAAGCCTCCTGCCTTGCTAAAGTCCACTGGTTTGTTGAATGTCTGAGTGCAGCTGTTATTAGTCTTCAAGGTAAACGCACTGACAGATACACCCTCTCTTTGCTCGCCCGTAGCTGGTGTGGATCGAGACGCCCACCAACCCCACGATGAAGGTCGTGGACATCAAGGTCTGTTCCGAATTGGTTCACGAGCACAACAAAGACATAGTGGTGGTGGTGGACAACACCTTCATGTCTGCCTTTTTCCAGGTGAGTGGGACAGAGGTGCATGTCATGCCCTTTGGATGTTGAGACAGCCGTTTAATCATTTCCTGCAATCCAATTCCAGTTCATGTGGAAACAAGTGGCCAGTAGAATGATTAACGGAGGTTTTTGTCTTGCTCACAGCGCCCCTTGGCTTTGGGAGCTGATATTTGCATGTATTCAGCCACCAAATACATGAACGGTAGGTTATGAACTTTTGACTGTTTTACTTAGATCAACCCAATTGTCAGTGGGTTTACGAGGGTACACCATTAAGTCATATCAGTGCCACTGTTGGAGGAAAAAAAACAGTTGAGTGAGGAGAATGGGGGCCGTCCCCCTATGGGTCAAAATAAGGGGAAAGGAGGATCTTATAACTATAACTAATAGGGATGGGATCATCAGACGTTTTAGGAGAATGAAATCATTGGGCTTTATCACCCCCACTAATTTCATCAAACAACATATATATATTTTTCATGCATGAACAGAAATGATGGACAGGCGGATAGCACTGAAACCAGCAATTAAGCAGGACACTCAATCTAATGCATTCTCCACAACAACAAAAATAGTTGGCTCAAATTCATAGGCACACACAATATCACTCAGACGTAAAACAAATATAAACGTTTTTTTTGTTCCACAGGTCACAGTGACGTGGTCATGGGTCTGGTTTCCATGAGCCGGGACGATTTGTACGAGCGACTCAAGTTTCTGCAAAATGGTGAGAACAAAAACAATAAATTGCACACTGCTCCTTGAGTCCTCATACTAGAAATCGGGCAATGTCAGGTTGCATTAGCACCACCTTCTGGTTAGAAACACGCTTTAAAACCAGATTGGACACATGGAAAAGTCTGGAATAGTAAAACCATTCACTCATCCATGAAAGTATCTGTCGCTCTTTTTTATATTTGTCAATAATGACCATTACCCCGATAAGTGCAAATCCTGCTTTGTCGTACTGACCCCTGATCCAAGTTGTGTGAGGCTTTTTTTTAGTAACTTCTGTGTTTCGTCACCGGTACTATTGTTCAGCACTGGGGGGTGTACCATCTCCATTTGACTGCTTCCTGTGTAACCGTGGACTGAAGACGCTACACCTGCGCATGGAGCGACACTTCAAGAATGCCATGGCTGTTGCCAAGTTTCTGGAGGCCGATCAGAGGGTGGAGCGCGTTATCTTCCCAGGTAACCATATGTTTCAATTTATATATAGCCCTATAACATGAGTCAGGAGACTGGCCAAAAGGAGAAATATTATACTGTGTCATTTTGATGTGTAAGACTACAACACAACTATCTTACAATGGTGTGCCAGAGTTGAATGAAATAAAACTATTAAGAAGAGACAAAGAGCACTTAAAAGGAATCAAAACGATAATTATTATTCATCATTCATATCAGACCTTGACTGGTTACTTCATTACCAAACAAAAGAATATACTGTTCTGTCACACAAAAAACAAAACACCCAAGGCATAATATGCATGGAGTGAACTGGGGACATTGTGCACATTATCAATGTGTTGAGTACACGTCGAGGTCCCGTCACCATGATGTATTACACGTTTTCTTGAAAAAGGACGCATTTGTATTTCATTCATTTTTTCACAAAAACAAGTGTACAAAGTAAACGTCCCTTTTTGTGACCCACCTGTCCATGCTTTAGGCGGTCATTACAGGGGTTGTCTACTCCTCTCACTGTCTTTCCATGTGTTCCATCTCGACACAGGCCTGCCCTCTCACCCCCAGCATGAAGTGATGAAGAAACAATGCACCGGGTGTCCGGGGATGATCACCTTCTACATCAAGGGGAAACTCGAGCATGCCACCGCTTTCCTGAGCAACCTCAAAGTAAGTCCCTGGTGGGGGCTTTAAGCCATTTTAATTCCTGACGTCTCAGTATAGATTAGTTGTCTGTGTTGGGACACACTTGTGACACATTTTTACGTAAATGACACACCAACCACAAAATCACACTTCCGTCTGTGGTTTCTATTTTTCTTGCTCTACACATTATTTATGTCATGGCTAACCTCGTTAACCTTCTCATTTCCTTTTTTCAGATGTTCGCCATAGCCGAGAGTCTTGGCGGTTATGAAAGTTTAGCCGAACACCCGTAAGTAACCTGAAATAAGGATGTTTTTGCTGTATATTTTCTGTTTTTAAAACATTGTACCACACGGGGGCAGCAGAGATTCAAACAGAAATTCCTATTATCTTTAATTTGACACTTTATTTACATAATGAACTCTCTGTGATAATCTCTGTTTAGGCATCAGAAGGTTTTTTGGTGGGGCTTATGTGTCGTCGTCTCTAACCACTCCGTTATATCAATTTAGGGCTATTATGACTCATGCATCAGTGCCAGAAAAAGAGAGGATTGTGCTGGGGATCAGTGACACACTGATCCGACTCTCTGTGGGACTGGAGGATGAGGCCGACATCATTGAGGACTTGGAACAGGCGCTGGCTGCAGCTGTAAGTATCAAACACCAAAATACTGGGACCATTTAATATATAATTAAATTATATATATAAAGTTTGTGGCAGACAGCAATTCGTTCTGCTCTCTCAATAAGTGGTGACAAACAAAATGCCATCCTCTCCTTAAAGAACGAATCAGCTTGCCGGGGAAAAATGAGGTTTTTAACTCCGTAAAATGTTCTTTTTGTCACCAGTATATTCTTGGTTTAAAAACAAAAATTAAATCATTACCAGGTCAAATGCCCTGCCAATTGTAACTTTATAGAAAATAGGACTGCTCCAGCAAGGCTTACTGATTGTAAATGGTTTATGCATTCAATGCTAGGATCCAGACGCCACCCGTGTGACTGGTTAATGATTCATCTGCGGATAAACAGACCCCCGTAGCTCTGTGTACAATACAGTTCCAAGTTATCTAAACTGTGCCCTCACGTAACTCAATACCAGAAAATTGAGGCAAATACAGTTACGTTTCCCAGGAATGTATGTCGGGAATCAAAAACGTATAATAATTGCATTCAGGAAACGGTAACCATTTGGTGGTAAGGATGATCCAGCTGCACATTGCTTACTTCCATAAACTATGCATTTGAACAGCCAAGTGCCAAATAAGGCACCTCGGCCAAGACGAAGACAAATTAGCCCCGGGTTAAAAATAATTACCCTGGGAATGTTTAGGGAGAGCCAGGCCAGGGAGGGTTGCAGACTGGGATTGAGTTAAGTATGCGGCGGTTTCATACTGTGCACTTTTCATAGGCCATTGGCACTTCCACCCATCCCATAAACCCACGCTCTTGCTGCTGCACGACCAGTGTGTGAGCATTTACTCGCTGCTTTCATCAACATTGGTGGAACGATCATTCCCAAAACTATAGTCCGATTTATCCTCTTAGAACATTTGGGGGATGGCATGTTATTCCATCCACATTGTGGAGCAACACGCGTTGGCCAAAACCACATTTTCTCCCGACAGAACACAAACTATGAGTTTTGTAGTCTGAATTACAGCTCTCGGGCTGTGGTTAGAAGCCTGGGGATGGCAGATGTGGGTTAGACCTCCGTTCCCTGTCGCCCCCCGTAACCGGATTGGAGCATCGCATTTCTCCAATCGAACGGTTGGTGTCCGCATCTGAGGTTCTATCACACCTCTGTGAATCCTCACAAACTCCCACTAATCGAGCGCATCGCAATCGGCAGGGAATTTGAATTTCTTCAAACCACATCATGCAGCCGTATCCTGCACTGTGGCCGCCCCTCTCTGAATCTCGGCTGGCGCTCTGAAGCAAATGGGCAGTAAATGGAGACAAATATCTCTAATGACCGTCTGTGGTCCTGGTAAAAAGCACCTCTGATGGGTCAAGTGTTTGATTGGATGGAACGTGGGGTCAGATTTCGGGCAGGCGAGCGGTTTTTCCTTTTGGTGTGGCCGCTTTGCGAATCCGCTTTTGACACGCCTTCATGGACATTTTGCCTCCGCTAATCAAGCGGAGAGAGGTGGAATGAGTGAGAGGGTTGTTTTCTACTTTTTTCTCTATTAGAAGAGAAACATTGCAGCGTGTTATTAACTGTCTGCCACATGTCTGTCTACTCCTTCCTAGATGGCGAGCGCTGGGAGTAGAGTATTGATTTCTCTGAATGTTTTTTTCCCCTCTTTCTTGTTTTCTTTGAATAGCATCCAAAGAAGAATTGAAAGAAGCCTTCAGGGTGGCCTTGCTGAGGTTGAATGAGTCGCAGTCAGGATCAACGCCGGCGGTACCTGAAGTCTTAAATCACTGCAGATCAAAACGCGGTGCCCCAGTTCAGCGCGCACAAAACCTCTATCAGGGAACAAGCTGTTTGTTCAAAAATACAAATCCTCTTGTCTTTGAATTACTTACTTCTTACATTTAAAACGGATGAATACTTTGATGGATTATTTCACCAGGACATAAATTGTAATCTTATTTATCGTATGCTGGGTTTTCTCATTTTTATGTTTCTATACGTTTAGTTTTGATTTTGAATGCTTTAGTGGAGAAACGACACTGTATGGAGTTTTTGATCAATAACAAATAAAGATTCTGAAAATACATTTTAGAGAGTCCTTACTAGAATTAATATAATCCATATTTCGGATGTGGAACTGTGTGTTTAAACGCGCCTGTTTAAAGTTCTTACATTACATTTAAGGGTTTTGTCTCATTATGGCTGGATTGTTAACCTCAATGCCCCAAAATGTCAGGTGCTACAACTGAAAATGTGTCCAAATATATATGTTGACTAGTAAAGTGAATTTTCTATCAAGGTTGTTATTATTGTGTCGTTCATGTTGTACATTCTAGGGGCCCCAGACAAAGTAATTAATAACAAATATACAAGTGAATGGCATTGTACACACTCGCTTTTCAGATTATAGATATTAACCATTTACACAGTTTATCATATTATTTGTTGGCTCATATTAGATTTTTGCCTGAAGGTCATCAGGTTGGGCCACCTGACAACATTGGTAACGAAAGGTAATATGCCGCATAACAAAACAAGTAAAAGTAGCAAATGAATAAATTACATTTGTTACATGGGTGGAATAGGCTACATTGGATGGACTATTACTGACTAACAAATGCATTGCGACTGCAATTATGATTTAACCACAATACGGTCAGGTCGAGTCACAGAGTCTTCTAGTCCAACTCCAATAGAGGCTTAAAGCTTTAAGTTCGATTTCTTCATTATCATCATTTTCATTTTATACAGGCTTGTTCAGATGTGCCTCCTGACTTTTGTAGCCCATGCTCATCAAATAAAACAAGCTTCTACTTGAATGCCTGTGTTACCTATGCGTCATAGACAAGCATCTAAGCTATAACTCGGATTTTCATGCCAAGAAGACGGTCGACCTCTCAGGGTTGAGGGATTTCCAGGAAGCTTGGTGCTTCCTTCATAAACTTCCCAGTGCCGTGTCCATTGTCCAGGAAATATTTTACCCTCCTCCCTACTGCTTTACCCCACACACCACATCACTGCTCGTGTACAAACATGCATTTGGCCGCATATGATCTGTCATTTGTATACTGGACTGATCCATTAAAAATCTCTGCCTTCCGTTTGGTCCTCATCCATTGACTAAATGTAGCGAATCCATCATCTCTCTCTCTCTCTCTTTTTTTTTTTTTTTTTTTACAATGGCCGATTATAATTAGACACCGAAAGGTCATTTCAAAGCCATCCGAATTTAGCCTCGTTAGGGATGACTTATATGTAGAGGGGCAGGAGTTTAAGTGAAGTAGCCCTCTATAAAAATGCAATTAAAAGAGTCACAAGGAAATGGAACAGGTGTTCTTCCTACAGTTTTGAAAATGAGGTCTGGCAGGATGAAACTATTTTAGAAAATCCCATTAATATATCTCTTTCAATCTGAGCCAATTCAAACGTAACCAGAAAGAAGACAACGATGCATTAAATATATATTTCAATAAAATATACATATTCATATAGACAAAGCAGACTATGAACTGAACAACCATTTCTGCCCGACAAACTGTATTCAAAGTAATGTTACACACTATATGTTGTGCATTGCAATCACCAGTAGATGTCACAAATAGACACATTTTTTTTTTTTTTTTTTTGTTTACATTTGGATGGTCATGGACTCATTACTGATATATATATACATATTCATATAGACAAAGCAGACTATGAACTGAACAACCATTTCTGCCCGACAAACTGTATTCAAAGTAATGTTACACACTATATGTTGTGCATTGCAATCACCAGTAGATGTCACAAATAGACACATTTTTTTTTTTTTTTTTTTTTACATTTGGATGGTCATGGACTCATTACTGATATATCTATGGCAAGTTGTGTGCTTCAACATGCTTAACACCTTCACTGCACGCACTCAAACTTGCGTGAAACATTAGTCGAAGAGAGCTTAACTGGCTACTGGCTGTCAGTAAGACTGAATCTCCATCTGCATGCAAGGCATTTTTTTTGTTAGATTGAACTTATCACCAAACATTTTTGTTGACATAGATCAGTTTGAATGAAACTGGGAGAACTGGCAGTGGAAAAAAGACCATCATCCAGCTGCAGGGTTTTTAGTGTCTGTGTGTCCCCGCATCAGAAAGGATACATGAGTAGTTATGTGGGATTTCTGGTGTTTATTTTACAGATGACTAAGATGATGTGCTATCATCAGTTAAAACAACACCATATGCTGCACAAGTCTTCAACATAAACACAACATGGCTGCTGTAACTCCCAGCACATGCTTTCATTGTTGCCGCATAATAAAAATAAAACTTTTAGCTGGCGGTCGCCTGCGCTCCATCACATCTAAAGTCAACAGTGACATCCATGTACACACATCTTTAGATAAGACGTTGGGAGGTCAGAGGGAAAAATGTTGTGTCAGAGACTGTGGCCACTAAAATGGCAGCAGTATGAAATACTGACTTGAATTCCCAGAAATTGCATGTGATGACATGACCCAGTAATGACGTGCGGACGGTCAGCAGTGTAAGCACTTCATCCACCCCAAATACTAAAGAAGTGCGAAAGTTGTGTATCCAGATCTGTGTATAGTATTATTCACTGCTACTTGGGACACGAGACATTGGTGTCCTCTCAAGCTGATTTTTAGTCAAACCAGTAATGGCAATATCAAGATTAAATGACGGCTTTATGAGACCATACATGCAATTCCCTGTCAGACCAAACCAATCTCACACAATTGTTTAGTTTTTACACACATAAGCCAGGTATAACACGTAAAGCTTTTACTGTAGTATTTGAAACTTTAGACTTTGACACGGTAAGTTTTTCCCTGTGTTCCGTCACTAGCTGAATCAAATAAAAGCTACTAATCAGAATCTCCACAAACATGAGCAAAACCTCTCCTTCCAAGGAAGATCGTGCGTTTCGAGCAGCTGGGCAAATTCAGACAGCAGATCAATTTGCCTGATAATAAACCGAATGATTCATGAACCCAGTAACTGTGTCCCATCTTCACCCCCGTTTGTTTGCATTGAGGAGAGACCTGAGGCAGTAATGCTGTATGTACTCTGTTTTATTGTCCATGTAAATTACTGTGGGTAAATAAACTTTCTTTGTGGCTGATTAAAGCTCCATCCGTGTCCACGGCTATTAAAGTGTCCTCATTCTGCGGATATTTCTGACTCCACAGTTGCAGGATATTATTATTATTATTATTATTATTATTATTATTATTATTATTATTATTATTATTATTATTAATAATAATATTATTATTATTTTATAGTTGAAAATCCCACATTGTGTAATTAATTATTGCATCATTGTTATTGCCATTACTTGCAACTTACTTGAATCTGACTCTACTACCTCTGAGTTTCTTCTGGTTAAAAGGGAGTTTTGCTCTATTCAGTTGCCAAGTATTTGCTCATTATGCGGAACCATGGCTATCCCCCTGTAGTACTGTAAGTTCTTGATTTTACTCTGCAAAGTGCCCAAAAAGTAATGCATGCTGTGATTTGTTATTATTATTATTATTATTATTATTATTATTATTGTTATTATTTTATAGTTGAAAATCCCACATTGTGTAATTAATTATTGCATCATTGTTATTGCCATTACTTGCAACTTACTTGGATCTGACTCTACTACCTCTGAGTTTCTTCTGGTTAAAAGGGAGTTTTGCTCTATTCAGTTGCCAAGTATTTGCTCATTATGCGGAACCATGGCTATCCCCCTGTAGTACTGTAAGTTCTTGATTTTACTCTGCAAAGTGCCCAAAAAGTAATGCATGCTGTGATTTGGCGCCATACAAATAAAACTGAATTGAGTTGAATTGAATTAAAGAATCATAATCATGGCTCAGCTCTTGTTGCGTGTGGTCAGTGTTACAGCTGCTGAAATATGCTGTAAGGGGGACATGGTTCTTTATTTTTAGTTTAATCGCAGTGTGAGCCCTTACCCTTAAAGGATGCTTCACTATCAGATAAGTTCACAACAACTGACTCCAGTGTGGCCGACCTTCAGAGTATCCCACTTTACGGTGTCAAGTCACGGTTGTAATGGATGTCCAAATGCACGTTTAGTTCTACAGCATGACTGAATGAATCAAGCGTAGAGCCGACACATATGAAAAAAGAGTGCACACAGCAATGAAAGCCCCAAAACACCAGCATACGCGAGAACGAGAATACTCACAGTCACACACATATACACACACACACACAGAAATGATCTTTATGCCTAGAATAGAAGCATTCTGAGTTTGTTTACGAATGTGGAAAAAGCAACGATCGGCCTTAAGTCAGCAGCACCACAGCAACCGAAGGCAACCTCGCCACACTTGGATGTATGTCTGGGCAGAAGCAGGAAACCTCCGCCTGAGGATCTGAGGGGCCTGATTGGGTTGTAATCAGTGAGCAATTTAGAGATGCACCTAGGAGCCAAACCAAAGTGCTTTATTTACCATTGGAGGGATTTTTTTTAAAGGTGATTCTGTGACGCACGAGGAGCCGAGTGCCTCAGTACAATTTGTTGGTGTACGTGAAACAACCCATTTTGAATGGGTCGGAGCCATCCTACTGATTATTTGACCTTGAGCTTGAAATGAATGCCTAAACCAGTGATAATACAAAGGATGAGGAAACTGTGGCTGGACTCGTCAGGCTGTCAATGTCTAATTTGGGAAATGAGAAACACTTCTCACCATTCTTCTCTTAACCACTGTGTGCGGTAGAGGGAAAGAACACGATTAGTTCTGTATCGATTCTGAGTAATGGCAATTTTGCTGTTCTTCTAGGACACCCGGGAAAGCATTTGTGGGTCTTGCAGGTGGTCATTTATTTAACATTAAGTTTAAGAAACCCCAGAACTTGACTGCAACCGAGGTCACAGTTCTGAAAATAGACACATTGTCAGTTAATATTTTCCATGGACAAACTGCTGTCCTTAAATAAAATGACAGTAGGCACAGAACCAATAAAGCACCTGCCGAGCAAAGAGCACAATCCACTGTAGTCATCAAAAGGCTGAGAGGAATTAGTGTCAACTCAAACGATATTCTCAACGTATACATGGCATGATTAGTTCTCATCATTTCATCTTTAGGATTTATCTAACGTGCAGGCGGGTATCGTGAAGCTGGAGACGCACCTCCCTGGAAATGAAACTGCACGTATAAGGAATGAACCAGGCTTTTCAGGCACTGTAACATTGTCATTTCTTCGTTTTCATGTCACCAACGCTGGAGAGGACGACGTGGCTTGCTGAGGCCACCGAAGATGATTGCTTTGTTTTTGTACCATTTCATAACCCGGATCATTTGACAGCAGAGCCGCAACACGAAATGACGATTGAGCTTGCTCAGACAACATGGGCCCTGAGTGGGAGAGTGGTTGGTCCAGTTAGCAGTCCCAAGAGAAGTCAAGGCAAGGGAAGGAATCTGCGTCATCTACCTGGACCCTGCGGCAGGAAAAAATAAAATAAAATGTTCAAGCCAAATTTAAAACCCTGAAAAAATCTCACAAATGTGCACCTCCGTGGACCTGGCCAACGGCAGTTGTGGTCCAAGAGAAAAGGTGCCATGGCATCCAGAAGCTGATGGATGGATTTCATGCACTGACATGTTCTTATACTTAATTAAGTGTTAGAAAATAACCTCTAAAGAGTGTCGGATGGATTCAGTCCACTGAAGGCTTCGTACTGTTGTGGACAGATGAGAAATGTAGCTCAGACCCCTTTTGTTGATGTTGTAAACGTCTCCTTGAAAGGCAAAACAAAGGAGTTCATAAACTGCACAACATCGGGCCATAAAAGCCTCAAGGCAATTTATAAAATCCCATCTTACAAGAGTGCGAATGTCGATGCGCGTTTCCGTACTATGGTAAGCGAATGCTGCACACGCGTGATGGGCGGTTACGAAACACGTCTAATGGGGAGGCCTTGGCGCGTCAAAAAAAAGGACGGGGCACGGTTTAGTTTATGTTTTTAGCCCTGGGGCACAGACTTGTACCAGCGCGGCGTGACACGCTATCCTCGGCATACACGCACGGGAACAGATGAGGCAGAAAATTGCCTCTTGTTTCTCATGACACACTCGGCCGTATGCAGAGGGTTTCGGCATGTTAATCCAAAGACTCATCAGCATGCCCCACGTTGGCGCTGCCTCCCCGAGAGAGAAGAACGAGGTGCAGCAGAGGACCGCCCGAATAGAGAGCGAAATAAAGTAACTCCCGAGTTGTCAGTGTTGGTGGGGACGGGGGAGTCGGCATTGGGGAGCCGGAGGGAACGTTTCCCCTGCTCCCGAACCCTGTCGCGGTGAGGTATTGTGTCGATTAGTCGCCCTCTGAGGTGTGTTTCATTTGTTTCCCAGACGTCTTCCCCGTCTTTGAAATGAGAAAATCCCACATTGTGTAATGAAATAAAACTGCCAGGTGCGCTTCCATCCCCCGCGTTGGAAAACATGGCGCCTTTTTTTTTTTTTTATGTGTTTATTGGAAACCAATGGAAATGTGGCTCAGGAGTTATGTACAACTGCAGCGGACCTCCGTGCAACCAAGGTTTCCTCCCAGCACACACACGCACGCACGCACGCTCGCTCTCGGACCAAAATGAAATCTTAGCATTAGAATTAGCAAAAGGAAGGACTTCGTATTGGGAGGTTTTACTTCATATTTGAATGGAGACAAACTGGTACGAAATCGGACCGACAGTCAACTCTTTTCTTTTGCAAATCCTGAAGGCAAAGAATTGCACAAGGCGTTTGACAAGATGGCCTTGTGTGCCGGATCATCAGAGGACTTCTTGTTTTCGTCCCCTTAATCTCTGATGCACACAATGACCGAAGAGACACATCCGCTCTTTGGTGGATGGTGTTGTACAAAGAAAGAAAAGGAGCCGGATGTGGGGCTGTAATGCACGACGTCCCTGCCAAGGACATGCCAGCCCAATCATGTGAGTCCATGTGACCCTCCTAAAACAATTTCTGAGTACGTGATAGAAAAAAAAAAAAACGAAATATTTGTCACCCAGAGGCCTTCGTTTCTGGAAGACGGAGGCGCCTTTGGCAAAAAAAAAAAATGTTTCTGCACCGGAAGCACACAGACAGACACCCCCGCCCCCCCCGAAAAGGAGCCCATCACAGCCTCCGTCTGTGCACATTAGAAGTGACCAGGGGGTTTCATCTACGAGTGGATGTTACCTGTCCTGTTACACTATTTTCCTGCTGCATTCCCGCTGAAGGCCTTGTTGTAAACGTAGGGCCACTCTGCTCCAGGCATTTTACGCTGATGGCACTTTGAAACAGTGAAAAATGACCGAAGAGACACATCCGCTCTTTGGTGGATGGTGTTGTACAAAGAAAGAAAAGGAGCCGGATGTGGGGCTGTAATGCACGACGTCCCTGCCAAGGACATGCCAGCCCAATCATGTGAGTCCATGTGACCCTCCTAAAACAATTTCTGAGTACGTGATAGAAAAAAAAAAAAAACGAAATATTTGTCACCCAGAGGCCTTCGTTTCTGGAAGACGGAGGCGCCTTTGGCAAAAAAAAAAAATGTTTCTGCACCGGAAGCACACAGACAGACACCCCCCCCCCCCCCGAAAAGGAGCCCATCACAGCCTCCGTCTGTGCACATCAGAAGTGACCAGGGGGTTTCATCTACGAGTGGATGTTACCTGTCCCGTTACACTATTTTCCCGCTGCATTCCCGCTGAAGGCCTTGTTGTAAACGTAGGGCCACTCTGCTCCAGGCATTCAGACATTTTACGCTGATGGCACTTTGGCCGGCGCCGATTACAGCATTCTTTTTTCACAAAGTAATGTGAATCTATAAATGTTCCCTTGGGCAACAGTGAAAAAACAAAACAAGAATACAGTATATATATATATATATATATATATATATGATGATTCTGTCATTAGAAGATTAAAACAATGGCACCAATGGAATACCTTTAACTTTGCTCACTCGCAGCTCAATGAAACCGACTCGAAGCCAAAGCAATCACAGTTTTACTCGAGCACTAAATGTACGTCTTTGAAGTGTTTTTCTTCTGCACGGATTTTCAAAACCTCCAGTCTAAAACTGGAGCCATGACTGCCTAGAAAGATTCAGTAATGCTCCTGGATAAATCGGACGTCTGTGCAGGAACATGAGCGGTGTACTCGAGAACGCCAGACTCGGGCCCGATCCCCCTCACTCAGACCTGCCGCATCTCCTACAGCGGTTACTGCACCAACATGCATATGTGGAAAGACACACAGCCAACGTAATTCTAGCCCGAGCGAATCATAAATGCTGGATGTTTGAGGGAGGAATGGTAGGGCTGGCAAAAAAAAACAAAAAAAACATCAAAGAGAATACATTTAAATCACAACTCAAAGTGAATCCTTAAGCGAGAAAAAAAAAGCACCTGCCTCAGTACGATGTGGCACCCTTCAGTCACATGAGTCAGAGAATCTCCAGAGCTGCGACACGTGCACACGCGCGCCCCAACAAACAACACAACGTGATAGCCTATTAAAAAAAAACAAAAAAACACGTGGACACCGTCTGGTTGCTTTCTGGCTGCTTTCTGCGGCTCCTAACGAAATCTACTGACAAAAGTGGATTTTTTTTTTGGCGTACCAGAAAAAGAGCTCGGTACCCAGTCGAGATATTCTACCGAATAGGTCATCGGTGTACAATATTGGGTACGACCTCGGTTATCCCACGGCGATACGTCGTCAGTCTCTGCCCGTATGTCTCCTCCTATTCAATGCATGCGTTTCCTCGGGAACCATTCGCAGTCAGGTGAGACGCAGATGATTCAAAACCTGGACCCCACAAGCATCGACTCCGGCGGCTCGGTGTGCTCGCGCATGCGCTTGCGAGCACGGTGCGTAACATCTGCGCCTGTGACTTGGGAATTCTATTTAGAGACCTGTTGACGTTTGATCATTCGCCTCTAATGTGCCTTCGGTGAAGAACAACAGAGGTTCGCCGGGCGGGCCGACGTAGGCCCTCGCCGCCTCGTTTTACGGATTTCACGTGACGGTTCCTCAGAAATGAGCGCACGTTGAGGTTTACGTTTACGTTTTCCGTGAACAAATGGAGAGGAGAGAACAAAAACAATGAGACACTCTGCTTTTTTTTTTTTTTTTTTCTATAAATGGATGTATTCCAGGTTTTGTCCAACATGAATTCAGCTGTTGTTGGCGTTAAGAGTTGCTCTATTGTGCTTTGGAGGCAAATAAAAAATGTAAATTTGTATTCGGAAGGAGAACAGACGGACAGAGATGTGAAGGTGCCAGACTCGGGCGGGTGAGGCCTGAGTCAGCAACATGAAACTGAATCGCCGGACCTTCAGGTCAAATCTGAGTTATGAGGTATTGTATCGGTGTTGAATTAGTTGCGTGACAACGTTTCTAAAACCTACGAGAGGTAGGTTTTTTCAGTTTGGCTAATCAATCATTTTTTAAAACCAGTCTAATATCCAGACGCCAGGACTCAGCAAGGAACTGAAAATAGATCCGAGAGAGGTCGAGGTAAGCTTGCACCAATCTCCTGCTTTCAAACGAAGCCAGCCGCTCCGAGGATTCTGCGAGTCACGTTTTCTCAAAGTCACACGGAAGCGGAAGTGCCAACCTAAGATAATGAATGAACCTGACACAATTGATTATGTTGACTGGATTACAATTGACATCCCCTCCTCGGATCGATGGACATAAAATCACTCGGCAACGATCGGCTGATTTGCATCGGGACCAAATTGTGAACACAACAAAAAACCCCGCAGGGCTACAGAGCAGTAAACACAGACATCCAACAGGGGTGTCGCACAATGGGAAAAAAAACATATCATTTGAATTTAATTGTGGTTCGATGGTACTTTTTGGTTTACTATTCAACGAAAACTCACGATGCCCGAAGTAGCAAAATGTTTACAGGCACCAAACTTTGCACCGAAGTCGATGCTTTCTCTTGAAATTGGCCACGACACGAAAGGCGAAGTGGGCCGACGCCGCTATTACCAGAGGTTTTCATCGACCGTGGCCCTCCAGATTCATTAACATGTCATGTGACGCATTCTCCACACTGACCTGGAGACTCTCGATCGAACCCCCGTTACGCAAGGAGCTATTTACTGCCCGGGCGTAATGATCAGTCACTTCACAAAGATTGAAGAGGAGAGGAGAGCTTGTCATGGGCCAGAGGAAGCGTATTCTGAGATGATTGGTTTCACAAATTATCCCACCACAGTGTGCCAGTGTAATAAATCGGACACTTACATAAGTTATAGGTCATAATAATACGCTTTAAGACGCAATAGATCATCAAACAAAGAGTGCATTAAGAAAAATTGTGTAGTAACTTCTCATTGAGGACAACTGCCAGCATAGGATTATGGATCATTTCCCTTTTATTTTAGAGCTTACTTTGCTGCTTTCCCTTTTTTTTTTAGCTGTTCCTGCCAGTTTATCTGCACACGCCTGAGTTTCAACTTCGGCCAATGAATCAATGTTCACTTGCCGCAGGATAAATCGCTGGTCCTTCTGTCCAGTCCTCCACAGAGTTAAATCACTTACGGCTAACTCATCTCCAGTGAAAAATAAGCGCTTCGTTTGTCCACCCATCTCCGGCTCACCTATCTGCCTCTGTCTGTCTGCCTCCTCCTCCTCATTGTTGGAAACCAGAGTCACTTTCCGATTGACTTAAAATAAACCCCCGACTGCTGCCTGAAACACACTCTGCACCTGCTCCTCCTCACCTCGCTCCGCTCTTCCTCCTCTGAGACTTGGGATCAGATCATTTGTTACTCAGTCTGCACATTACCAACATTCGTTTTTGTCACATAAATCTTTTGGCGCTTCCTCTGACTCGGAGCGCAGTGGTCTGCCTATTGGAGTCCAGCCACACAAGAGAACACATCTTAACACTGTGGCTTGTTTTACCACAAGCTTAAAATTCAAGTCCAAATATACAATAAATCAGATTTATATGCGGCCCCTCAAGCCCCTGATCCTCCCTTTACTTTTCACTTTGTGAACTTTTAAACCGGAGGGGCTTCTGAGCCAAGCGTGGACACAATATATGACATGCTATAAATAAAAATCACTAGAATTCCGAGAATAGTACATTATTGGGGTGAATCAAATACACAAATAAATCCGCTGTTAACTGCTTCACATCTCAAGAGAGGTGGGTTGAGGACAGAGGGGAGTATTTATAAAAAACAAACAAACAACCAAACTCGTATTCAAGTTTAGAAGTGTGTATTTGCTGATCAAATGTATGGGGGGGAAAATAACTTTTAATATCTTTATTCTGGGCTCTTTGTTCACAACTGTCACACGTCAAGGGTTTGTGTCGGAAGAAATTTCACCAGTCACGGTCATTTACTACACTATTCATACCCTTACAATACAGATATTGAATTCTATGGATACTAACAGACATGTCAAGGCAGCATTCTGTGATGTGAATGTTTAGTCTTGACTCGTTGTTATGGGAAGACAAGTGGGATCAAAATATGTTTTTTCATTCCGAAAAAAAAAAAAAAAGGCTTCTTCAGTTCAACTTCACTCATCACGTACAATGTGACATTTGATAGTCACTCACAATGCATCACTTATCGCTTACATACAATGCACCACTTATTTGTCACTCACAATGGCGTCTTGAGCTCCCGCCCCTCGGGCAGCCTAACGCGACACATGTGACCTTAAGGAATCACATGATGGTCCAATGGCACAGCAAATCCCTTGTGACCTCAAACACTTTCAAGGTGTTCCTAAATCCACAAGAGGTCAAACGTCTGGGACTCCCCACCAGTCAGTTAACACCCCCCCACGTACAATCTGCATAATGAAATGTCCCCATCAAGTCCGGTCTCGACTATGGACGCGAGTCATTTCAGGATTTGGTGCTTTTCTTGAAGTACTTGAAAGAATGCAAATATTGCATTAATATTAAATATAATTGAGGAATTCCAATATTTGTCCTCTGGCAATTTTTTTAAGCTCATAATCTTGACCTTATTTACCTTTTTCAGTCATTTTCACCCGCTCCTCTGGCAAATCACTTTGGCTTCTGAGACACCTTTAGGTTGTGTTGCACACACAGTGTGTTTACATCACTGCCGTACGTTTCTTGGAGCAGTTTGTGGTGGATTTGCAGGTTGCTACGGATCATTGTCGGATTATGGAAGAAGGTATTTTTTTTTTCAATTTCCCTCTCTGGACTAAAATCCACCAGGAGAGACTCCATATATATATATTCATAGATTAGTTCCTCACCGTAAGTCTTCATGAACAGCATAGCCTATAATGGGCACACATTCTGAGCTGTAATTCCCCTTTGTCTCGTAGCAGAAAATCCATTTTCTCTGTCCCCCACCCCATCTGCGGCTCGGGTGCAAGTGGATCGCGATTTCACGGCTTCTTCATGGCATGAAGAGGCCTGTGGTCGCTCGGACGGTGTGAGAAATGAACACTCTCCAATTGTCGGACGCTCTACGCTGCAGCGGTCCGAGCTGCACACCCGTAAGCCCGTGGGTTTTCTTTGAACCTGATCTGCAATGAGATCTTGTCCATCAGCTCTTTCACTTTGCGAACATGTCCGACATGGCACCGGTTTGTCAACGTTACCGCCGCCGGGCTCCTATATGTGGAGTGCGGAGCATATCAAAGGTCGCTTTCCTTTCCACGTTGGTGGATGGGGGAGGGGGGGGGGGGGTGGTCCCTTTGAGTTTGGGGGGGGGGGGGGGGGGGGGGGGGTGGTCCCTTTGAGTTTCAGGTGTCCCTTTGAAGGAAGCCCTATCATGTCCAATTATTTTCAATCTGGTCAAGTTAGATGGCAGAATTTCTTCCAGAGCATACGCAGACACGCGTGTCAGATGAAAACCCAGTTATGTTGATTCACGTTTACGCCGCTGTCGCGTCCTTATGTGAACAGACGGGTTACCATGACTGATGATGAATTTCGGTTGCGCAAGAACTGCTCTGTGTACACACTTCAAACATATGAAAAAAATGCAAAAACGAACGCTTTTCTTACAGTTAAGATATTTGATAAAACCTAGTGCGCCTGCTATCAAATTACATTTTTTTCAGCTTCATCCTCCCCTTTCATTATAAGCCTTCTCTTGGCCAATACCTGTCCGAGTTGTGTCCCCCTTTGATATTTTTACTGCTTCCCCCTGTTGTATATCACTTCAGAAGGGATCAGGAAGAAAGTCTGCCGACAGATCAGATCAGAAGTACCTCTCCTCAGTTATATTCCATCAGCTCAATTAATCTGCACCTGCATCGCTGCCCATATCAAAGTCCAACCATCTCCATCTTCTCCCTCAGAGCTCCCAAAATATTTGTTTGACTGACATTGCAGTTTGTAACGCCATTCGCCAAAAACACACACTGATCTATCCGCTCGTAACGTTCAGCGTATTCACATTTCAGGGCCTGAAAAGGGAAATGTGAACTGAAGCGATGTGGTTGGAGATAATGAAAGACGCCCCACGCCGACTGCTGTACAACTACTGTATAATTACTGTCTGCGGTGGCGCGCTGGGCAGAAAGTGAACACTGTGAGTTTTATAAACCACTGCTCTCTGTTTTCAGTCCATGACATTCATCTGATCAAGTTTATAACATTTATTATTATAATTTTTTTAAACATTAATAAAAAATACCGCAGTTCATAAGAATGATATGGATTTTACTCAGTGTGAAATTGAATCGGTTTCAAGATTTGCGGTTCTCGGGCAGTATTGAATGACATCTATTATTTTCTTTTCTTTCCCTTGCAGGTAACACTGACATTGACAGTCATGACCTCTAGACCTTAAAGTTAACGACTCAGCAGCCACGCTAAGCCATCGTAGGCACCATCGCCATCATTCATTGTACTGATACATGTTGTACTGCGCTATACATTATGTGTCATGTCACTAACAGACCATTTGTCAGTGTGAGTGTAATGCAAGGTCAGTACTAAAAGTGCGTTTTAGAAAAAATAAAAAGCAGCCGCTTCTTGTTGTGTGTTGTTGTTGTATCTTATAAATAGCTACACATGAAAACTATAAATAGCTGCAAAGGAAAAAATATCAAATAACATTTTTAACTGGGAAAATTCTGTCAAATCATAGGTTATTACCTTGTTAATGTTTGTTTTTTTTCACTGTTAATTTTGAGTTCTGCCATGAATAACTACATGATCTTGTTATACCGGTGAGCAGCTAGAGTGACTGTACTAACCTGTATCCTACTTTAGCAAAAATTGAGTTAAAAAAAGATTTCTTCATGCCAAAAATAATATGCCGCAAGACAATACCGTTTGAAGCTTTTCCTGCCATATACAACCTTGCCTCCCATTTTCCACAAATGCGGAACACATTTATTTCCGGTGTAAATTAGCCCGGAAAAACAGACACTTGTGCAGGTGGTGTGAACATTTAGGTCTGAGCTCGAGCCAAACGACCAACAAAACCTGCCAGTGCGAAAGGATCAGTTTGTGCACTGTTTAAAACAACGATGACACTATATAATTCGCTTGTTTGCCCATTGACTTGAAACACACGCTTCTCCGATAAATAACCGACATCTTCGCTGGCAACCTTTTACCGAGCAAAAGCACTCGTTAGAGCCGTCAGCTAAACCAATAAAACGCCTTGACTGACATCTGGTATAAACAACAGAGGAGCAGCGCCGGCTCAGGAACATTGATACGGATGACTTTATGAACACGTCAAGTGCAGTGAATAGTAAAACATTCGAGGTTTTACCATTAGCTAATTTGTTTAAACAGGAGCTGAGGTTCCGCGGGCCGCGGTATCCCCATCTGTTGAGGGGGCAGGTTCTGTCTGGGAAAGAGCCCTAATCACCACAACATTCGCAGTCATTAGAGACCGAACTGACTGTGGACCCGCGGCGCGTGCTCCTGTGCAGCACGCCCATGGCCGAGCAGTTAGTAAACCACAGCATGGCGGGATTTATGGTGGTACAGTCGACGTAGAGTCGGGGGCTATGCAAACATGTGCGCTAAATGGATTGGTTTGTTCAAAACAACAGGAAAATAAGGGGAGGGTCGATTCGGCCACGACTCCAGATGTTTTCGCTGCACAAACCGTTTCGAGAAGTAGAGCTGATATTTTGGTCCGTAATGTATCGTTTCAAGGGAGCATAACATTGAGTTGAATTGTATTTTATTTATATAGAGAGAAATCATTCAATGCATTGACAAACAGATCCAGCATTTTGACGACGAGCAGATGAGAAATAAACCAAGCCCAATTAACCGAGCCACGTTAGGTTTTTAACCAAATGAACACGGGGAGAACACAGAAAGATCCCAGTGAAATGTGCGGGAATAATATGGAGGGAAGAGGAAAAGCGTTTTTTGAGAATGAAAATGGAAATGTGCTAGGCCACAAATACCACAAAAAACGGCCATGTGCCCGTGAGATATAATTTGATCCTGAATGTCGTCGGGCTTTTAGTGCACAGGGAAATGAGCCCGAGCGGAGCGTGATGGGGAATGAACAGTTTTGTTAATGGCATGAAACTGAAATCTAATGCATTATAAGAGGTCGCAACTTCTCCCAACTACAGTCACATATCCATTTAACCCTCACAGCCCCCGGCATGCACATGTCCCTTCTGTTCTGTCATCCAATCCATATTCAACAAACAATGCTGCCCTTCATCATGCAGCACATTCTGCAATTATTCGATTTAGCTGGCATGTGCAGGCTGAGGCAATTAGCTTCCATTTTGTCTAGTACAAGCTCATTGCAATTCAGTTCAGTTCTGGGGTCTGGAGCATGAGACCTTTTACTGTGCTACTGTCAACCGAGACACAAAATGAGTTATCTGGGAGAGAGAGAGGATAATCTTGGTTCATTTCGGATTATTGTGGAGTTGGACTGCTTACGGATGTATACGCAATGATCGTTCTCCATTTTCAAAATGCCACCAACATCCCATTGTATAAAATCTATTGTGCTATTATGCACTGTGTTCGGCAATTATTACACTGCTTTCATTTTTTTCTACCATTGATTTATTTATGCTCTTCAGAGTGGCAGACGATTGAGTTTAGCGTTTGTGCAACTACACCGAGAGGCACGATGCGACTCCAGGAGCTGGAGCGGCAGTCGTCCACCACTAATGGTAACACAATCACCACAAGCATGGCCCCCATGCGCCAAACCAGCCGTCTGTTTTAACATAATTGGTTTTATGATTTACTGAAACACACCAGGTCAGCTCTAGCCTTATAATCAAAACCTTGCCCTCTGGTCAGCGCAGCGGTCGACTGTGATGTGCGAAAGCAATTGTATTACATCTTGGGTCCGCAGTTTCTATACCAACCTTCATTGATTTATCCCTGTGACGGCTCCATTAAATTGCAGTCAGGACACATGCGCTTGGACAAGTGTCGGCTGAACTTTGTCCCCATAACGCATGTTGCCAGGGCAAACAGAGTTGCTACGCGAGGCTCGAGTCCGGCAAAGTACAAACATCCTCCTTCAAGGCAGTCAGGTAAAGCTTGGATGGCATCTGTTGACTGTGTAGATGAATGTCGCTAAATTGGTGCTGCAGTGGTACTGCGTATCTCATCGTAGCGAGCGACAGTCGCATCTTACGGCTCTGGGGGATTACACCGATCTCTAAACTGTCAAACGTTCCCTGTTGGACTTTTCCATACTGTTAAAAGGGTTGCAGAGTCTGGCCCTGAATCTGGAGCGAAAAAAAAAACAACTCTTTCGCAAACAACGATCCATTCAGTTCAGGCGTGAATTAAAAAAACATGTTGAAATTGCATTAACTCATGTTTGCAGCTGTTTTTCAGAAGCACCCGGGTTGGGCAGAGAGCATAATCCTCTGGGAGGATTTCCGTGGAAACCCCAGCATGGCGCCTTAAGCCATTTGCCCAAACTGATTAACAAGCACTGAACCTCAGCCAGGACCCTGCCAACTGTGGACTACGACTTCTCCCCTGTGGAGCAATTACAACGCACCCCCATCAATCTGCGAAAGCGCTGCATTAGTGGAATTCAGGCTTGTTCCCGTCCAGTAAAAGGTTAAGACCCGTATAAACTGATGCAAGGGCAATAAACGCTGAATTTCCTCTACTGGACCATCTGCTCGATGTGACCAGAGATCTGTTGCGAGGGAATAGGACAGACACAGTCTAGGCAGTAATCGCGTTTTAATTTCTAACCTCATACGTACTTTTTTTAACGGGTTAGGGTCCGAGTCTGCTCGTGGACAATGAGAGTTGAGTCACCATGCTACTTTCAAAAGTGAATGAGTAACCCTTACATCTGCTCATGCTCCTGTCACACCGGCGAAGACTTTTTTTTCTGGCCACCTCTGACGGTTGTGTTGCTGTGTTGAAAAATGAAGCACAGTTGGGGGGGGTTTTGAGCAAGAACATGCACTGTGTCCGTGCGAGCATTTCTTGATTCCTGGGAACAGATAACATCGCTCCTCAGATATCAAATGTCAGCCACAGAGGCCCTGGTTTTGGGGATTCAGTCCACATCCTCATTATGAATCCACTCTATAAAACATGTCACCTAACTCCTCCCTGTGCTCCCTTCATAAGTACTACGGCAGCTTGAGATTTCCTTACAATAAAATGTAATAATAACGACCTACTCCTTCATCTGTGTTAACTTAGGACAGTATGGTTGTCCAGGTTTGATATTGATTTTAATTCATCAAAATAGACTGGGGTGACCCATTTCAATAAGACTCGACGTTGAGACACACCAGATCATTGTCGACTGAAGTAAAAGCTAAACCAAATCTGGCCCTGCCTTCACTGTACTCCGAGTGCTGTGTTATGGCCACATCTGCTACTGCACAATCATGAACTTGGGGCCCACCAAGAACACAGCAAATACTTTACACACAAACTTGGGGAGCGATTTATGCACAGCTGCTGCGAGTCCATGTGGGAGGGAAGTGGCTATCACTGAAAATGAAACATGGATGTATGAAACAACAGGTTTTCACTGTTGTCACAAGTTGACAAGTTGACAGAAAGGAGAATTTATTTTTTGACTGATGACAAGCCGTTATGTCCTGTGATAATTGATTTGTTTCCCGAGTAATGACTTTATCATGTGTATAACAGCTGTTTCCTATGACCTGCCTGTCCATTTGTCATAAACAACCAAATACATTGCAGTTTAGACAGATTGCGCCGTCATTTATTGTTCCTTTAGGGGTGCTGCTCTTAAGTGCAGTTTCAGGGAGAATTAGATTTCTTATTTTTCTCTGCTGTTTACATACTTGGTTCAGTGTACTGTGCTGTGAAGAGACGACAACCGTGCACAGTAGTAATTCTTTGTTTGAACAATTGCCAACATTCTTGCATGAAGCTGAGACAGGAAGGAAAATAGCTTGAACGATCCATAACAATCCAAAAGAGCAGCAGGGTTCAAGCCCTCTTTTTGGCAAACCACCAGCTAGAATCAAACAACATGTGTGAGACTCTAAACCTGCACTTACTCAAGGAGTGCAGAAAATGGTCTCAGAAATGTACTGACATGGTTTATTGGGTGTTTTTTGCTGCCTGGCTTCTCTGCAGATTAGATCAATACTGAATTTAAATGTCAGACCTTCTTTTCAGCCAAACTGTCCATCTCAAAAGCACAGTCATTTGTTTTATTAAAGATTGTAAAAAAAAATACTTTTTACTTTTCACAAGCTTTTCTTTTTTCTTTTTGATTTATTTTTTTACGTTTCTGCATTCATCCCCTTTTTTTCTGCTGTGAGTAGGTGTTGGTGATAAACTTCTTTTAAAATAAATGTTGATAAATGTGTATGTCTAACCTGAGCGTGCTATTAATTATGTGTGACCTGTGCAAGCAAGTGGAGCAGAAGAAAAAAAATAAAAATAAAAATCTTGAAGAAACCTGAAAAATACAGGTGGACTTACAACAATTATATAGCTTGTAGTTCCCAGAAAGGTAGAATATAATAAGTCGTTTTTTTTCACGTAGGATAGGGGCTGACATTTTCATGTTGAGGTCGGAAATAATAATGCATCTTTGTGCAAGTCATTGGGAAGCAGAGATTCATTTTATATGATTTAGGCCAAGTGAAGCATTCAAGCTGAAAATGACCGCTTTTGAGCACCATAGAAAGAAATGGGACTAATAATTGTCATATTACCCAGCTATCAAATCTATTTTTGAGCTACCAAACCTCAAGCTGGTGCTGTAATAAGCAGAGCATCTTTAAGCCATCGGGGAAACAAACCTTTTTAAAACAATCATTGTTGAGATCAGCAATTAATATGACATGTGTCAGGTGCTTTCAACAGACCTGACACCGCTAGTGTGGGAAGGGAGCTGTCCAAGGTACTGACCCTGGTTCACTTAAGCACGGAGCTGTTGTCTGCGGTTGAAGACCAATTAATGGAGTGAAGTGTCTTCTCTCAGAAATAAACAATTTGTGTGGTCATAATAGAATATAAAGATATGCCATACTACAGATATCCCCTGCACCCTCTGTTTTTTTCAAGTCTCGTTCTACTGGAGCAACAGTAGTTTGTCAACCAGGAGTTTAATAGCCATATTTTTGTGACAGTTTCTCGGCCCCTCTGCTCTTCTCACGGATCACCAGCTAACATGGGGCGTGAACAGATAACAAGTAGCAGGGCCTTTATACTGTGTAAATACCGGACTAAAGGAATTCACGCAGGTGGACGACACTTTTTAAGAGTGAAGAAAATACATGTTATTTTCTTTTTCAAAAATGGAGAGGTTTTAACCTCTCGCTAGAATACAAACCTCTGCCAACGCAGAACAATTCTTAAACTTTGCCAGGCGCCTCTAAAGCCGCTGCTTCATTCATCATTTTGATGAATATATTCGAAAAATCTAAACTTTCATTTGAGCTGTAGAAAACCCAGATCCTGGTGTCTTAGATGATTAAATATATTTGGGTAAAAATGCTGGACTGACGATTGACCAACAAACCTACATTCAAGAGTCATGACATAGCTGAACAAAAAGGAATTCAATTATTTTAAATGGAGAAATATGTGAATAACAATGTGTGTATTGGCCAGGCATGCTTACATAAGCTACAGCCATAAGAAACGAGAGCAAATCATCTGATTTATTGTCCTGGTTCACATAGTAGTCTATCATCACCTAGTTGTACGGTCTACACGGATAATTATGGTTGGTCCAGACGTTTTTGAGAAAAAGGAGCCTTTAAGGAGACTGTGGAAGCTCAGATGGCTCTATGCCATTTGGGTCCATCATTTTCGGGGAGTTATTACAGACTGAAAATGCATTCTCATCCACCATCTAGCTAATGGATTCCAACTCTTCTGATCATCCTGAAATGTACCATTGGGCTCCACGGAGACATTCAGACTTCATTCAATATGTGTTTTAGACCACCAAGATTAAAATAAGCATTTGGATGGCAGGCTCTTTTTCTGACTCATCAGTTTTGTTGTGTCTGACTTTGGTTGTTTTTCACCTTTGCCATGGAACATATTTTACAGCTTATGTCTTATTTTACAAGTGCTGATTTGAAATCAATACACTTTTGGGTGATTCCAAAAATCTGAAGGTGGGTTTGTCTGGATTACATTTTTTTTTCCTGAACATTTTGTTGTATTTCAATTGATTTGAATCTCCTATTAAAGTGAAATCATAGATGTGCACAGCTTGTTGTTCAGTCACCGTTATTTCCTTGGAGACGACACAGAAAAACCCTGTGGTTTAAAATTTCAGTCACGAGCCAAGCCAGGCTGCCCTCTTTATTTTACTACACCATACCAAGCAGCAGTTGCATCCTACATGAGGCATCCCTATAATATATAACCTTGAGCTTGATGTCCCGAGTGCTATTAACTGTCCTTACAGCTTGATCAATCACTGTAAACCGGATCATGTATGGAAATCTACAGAGAGTTTATATTCTTTTCCGAACAGAAATGTCCAGTAGAATAGGACGGGAGAAAAACTGTCTCCGTGTATGCTGAAGGCTACTTCTCCAACTCCCTTAACGAAGGAAAAAAAACAGACAAATCGGTGGCCATTATAGGTAAGAGTAGAAAAGGTAGAGTAAAGTAATGCTCCTGCAACCTGGGATTGGTCAAGACAAGACAATGAAAGAGGTGAGCCAGTGGCGCTTCATCCTGTCCTCCCTTTGATTTATTGCTTATTGCCCAGCAGTAATGCACCTCTGAGAGGAACGCAAAACCCTCCACTGCTGAAAACAATTGCAGTGTACAATTATTATTTCTGTTTAGCATTTTCCCAGAAAACCGTCTGGCGTTTCAGGTCACTACATTGGCTCTTTCCACTAAAAAGGGAATACGTTCCTTTTATATGAGTAGAACTGGTGCAACTGCAATCCGAAAAGAGTCTACTGTATTACTACTCTTCCTTTTCCAGAAAATATACAAGTGTGGAGCGATAAACAATAGAGCTTTGCACACTAACACTCGATCACTGCTCTTCAGAGATCACCTGTCAATCAAAAGGCTTGTTTTTTTCCTCTTTAGTTTCTGCAGAACCTTAAGATACTAATGTCTTTGCTTGCCAATCTTTTGAAAGTAAGATGTTAACAAGCACCAAGGACATTTGCACCAAGAAGCCTCAGTGGGGACATTATCATTGGCTATTTAATTTATTTCATTCTTTTTTTTTTATCTCAGGTTGGCAGGCCAGAGGAGAACTAGTGGATCCCAAACTACAAGCGAGTTTACAAAAGTAAGCACGTGCTTAAGGGCAAAAAGGTGTTTATTCACAATATATTACAGGGTCGGTGTGGAGGTATTAATGACATCTAGTGGTGAGGTTGCACACTGCAAACAACTAAATAACCCTCATCCGATCTTTCCCCTTCCAAATGTGTAGGCCAAATTACGGTGGTCTATGAGCAACTTTAAACACCAAAGGACCTCTCGAGACTACGACTTGGCTTACTATTGGGAACATGGTGGTGCAACATGATGGACACTGTGGATGAGGATGTGCTGCCTTCGATATTAGGTGCAAAAGGACACGCGTCTTTTCTCAATCCCCGTTTCCCAAAATACACCACAGGGGTCATTGATATTGAATTATTCCTTCCGACTAAGCATATACTGACAAGATGCAAGCAAAGCTCTCGTCTCCAAGACCCCCAAGAGGGGTCAAGCTATTGTTTTTGGGACATACATCTTTCGACTGACGAACAGTAAACAGAAAACTCTCTAACTTAATGTATGGAGTTAGTAACGCCTAAGAAAAGAACGGGGTAACATGATTAAAGCCAAAAGCGAGGCCAGATTCCCAAATTAAAATTACTGGGAAAGGAACCTCAGCTGTGATTTGGCTAAAACAGTGCTGCTCTTTGTTATTCTCTTAGACTTGAGGGCTTATATTCTTAAAGAGTGAGCTCTCAGTTTGCTTTAACACCTCCCACATTCTGACCTCGGTGGGGCTTTTTGGGAAATGCGACCTTAACTTGACCTTACGTGTTCAGACTTCGGTTTGTGTGTCTTGGAAAGTGCTAATCAAACCGTGTATTTTCCATCTGTTGATAACACAAGCATGTCAATAGTCTCATTGTTGAACAAACTTTGTCACCTTGAGATGAAATAAAAAGTGAAATTCTTTTGAGTGCACCTGCTGATGGGTGAGGAAAGAAAGGCATAACTACTCATAGACATGGGTACTAAGTCAAGATTTACACTGCTGGTGTCCAATTTATCCAACGCAAGCTATGTAGAGAACAGTTGCTTGCTTTGACATTTCTCCGAGTGGTACTTTACAGACTCGAGGATAATTAGGAGACAATGGGCCTCATGAAGTAACTTTTATACTCTAGCTAAAAACTTCTCAAAAATGTTCCAAGTCTGTCATAGCTTGCTCTTTGCAACCTGATGAATACCACCTGTTCCTGAGATGCACATTGGAGAACATTACCATAATCCTTGCCCTACGCTGCAGTGTCAAGTTACCTGTTCCACTCTGTGTGTGGGCAAGTTTCATTTACAAATGTTACCCAAAATACATGATACCCAAAGGAAAAAAAATCACATGCCAGTGATTTAAAACAGACGGGTCAGAGGTGAAAAACAAATGTTTTAAACAATAAAAGGGATAACACATCGTTTAAAAAAGTTTAGATACGCGTCTGCCGAATGGTTTGATACAAAACTACGCCACAAACGTAACTTAGGCTGGCTACACACGAAACGATGTTCAAATCCTAACCGCTTTTAAAAACCACACACGAGGAAAGTTTACAATCTTCCGAACACACACACACTAGACAATGCAAGACCACGCACCTGCCGTTTGTGGTCACGATTTCACAGTGGCGATTCCACAGACGGGAGATCTCACAGAAACCTGACGGATCAAATGCTTTTGCGTCCAGATTAGGATTCTTGCTGTGAAGATCCAACGCAAATAAGATTACGCTCATAACAATACATGGGAAGTCCAACAAACAAACAAAGACAGGGGCTATTTATACTCGCCTTTGGTCTGTTGTGCATTACTGCCACCAAATAGACAAGCGTTTGATCAAAAGCTGCATATACTACTACAACAACAGGCTTCCTAACTATAACTATAGTTGAAGTAGATCTGTGAGCAAAAGGAGAAACAAAAAAGTGCAGTCCGTGAATGCGGAGTACATGTTCCAACCGTAAGGTTTTTACACATCCAGTCACATTCATGACATACGTTTGAGTCCCCACTGGGACTCCTAAATAAACAATCCGTTCAGTGACAAGGGAATGTCAACAGAGAAAATCCCGGACGAACACAACTACGTGGAAATCTTGCCAAGAGACCTTGGAGGATGACCGGATAGGCCACATGCCCTTGGAATTCCCATGTGGCTGAAATACAAATGAGGCTCCGCTACAGCCTTGTACATCTTCAAGGTTCCCCAGATTACGCGTTGCCCATGCAAGGAGACACACTTGATGTGTCTTGTTTGTTTCAGTAAATTGTCACAGTGCTGCGAGGTCGAAGCAAACCGCCCAAACGCAAACGTTACTTTTGGATCTAGTAGATCTGCACAAACTGCCTTTTGACCTTATTTGCACATAGTTTTCTTTTTTGTTTACCTGGGGTGTTTCCTTAAAGATTGAGTCTACATGTGGTGTAGCACATCTCTAACATCTCTAGGCCTGTGCTGGCCGCATATGCTACCGTTATGGCCTGGCAGCACGGCAGGAAGGTTTTCTTGCGTTTTGTACGATGCAAAAGCTTTATCATGCTTCGAACAAAAGATTTATTGGATCACCTCTACAAAACAGTATTTGAAAACCGATTCCTGACAATAGGCTTCAGGGACAGGCTGGGACAAGAACAGATAATTCAACAGTTACTTTTAGGTGGATTTATTTAAATTAAAGACAAATATGTGTCCATCATCACCAAGTTGTACTGTCTACACAGATAATTATGGTTGGTCCAGATGTTTTTGAGTGAGAGGAATTGAAGGAGACTGTGGATGCTCTGTGACATTTGGGTCCATAATTTCCGGGGAGTTATTACAGACTGAAAATGCTCTACTACTAATTAAGGAGGATTGGGTTTGACTTTAGGTCAGGGTTGGATCAAGTTATATTACAAAAATGAAAATGTAAGCAGATTCTCCCTTTGATAGCACTGACTCGTGCTCAAGAGTTACTGCAGAAAATCAAACCTTGAAGACAGGAAGCAAAAGATGCTGAAGGCAAAACCGCTTGTTTAATAAAATAACAAAAAAACGTAAGTGTGCTTTTATCAAAGTTGACATGTTTTATGGTGGTTTCTCGTCTTTTGGTGTGCCACCATAAACAGACGGCCCCTGCTGTTCAAAAAATACCAAACAACTCAGAAGGATAATCATGTGATTCTTGATGTCCACTTTATTAGCTGCATTATTTCATGTGAAGAAAGAGAGAGAACTCTGGCAAAACATCACAGCGGGTTAGACTCGAGCCACCAGGCTTCACATCGTATTCACTGTGGTGAAGAAGAGAAATGGGAGATAGTCATCAGAAGGTGGTGATGAAAAAGACTTTAGGCTCCAGTGGCGGGGATGGATGAGACAGAAATGTGAAATGAATTCCGTCTGGGTAAAAGGATGAAGTGGAAAATGTATTATGAATCATCTGACAGCCGGCGCTGAGCCCTGCAAGATCCTCTGATGTTATTTTACATTGCTTCTTCTTCTGTATAACCCAGAGAGGAAATCTGATAAAACGGTGTGATATTGATCGTAAGCCTATAGCACTGTTGACAGTACAGTGTCAGTGCAGCGGATTGTGCCATTGTTTGCTCTGTGTCATTTTGTCTTTTTTTTTTAGTAAACTACATTGCAGACTATGTTTATGGAGTCAGAGTGTTTGATTTATGTTGTTGCCAATGTCTTCAATTATGAATGAAAAATTAATCAAGTAAGTCGAATTTATTTGGAAAATCATCCACGGTTTCCACTAACACAAATATGTGTGTCAGGAAGTGTTTATGTGTCATGTGTTGTGTTGGGCTCACTTATTCCATATTTTCGAGTGTCAGGATGTTGTTATTGCGGGTCAGACAGAGCATCCCGGCCAAGCAGGCTCTCTTCTCGTCTGCCCACACTTTCACTTAATCCTCCCTGAGGTCCCCGGGGTGATGGACCATTGTGAATACTTTATATATCTTTTCCTAGCACTCCCATTTAATAATTTACTGGTTGTAGGAGTTTCTAGCTAGACAACAATAAATGAGTAGATAAAAATAGTCAGCAGCTGTTTCGCTAAAATCAATGAATCAATCAATCCGTCAACAGACACGATCCTCTAGTTACAACTTTTAAGCTTTGAGTATTTGTTTTGGTGTGCTATTTGTTGCTGTGTGATTTAAAATGATATCCTGAAGTTCCAAAACTGATAGACAGATTAAACTCGAGGGAAAATTGCCGCCCTAGTCATGGCACAGAAGCTTTGCACCACTTACCAGGCACAGTGCCAGTATTAGATTTTTCGGAGGGGCCACGGTAATTTGTGTTAAAGAATTTGCCCGACTTTGACAGTTTAAAACTAGTGGTCTTGTGGAAAAACAATGCTTGAGCATGCTTTATTTGCTATTTCGTCAGCGAAGTAGTAAGATCAGCCTCTCTCTGTCATGTTGCCCTCAAGGCCATCAAATTGTGGATATACAAAGATCTTTGCTTGAAAATATGCACCATCAATACCGATTGCTGGTTTAAGTAGAGGAAGACTGCTGCTCACCAAAAAGAATGCGTAACTTAGTCACCAAACAGCTAGGCTGGGTGGAGACTATGGTCTATTATTATTATTATAAGAATAAAAATCCTATCGCATATCAGCAATTCCTTTTTGGCCCAGTGAAAGGCCGGTGACTTTTCCAGGATGTACCCTGCACCCTGCCAGAATTAGAGCGTGGCAAAAATCTATTTCAACAACATTTTAATTAAATGGCTATAAAAATAGACATACACTAGAGCCATAAATCCATGAATGATAGTCACATCTCTGGAGATATTAAAAGGTCCGACACAAAGAGCGCGTTGTGTGGTCTTCCTATGCTGCCCTCCCTTGTTTATCGAGTGTCTCGAGAGAATTTCCTCTGCAACCGTTGTTTAATTTACAACTGCAGCTTCATTATCAACACCCCGACAACACGCCCTCACTGGCCAACAGTGTTTGCACTGAGCAGTCAGGAGCAACACCTAGGACAGTGTAATTATAGCAAGCGCAACGGGAATAAAAACAACGTTCAGAAATGCATATCGACGCGGACTCGTCTCATGCTAGCGGCGTGTCCCTGTCAATGCCACTGCGTTTCAGTGAGGGGTGAATTACAGAGAGGGAATTTACAGGCTTCAGATAAAGTACTCCAAGAGTACTTCAATTAATAATGTGAATAAATAAAAGTGAAATGATGAACAATCCTGGTATCTATCAAACAACTGACATATCCTGTACTCTAAATTAGCCATACACGGCGGATTCATCAATGATATAACTTGAATAACTAAACTGGATGGGGAAACATTTGTTTTTGTCTTTCACTTTGGATTCATTCCCTCATTGCTCAGTAAATGATGTTAATGTTTATTATCTCCCCCGCTATTACACACACTCACACACAGCAGGCCATTGAGTATTTAATAACTGCATGCTCTAAAAGAAATAAATGAATAATGATTGTTTCATTATTTCCTAAAAATACTATTTTTACCACATGAAACCACACAGGAAGAATGGTAAAATACCTTCTCGTCACTTTCATTACAAAGCCGACAATAAGTATGTATCGGGCCAAGGGGACTCAAGAGCATGACCCGTTAAATGGGTTAATGTTTATAAAAAAAAAAAAAAAGAAAAAGAAACAAGCTGGTGAATTAACAAATCAAAGCCAGGTCAACAATAAAAAACAACAACAAATACAACCGACAAGAAGCCTTGGAACGCACAATGAGCTAGAACCCTCGCAAGGCAAAAGACAAACTGGCGAATGAACAGGACAAGGGCTTAAATACACAGTGGGAGCTGCAGGGGCGATAACAAGACACAGGATTGCGCACCCCTTTGTCGCCCCGTTATTTGTTTACTGAACTGTGTGCTTCGCTGTAGTGTTTGAAGTGCCTTCAATTAACCACACGATCGAGGATGTTAAGATCCAACCCGTTTCATTAGTCTTCAGTTGGTCGTCCTATCCGAGACTGCAGGGCCCGTGGCTTTTTCCTAAGTGTGCGTGAACAATTTTAAGCGGCTTTAGGCGGCCAGCTGGTGAGCACTGCGGAGACACACAACGGATGAGACACAATAATGGAATTGCAATCACCAGGTGGACACAAACCCGATGACGAATGGGTGAGAATGTGACTCCGGGTGACTCCGGGGGGGGGGGGGTCATTACAAACTATTTCCTCACAAGTTTGCCAGCAGTTCAACTCATGGAGGTGTCGTTAATACTGCCGGAGAGAGAATGAGATCCATTCCACTCCAGGATGGGGGGGGGGCGTATCACTGGTTTTCCCTGTGTGACCGTGTGAGCTGCGGAGGGCATGATGAGGGGGAATAATTGGATAGAGGAAAGATCTATAAGACAATAACTTTCAGTTTGCTCGCAGATTGCCCACGATGGATTGTTTTTATTAGGTTGCGAGTTTGATGTATCCTTTGACTCAATGTCAAGTGTTTTGTTTCTTTTTTTTCTATTTCTCTTCAAGGGAGTCTTTTAAAACCGGCATCATCCGTAAAAGTGAAAAGCAGCCTCTCCCTCACAGCTTCATGGCATTACTGCACAAAAAGAAAGCAGGGTGATCGTTGTGGAATATTCTAGCTACCATCCTCAAAGTCATCGAGTTTCGTTCATGCTTTTGTGTTGCACTTTATTGGCCGAACTGAAACACTGCTCCAGGCAGGGGTTTCAAAGCTATAGGCTTTCTTTCCGTTGTTGATGCAGTTGTTTGTCTTGCTCGCACAATTACCCTCGGATGTCGCACGACCAATTTATCAAACATATACAGGAGGAACACAAAGGCCTTCGCTTGTTGAGAAAATGTCATTTACTACTAAATTCACTACGCACAGCCATGGGAAAACAAAGAGTGGAGTTGTTGTTATTCCGGTCAAGCAAAGGATGTTTTTCATCTAGTGAGACCGAAATGTTATTAGTATTATCGGAAAACCCATTACATCTGGAAGAAAACTGAATTATAGATGCAGGGTGGTCGATGCACGACGTAAAACAAACTGTCATTATTGTGAAGAAAAACCTAAGTCGATAAGTCAAAAAAGGACAAACCACAGATCATTAATCAGCTGCAGTGGGATCGGACTACTTAATTCTGCTTCAATCTATTTGTTTCAGGTGTATTAACACTTCATCAGTGTTGTGTCCTCAAAGACGGATGCTTTGTGCAAGAATATTTAGCCACAACCCCAGGATTGTATTGATTTGTGGTTATATCACACTGCTCATTGGCGTCCAATGCCAGAGACCACTGCAATCCATTCTCTACCACCACCATCCCTTACACTGTACAGAATGTACACAATGACATGCGCAGATTTACATTCATTCCGAGGACATTAAACGATGGACAAGCGGGCTGTGGACATACTGTCGTGCAATATTATGTGCAATTTTTTAAGTCAATGCACTTCGGTTAACATATTTTTGTTATTTTTTTTATTTATTTATTTTTTTTTTTAAAGGTATGTAGTAAACGGCTGTCCTCTCGCCTCCTAAGCCAGGATGCAGGCCAGAGCACAATTATCAAAATGTATGCGGATCGATTTGGCCCATTATTGCTCAGGCAGGCTAGAAGATGCAACATCCCCATTCACAAGGCACACCGCGGCACAGATTGGCGTGAGAAAAAAAAAAACGTCAAATTCTTATGACTTTTGGGGAAGCCAATTGAAACAGCTGGCCGAGTGAAAAGAGGGAAGTGTTTCCTGGGCTGGAGGAGACCAATCGGTGAACTACTGGGTGATATTTGTCAAAGAACTGTGCTGTTTTTATTTCAGTGCTGCCCTGAGAATATGGTTGCGGTCGCCATGTATTCTCTATTACAGCATCTGTGTTTAATGGCCAACAGGGAGCTGTTACCACAGATGTTCGCATTCTTTTTCATTTCTGAATTTAAATAAGGTTTTTCCCCATGTGTGAACACCAGTGTCTTCGTCATGCTCAACCTCTACAGGTCGTTGAGCCTGCGGCACTCAATTATTGTTATATTCAGCCAAGAACAGCGCCGTCGGAAAAAAATCAAAGCTATGCATCGGTAAAAGGGAAGTGACCAATTATGTTAGGGTTGTTCTTTAATGTACAGTAGGTACCACACACAACAATGTACTACCCCCACTCCCATCAGTCCGTTTCTTAGTTTCCACCACTTTGGTACAGATTGAGAAACGTCTCAGCAAACAAGATTCGAAAAAAAAACACACAAAGCCTTTGCAAATCTGCACACAAGGACATTGAAGAGGAATATCCTCTATCTAATCTACTGAATCCCCAGCTGCTCCATGACACAGTGGCTCAGTTATGGGCAGTAAAACCTGTTTTCACTGGGCAGCTTACATAGGGGAACAAGAGATGCTAAAATATAACACGTTTTGCTCACAAATCCCAAGGTACATAAATGTTCCAGATTGTGCCAGATCACATTACATACTTGTCAAAACCAGCTGAGGCATGGAAACAGCTGGCCGGTTCTTTTTGTTTCTAGGTTCTGGGTTTGGAACATTAAAAATCTATACCAATGCTTTCTGATTTAATTTAACCTCACTGACAATTTTACTTTGCCAAGAAGAGGTACCAACATAGACGAGGGACCGCGTCGCCACAGCAACTACCCGGGGTCTTTGGAATCAAGGTCTATTATGCTTCCTGAGAGCAGATATTGAGCGATAGTGTTGACTTTACACTAATTGTATTAGATCCAGCACTGACCAATAATTCTGAGAGGGTGAAATAAATCCCTTGCGAGTCGTGTTGTGTCGTCGTTCCAGATTTGTTTGGTAATGCCGTTATCTTGAGGTCAAATGTGGCCTTAAAAAGCTTCATGGAGAAGCTAATGAAAGGGGCAAACAGCCTTTTAAGCATAACCTTGCAAGGTGCCCTCCCGCACCAAGAAGGCTGTTTACATTGGTCAACAGCAACGACAACCTGAAACCCCCTTAAATGTCTGGCTACGTAAAAGACAATGCAATGACACGTTGGGAACCCCCATGCTGCTTGCGCTGTCAAAACCTTTGTTTTTAGTTTTTTTTTAATCCAATAAAAATTGAATGATATATATATATATATATATTTATTACAATTTTAGTGGCCTTCCACTTAAAAGGACCACGTTATATTAACAATAACTTCCCTGCGTTACACACTTGCATTTCTTTTCATACAAGATCAAGCAATAATAATAATGAGGATCAATATGTTTCACAATACATACTGTACATATGAGCAATATAGTTGTGTAAACATGGCTCCCTCAGAGTAAAAACTCCACAGGAGCATACGAAGGAGAAAGATGCAATATGCCACTGTGTAATCAATATCAGCCTCAGGCAAAAACCACAGATGCTAGAACAGTGCAAAATAAGAGTGCCATTACCACTTCTAATTACTGCTGCACAGATTGTACAAAACATTAAAGACATCTTGACATATTGGAAATGGTCCTCTTTATCTAAACCTTCTAGTTTGCAAGTAGCATATCTTTAATACAAGATTTATAATGGTTGGTGGACGGGTTTTACGCGTCACTTGCTTCCTGAAAAGAAGTGTCCTGATTCTTACCATGGTCAGTATAAACCAAATTATTTTTATCATTCAGTATCAGTGAAGCTATTAGGGCGATGATAAATAAAAAAAAAAGAAAAAAAGAGAGTGCTTTATAACATTAGTATTTTTTGCAGGGCTGGATTGGATTATAACTATCAATCTTAGTTTTCCAGGACCAAGGAAGATGTATGGCTTCATTAGTTTCTAAACTGATAAGGTCTGGAGTAGACTGACGACCATTTTCCCTGGGTTGTTAAAAAATCATGTATCTGGTGAAAGATTGACAGGTAGCAGCGGGCAATAAAGCAGTAAACATTAATGTTATATATCTATGTATATATATACACACAGACACACACACACACACACACACCAGATATCTATTCATCAGTGTGTTGCAGCGGTTAGTTCTGTTTAATTTCATGAAATGATCTATGGCATCCCAATAGGATACATTTGATCGTTTTACAGCCCCACTGGAAACCACATCAAAATGAGTTTGCAAGGGGTAAACAAGCTTTACATCTTTTTTCCATTCCATCGTCATTGTCATTCAGTGATGGAATCCCCACAGCTAGCACAACAGCCATGCCCGCACCAATATCCCTCATCTACCAGACTTGGGTCATAATGGATTTGTTGCCTGGAGATATACAAGCGAATCTCTTCCCCAGCAATCGGAGTGATTGTTTTCACGCATGATTTTGGATCCTCCCTGCAGATTGCAGGGGACATTTCGACCCTATGCTGGCTGTTTACCGTACCACAGGTTACTTTGTCCTTACACGAAGCAGAGCAGTAAATCCATGTCTCGTTCCCTCAGCCCACCGTCTGCAAACAAAGGCCTTGTCCATGTATTCAAAGAATACATTAAAAGCATCAGCAAGGTAAAGAAGACGCATCCATCATCAGCCCAATTAATTTGGTTAAAGACATGGCTCCGCTCCTCCGTGAGAGGTCCTGCAGGAGCGATTATGTCATTTAAAGTATGTACATTTTAAGTAGTTGAAATAGACATTTATCTCTCTTGGCAGAATGGTTCTATGCAGGAGTAGTCTTCAAGAAGCAATAGCAGCAGTGATCGACCGACATCCAAGTCAAAAGACACAAGAAGTTATTGCCTTTTCTTCCATGCTTTTTGCTCTTGTTATTTTAGGAGACACCAGCTTCCCCCGAAATACAGAGACCTACTACAACTGCTATTTTTCATGCTTTTGTTTCCAATAATTATATACATTTTCAAAAGCAATTTTACGTTTACACTTTCCAGTGTAATAGGTTTCAGAGCTATACTTCATATTCATCAACATCAGCAAGGGTCAACACTGTATATCATAAGGGAAACATGTTTCTCCGTTCTTTCCTCATAAAAAAATATAAACCCTTATATAAAATATAAACCCGGCCCAGCTTAACAGTGAAGAATAATGCGGCGATAAAGGCTTTAATGGGCCCAGTAGCATATATCAGGTGCAGACAGTGCCCTGGCTCAGCAATAAAATGTCCACATAGTGTGCAGAACACAGAGCCAGGTGTTTTGCAAAGTTCATGACCAATCGAATTAAACCATCAAAATCTGTCACATATGCCATCTAATAAACCAACAGGGAGGTAATATAGTTTATATTTTATGGAAGGTGTATCGGAAAAGCACTCCAGATTCTTTCTAAAGCATCTTTAAATCTTCCTCGTCAAACCTGGGTGCTGAGACACACTTCTACTGTTTGCAACACGTGGGGCTTTAAATTGCTCTAGTTATATGTTAATAGTTGAATAGTTGTTTATATGGTTTATAATTTCATATATAAAGAATAAGTGATTTTGACATTCAAGGGGTAGCTGCCAAACCTGAATACTACTCAAGTTTTATGTTCGACTGGTTTCATTTGTTTGAAGGCTTTTTAAAATGTTTTGTCAGTTTCACAGGAATATAATGCTCCTTATGATACTAAATCTGGAGACAAAATGGTATAAAAATATGAATTTATATTCAATTATATGAATTTCCTCTCACTAAAACACAGTACAACCCCCTAATAGCAGTCATTAATTATTATGATAATGAACATGTATAAATATTGAATAACAAATCATGGTTGAGAAGCCACAAAATTCCAGTGAATCTTGAAAAAAATATGTTCATGTTCTTTATTAAAATGACAATCTTACACTATCACATAAGCCAAAAAGACTGCACCAGAGTAAATCGAAGCCAAGTGCATGCTGAACTGAAACAAGTCAAACAGTAGGTATCAAGTAACTAAATATATCACTGTGGTGTTTCCCACACCAGAGACATGTTACTTAACACTTTCTTGTATGGACATACCGGCATATCTGAGGGAAAAATATAGAAAAGGTTGAAAAGGCATGAACAAAGATACAGAAGCCACGTCAAAAGGTTTAGCGAGAATAATGTCTGCGAGTTTGGAGACACTTCAGTCAAAGTGCAGAATTCTCGTTCAGCATTCCAAAGCAGAGCCGGAACGCAATCACCCAGCATTTATTTACATTCATCAGTGAAGCCTTGGCTGGGGAGGCCAACCTGATTCCATTGTACCATTATGCGCATGTGATACTATCATGTGCTCTTAAATAGGCCAGAGACACCATTGTTGCGTCTGCCAGGTTGGCGCTCACCTTTTCATAATGATTACACTTATTGTCTGACTTTTGCCTATTGACTTTATACAAAACTGACGTGGCTCTTGGAAAAAAAGAAAACATATGAATTCTGTGTTACTATACTTGAAATATACAAAGCAAGCTGCTCAGTGGCAGCTCCAACTTGGCAGAAGTAGAATAAATATAATTATTGTCTGTGATTTGCAGATAGCAAGTAGACAAGGAACCAATTAGATATAATCCATTTCTTTCTGTCCAAAACTGTGTCCAGCTTCCATAAATATAGTATTTCTTGTGTAAAATTAATCAGATCAGACATTTTTCACGCTAAAGGTTATGTGATCACTACTTCTACACCTCTTACAGTTAAAACGTCTAATCTGTCAGACAAAGTGAACCAAAAGTGGTGATGGGCAAATGACAAACACATAACAAAGGCTGTAGTTGGATCTTTAATGAAAATAGGAACAGAAAAACGGAGGATGTTGGTGAACAAAACAAGTTTAGCAAATGAAAAACGAGCACTCGTCACGGGTCTATTCACCCCTCTTTTAGCAAATGACGAAAACGATTATTTTGACCAAAAAACAAGCACAACACGCAGCTTAAACTGTGGCTCTGTATCGCCACATCAGGCGGCTGACTCACAGTACCAAGCAGCTATAGGACAACAGCTACGATAGAAGCAGTTCCTTTTTTGTGTGTCATCACAATATTTTGACTAGCTGTGCTGACCCCACACCATCAAAAGACAAAACACTAAGTCTGTAACACGACTACATACAAAGGAAGCAAGTCGAGCTACTACAACTGTAGTACCCATTGTGATTGCTCTTTCAAAGATAATCAAAATAATTACATGGGAAGCGATGAAGGATTATATTTCAAACAGTGACCTTTTATATAAGCTGCAAACCATTCTATAATGTAGCTAATTGACTTATTAGATGGTGGGGATTTTTGTATGTGGTCATGCTGGATTTGCAGATAGCATTTCAAACAGTAGATCAGAGCATTTTATTCATAAAATGAAGAGCCATGAATTTCATAGGGTTGACCCTGAATTGGACCCATTCATACCAATCAAATTGTACTCAAATTACAAATTACCCTTTCAGAGTCAAGCATCATGGGATGTGGGGTGCCACAGGGAAGTGTACAGGGCCTTTTCCTATTAAATGGGCCTATAAATGATTTAAAAGTTACTTTTATTTGCTATAAATAATTTATGGTAGCAAACTCTTAGTGAGGAACTTCAAACGGGAAGTTGATGGCCATCAAATAATAGATTATCCCTGCACTTGGGAAAAACCAAATGGCATTATTTTGGCTCCAAGATAAAATAAGGAAATTCCCAAGATTTCACCAAATCAAAAACGAACAAAATGTGAATCATATTGGCTGAAATGTTGACAGAACATAAAGTAAGGGAATCAAGTTTGTAGTCAGAACAGTAACTTTTTATGGACAGACCAATTATTCACATTACCTGGAGCTGTAATTTTAAGTTATATTGATGACATTACACTGGCTCATCACAACACCTTTAAAACCAATTACCAAAGGCTCATTTACACTAAGTTTCTTTTAATTGCAAAACTTTTTAAAATGTATGATTCCAAAGCACTTCATTTATTATTTCTCAATGCCAACAGTCATCACTTTACAGGAGGTATCTTCATACATGTTTGTTACAACAACCAAATGGGCTAAATTACATTTCTTTACAGTGATGCACTGTGGAACAATTTGGCCAAGGCTTATTTTTTTTTTGAGTGGCCTTGCAGGGTGCTATTCTGTGAAGTGTTTTTCTAGGAAACCACAAAAAAAATAGTGCTTCTGGCTATATTATTTTTCTTTCATCTTCTTTGTACCGTTTATGGAAAGTATTTATCAGTCACACCTTTACATATGATTATAGATACCCAAGTCATCATGAATAAGACCAATTCCACAGCTGTTGAAACACCATGTTCCCAGGGGAAAGGTCATATACAGTGTATGCTTATGGTATAGTAATAAGTCATTTCCCAACATTATCCGTCTTTTAAGCCCCAATGAGATGAACTAGTTAATTCTTTTGTGCCATTCGTATAATCTGATAATCGGTCGGAATGTTACAATATTTGGATGAAATAGATATATGAATAGGAGACATTTATATTCTAATCATCACATTAAACAATTCTAGATCTAATCCGATTTTTATGTGGAATATGATATGCTAAGTGCACCCTTTTTATGAGAAGCAGGAGAAGAGACGTGGATGAAAAAGCCGAGGAGTGGCTGACAAAAAAAAAAATGCAAGTTTTACTCATACAGCTGAAAACAAATATCATCATGATGTCGACTAAGAGCTCATATTATGGCTGCTTAGTTTATTTTTGGTGTAATTTTGCACACCTGACTGAAAATGTTGGTAGAGCACAGAGTCTGAGGTCTTATCTACATTTTACTCTGGACACCTAAAAGTTAACCACACCTCTGCACAGATCAACATCCATTACACATGTGAGAAAATCCAAACTGAATGAGCATGTGTTCCGTACTTATGGGTTGTGTCATATCTTACATTACAATTAATACGCAACTTTACCAGAGCAAATTGTTCATGAATCCAGTAATTATTTACCAAAAGCTCTGGTCTTTCAACCCTTTTTTTTTCCAATTAACAAACTAGATTTTGCAGATATTTTCATCTTATGACTGTTACAGTCAAGATGTAATACAACATTTTGTACAGAAAGATTCACAGATTTATTCGCCTGTAAACATTGTGTATGCTTTTACTGGATCCATTTAGGAGGGGCTGAAGTGTATTATGTTTTCTATTTAGACAAAATAAATTATTATGATTCTTATGTCTTCCGCTAAGGGGATTGGGCGGTGTGTAACTCCCTGGAAAATTCACAACTACATATAGGGCCAATTACCCTTTAGGCGATATTCCTTTATGGAATTATTTTGCCTCTGCTGAGGAAAAGGAGTCTCTCCGAGAGACTCCTGGACGGAATACTGAGATAATTTGCCACAGATTCAAGTAAGCCGAGTGGGTCGTAAACAAAACATATCCCAGAGCAAATTGCAAATAAATGTAATCACCGTTTTAAATGCATGAATTAAACCCCTGATGTCACAACTGAAGTGTATATTAACTGCAGCACAGCGTGAACATATGTCTCGAATAAAAACTCCTCATGCAGCGCCACAAGCTCAATTAGTGGAAATGAACACTGCTCCCGTCAGTGTGATGGCACTGTTAATTAGAGTAATTACTTGTTGAAGAATGCATTAGTATTTTCCCATCGACATGCGAGGTACCACATGTAAAAGGCGCCACACATTCATAACTGTCGATGAACTCCACCCCTCACAAATTATGGCAAGTCTTTCGTTTCTGTGCAACGAAAAGACGTTTGCTTCCCTCTATGTTTGTTTTTTTTTTTTTTTTTTAACTCACCTACCCTGTCAAGGTACATCCTAGGAGTGGGCTACTAAGGCAGACTGGCTTCACAATCAATGAAAAGATACATTTCTCTCTGCTGGCAGTTACACAGATGCATGGAAACAGAAACTGTCCATCTTCCACTAGGCTTTGCAAAATAACCATCTCCTATCAGGTGACAATCACTACGCCCGTGTACATTCGAACATTTTGAAGGCAAAGGCAAGACCGGGCGAGGCAGAGTGAACATCGTGTCATCTTATCAGTTGCTGTGCTGAGATGGCAAAGTTGTAGCTTGGTAATGATGTTGGTCGGTTACTATGACAACAAGCATGTCCATTCATGTGGTGTCTTTGACCCACCGATGTGAAGCTACGCTATTGACACGGTGCAGTACCAGAGTAAAATAGCCAAAAAAGATTTCATTCGCACCATTGTAAAAACAAATCCACCATTCCACCAGCCTTCGTCAATGACATTTAGCGAGCTGGGAGCGAACCACCTCAGTCAAAAGTGCCGTTATTTCATCGGAGACCTCTGAGAAATCACACATGAAAAGAAATTAACTTGGTTAGTACTCAGTTTGGCAGATGAAAACAAAATTGTGGAATTTCCAAGGAAACATTAAATTGTTCAAGGCAATCACCGTCAAGTTATACAAGCATGAAAATAATTAATATTGCTGGTTTCAACATAGCTGCAGCTACAGCCCTGCGTACTGGCAGAAATATTTTAACGTGACCACAATACATTAAAATAGAGCTTTTTGTAAGGTTTTAGAGCCATAACAAATTGTGTGAAACTGTTGCACAAGCAGCTCCAAACATGCCAAAAAAGCTTTTTAATCCTAAAAATGTTAGGGTTGCCTTTGTTTTGGACAGTTTGGATATGACCTCCAATATCCCATTACTTTTCTGCTAATCATTATTGTATGCAAAGAGCACCTCTCTCTCCTTGTATTAATGTGACTTGTCGTAAGACAGGACCAATTATCGTTTTTTTCCTCCAAAAATATTTGGCTAGTGATATTCAGCCCGCTTGTCAGTTCACATTATGGTTCACAAACGCTTTTTATACACAGTGGCAACAAACTAAAAGCTTCACATTTCAAAGTCCCGGCTGGTTGCCGGGGAACGCAATGTACAGTGTCTGCTCAGAAACAACCGACTTCGTACTACAACAACATTATAATAAATACTTGTGATCAACACTTGGCTCCAGATTAGGATTTGCATTTTTCTTCTGAATGATGATCAGAGATCATTTCAGACATAGTGTTTGCATATCATGTCAGATATGGAAAAGCTATTTACAACTTGACATAAGCAATACATATTTTCACTTTTTGAATTCAACGTTCACAAAATTATTTTTCTTTCAAATTGGATTATGGCTTGAAGTTGATCAAAGCAATTACTCAGATCACAAACTATATGAAAAAAAAGAGCATGTGATGCACCATTGCAATACAAGTCACACCTGGGAGATGCTGTTAAAAAAAAAATAGCAACAAGAGAGTTTGTGGCATGCGTCATGCATCCACATGCTGGTTAGGGGTCATTGAATGGAATGTGTTTAGGTAAAACATTCAACACTGAACCGGCCGGTTCTTTTCAATACTGAAACAGAAAGTGCTCTCTCCTCCAATACACAATGTCTTTCCATGGACAGAAAACTATTCCTATAATTTTTTTAACACATCCGAGACAATACTGCATCCATCTAATCTGTCCTGGTATTGTCGCATACAGATAACAATTCCTGTCAAATGATGCCTTAGCTACTTTGTGCTTTATGGAGGTTATTGCTGTCTTGGCTCTGCTTGTTAAGAGCATCCAGTGCATTCTGATTCTTCTTGCGGTCTTCAATGGAGCAGTTGGACACAGCGTTAGCCACGATGCAAAACTTGCGGAGAAGGATCTCCCTGAGGAGCAGATAGATCCACGGGTCAAGGATCTGGTTGAGGGATGCCAGCCGGATCGCCGTCAGGAAGAAGTTGCAGTCTAAATGGACTTCCCGGCTGGAGTTGTGATTGGACAGCATTGGCGTTGAATTACACTCATGGGAGGACAGCTGGTTGGAGATCATCCTCAGCATCAGCACCTGAAGGGAGAGGCAGGCACGGGTTTGTACCATCAGAGGCGCGTTGGATGTCTGTATTTAGATTCTAAAACGCAACCTAAAAGGGTCTTAAATTTCTACATAGGCTGGGAGAATTAGGATAAATTGTCTAATCTATCTAAGAGCAAAAACTGTATTAGCGCTACCTCAGTGCTGTGGCTTCTATAATCAGTCTTTGGGTTTATTAAGTCACCAGGTTTATCTAACCAGGAACTGCGGTTCTGTGTGTTTTGGGCAGGTTAGTTAGTTTACTTGTCTAGGAAATCATAGGGTGTGCATTGTGTGATTAACCCGCCGCAAATGGACTGGTGGATGTGCACAGATGATGAAAGCAGTGGCACATACCAGCAAGGGAGACCAGCACACAAGCAAGACGCACATAATCCCTAACAGCTGAATGACGGTCTCCGTGGTGAGGCGCTCCCACTGTTTGGAAGACTGGGACGCGCCAGTCTTCGTCCTACAGCGGATAATTAGACCTCGGATGGTCACTACGTTACAGGAAAGAGTTACGAGCAGGGAGAAAATCCCCAGCACGGCGAAAGTGATGGCGAAAAACATGTTGCCCGGGACCTCCCTGTCCCCCGTGCTGATGAAGCACCAGGTGCCCGGCCACTGGCGCGTGTACTTCCCCACCCCCGCGATGGGCAGCAGCGCAAAGAGCAGCACCAGGAGCCAGATGGCAGCCAGGGTCTGCTTCGTCACACTCGTCTTCATGTGACTGGAGTACCAGTGGGGGTTGGTGATGGCCATGGCCCGCTCGATGGCCATGGCACTGGCCAGGAAGAGCGCGCACAGGCCAAAAGTTGTCATGCAGACGCCGAAAAAGGCGCACAGCTTGCCGGAGGAGTCGATGCGCTCCCAGTGCAGATCGGCTCTGTAAACCGAGATCACGATGGGACTGGTGAGCAGCTGTCCGAACAGGTCCGTCAACGCCAGCGACCCGATGCAGAGCAAGAACGACCTTTTCCGTTTGTTCTCCTTCTTCACGTAAGAGATGTAGACCAGGATGAGAGCCAGCGAGTTGCCCACCATGCCGGTGACCATCATGGTGATGGGGAATCCCACCGACACGGAGCCACAGCTGGAATCCTTGGTGACATTGTCCTCGCGCAGCGTCTTGGACACGTTGGCGCTCAGCATCTCTGCGGCTTCTGTTCGCAAACCCTCCACAGACTCACAACTGCCCGCAGTCATTCTTCGGCGGAGGACGAGCCCACAACACGCAGACACGTGTGCGTGCGTCAAGCATCCTCCTCCTGCGCCCCGCGCTGCTCCAACAACGGCAAAACTTAAAGACGCGTCGGGTCCAGTGTGCGCCGGAGGCGGGACTACACGCAAGAGCCGAGGCTGCAGACGGTTGAAATATTCCTAATAAATCACGAAACCATATCCGTCTCGTATGTTCGCCTTAAATGCATCTGGTTTATCATCTACTTGTGTAACAAGAAGTCTGGAGGCTGTGCTCGCTAGAAGGGTATAATCTGTGGGACACACCTGGCCGGTCAGGATGCCAGAGATTGTACCAGATTGGAGGAAAAAAACAAACTCTGCTCTGTCTCCCACATGGGGATGAGAACGCAAACATTACCCGTACGCACGATAAAAGCAGATATCCAAAGCTATAACCGTGACGCATACGTTAGATTATGATCTGCAAGTTTGTCTCCCCTTACAAATGCGTTATGCGAGTGTGCATTCGGTAACTCGATCCAGAGGGCTATGATAAATAACAGCATGGAGACCCAAAATGAACTGATTTAATCTACGACATATTACACTTGCTTGGGGGGGGGTCCCAAATGATTACATTTTCAAATTCCTAGCCTGTATTCTTTCAGCTTCATCATATTATATGCCTGGACCTACATTTCAGCAGGTCACACATTTACCTGCATTAAAGACTTAGCTCTTCTTTTTATAGATAAATAAAATAATTACTTGTCTTAATTATCATTGAATATTATGGAAAAAAAGTGACTTTGGTTTTGACTTTATGCTTCTACTTCCTACAGTACCTGCCCTTCAGTACTCATTAATCCTTCAAAGTGATCCCTATGTCAAGGATAACAGGTTTTAAACTTGCCGCCGCCCCCAACAGATATCTGAAAGACAATATTCAACATTACAAACACTCATCTCAGCTCCACAGGTCATCTTACCTCTAAAGCTCTGCCTCTCCCACAACAACACATCATACATGTCTCAAAAGAAGCTCATTCATCCCCCAACACTAGAAACAATATTCACGCCGGGAGCAAACACTGTCACCCTTGGCGAACTGCAAAATAACAACAGCAGGGAGCATTAACTCCAAGTGACCTCTAAAGTCGAGTGATTACTTTTTCAGAAAAATCTAAACTTAACAGTGAATATATTCCAAAAAATGTCAGTAGAGTAGTCAGTAGTAGTACAATATAAACATGGTGTACCGTAAAATGTAGTTCAACAGTTGGGGGACGCATGTCCCACCTGTTAGCTTGCCAGTCATTTCCCAATATTGATGCAACTGTTGCAAGCCGCTACTTTGGCTGCACCCTCAAACAGAGTCCATGATTCACAACATGGTAAATAATTGCGGCACTGATCTCATCAAAGCCCACATCTCCACAGCTTCCTCTCCTTTGTCTTTTCTCTCTACCAACATGTCCTCTTTAATCCATGTTTTAAAGACAACATTCAGGAGCAATCTGCTTCTACGGTGTTTCACAATTGCTAAGACACATTTCTTGAAGCCTTTTCCCTCGACTGTAAACACAAAACCCAATATTCAGACTACAAAAGCAAACAATGCCGTCAAACCATAGCCCAAGTCAATTCAAATTAAGAACACTGCCAAGCAGCCATTACACAAAAAACAAAGACATGTAAAACAAGCTGTATATATCATTTGTATCGTTCACTGCATAGGCTAATTGCAAAGCCAAAACAATCCTGGGCACTAGGCACACAAAAATATGCACTACAAGGCCCCAAGCCTCCTTCACCATGCAATACAACAGCACATTGGCTAAGCGGTGTCCTGAAACCTTAAGTATAGCCATACTTTCCTGTGAACACTTAGGTAGTGACGAAAAAACGCAATTACCTGTTCTCTTCTGTGAATGTCCGGATGATGGTGGACACAGTCATTCCGCCGGTAGGACTCTTTGTCTCGGTTCCCTCAATGTAATTCCACGGACCGGAAAATGGCCTATGCCAGTAGCTTGGATTTCATCGCTTGTGTCGATCAATTCTTTCTCTTTCTCCATTTCCCTCTCCTCCTCGACCAGCTCTTAAATCCACTCTTCCTTTGACTCTCAGCTTGTTTCTGCCCATTGTACAATTGTCCATCCTTCCACCAGCCAGTGCTCTCTCTGAACTGGCTCTGGCTCACATCGTTAGCTGCAGCTGGGATCAATTTGGACTGGCTGTGCTTCAGCTGCGACACCTGTGCTCTAATTAGGCCGAACTTTTGCCACCTGGGCTAAGCATGACTCAGCACAAGTGCATCACACGTGCTCATGCCAAACCAGTAAATAGGTTCAGGCCACAGAGCATTTGGTTCAGACAGTAGGGTTTAGTGATTGAGAAAAAAGAAATTGAAAAATGCTGTATCTGATCTTGCTATGAGCAAAGAGGCCAATCAGAGAGCACAAAGTTCACTACGCTGTGTTTAGTTATGATCTCATGTCAATGTTTTGACAACATGTTCAATTGAGTTCAATGTGGCCTGTGCAGTTTCGACCAATGCTTTTTAACAATTGAAAAGAAAAAAAACAAAAAACAAACGTAAAAGGTCATTTTCTTTGACAATGGGTTTCAAGTTTAAAAACCCTCTTACACGGAGCTTTGATTGAACAGACTTTCAGTTTGGGTTTGGGGCTTTTAAACGTGTTGGTGCCCTTTAAAGGCCTGTGTGCAGTCGTGAATGGCACACGCGGAGAATTGGACGTGTTACAGTCAGCAGAACGGGCAGTTTTCAGAGATGTCGGAAGCAGCGGTATATTTGGTCAGGTTAAATCCGTCCCTCCTGCAGTCACACACGTTTTTACCGAGGGCCCTGCCACCATCCTTCCGCGGCCGTATATTTCATTCCTCTCAGCGGAAGTTGGCAACCACGCACACACCTTTAGCAGATGGGAAAAAGAAAATGGGCCCTGTTGGGGCATTTGTCCTGCGGAGGTGGTCCATGACTAACCCTTTGCGTTTCCGCTTCCCTCCACTGTTTAAGTCTGAAGTGTGTCAGAGCAAAAACAAAGTAGCGAACAGCGCCTCTCTGCGGACAAACACAACCTTGCAGTAGCCGACATCGCCGACCAGCCCAAAGATTTCACTCATAGATTTCAGAATTTTCCTGAAGTGATGTGGCAGGGTACTCCTTAACTTAATAACGTTTATAACAACTATCCGCATGCACTTTGTTCACACATTCATTAAACAAAACATTCAAACGAATTACCCCCAAAAAATATTAAGTCTTCACGATATAACGATCAATTAAAAATAGTCATAATTAAGATATTAAAACAAAACAAACACAAAAAAAAGCTTTGATTTACCTTTCTTTTATATGGCCCTTGTGCTGATTGACTCCTGCAGCAGCTGCACTGTAGACACTGCCACATGTGCACATCAAGTGATTTTTTTTTTTTTTTTAATTGTATTTCCATTACAAGTACATTTGAAGTTAACCGTCATTGGCATTACATGGTTGCATCTATCAGTACCTGCGGTCTAATTTCATATCATTAAGTACAAATGATTTGCTACAAATAAATGTCAGGTATACTGGGACCACTGGATTTATTTATATACAGTGGCCTGACTTTGCGTTACTTTAAAATTAAAATTGGGCTCAATACAAAACCAATCCTGACCTTACAAAAAAAAAATCAAACAGACGGAAAAGAAACAATGTCGACAGGATTTTATTTACACACTTTTACTTGTGTTCATTCCCCAATAAAGAGACTGCATTGATTTCGACCATTAATCTGGACAATGAATGTTTGTTACTGATATAATTGTGCACTAGTCTGGAGCACAAAAATCTGCCCCTAAATGTCTGTTTGTTCCGCGAGCGAAAAAATAACGGAGTTATGGATTAGGCCATAATTATGTGGAGAAAAGAAATTACACATTCGCAATAACCAAAGAATGTTACTGCTGTTTGTGTAAAACAAGCAATATCAAAAAGGAAAATACTTACCTTGAAAACACAAAACAAAATACACATGGATTAAGACAAATCAGGCCAAAGTTCATTGCTACATCTGTGGTGTATTAAATTGGTGTTTCAGTACTTCACCTTGTTAAAAAAAATGACAACTGCCATTAAAGACTGACTTTTTACAAGACAGTCTAAGGCGTATTTTAGGGGCCAAAACATGTGTGTTTTTTTTAATGACTTTAGTCTCTCAGAACATAATGTGGGATACAGCCTCTTCAGAGTACATCTTAATTTTCTTACGGGACCAAACATTTATGTTTAATAGTTACAGACACTTGTCACAGATTGGGGGGGGGGTATATGATTTGTCAACAGGAGCATGTAATGGTAGCAAACAGCTGACAAGAGGTCATGTTGTTGCTGTTTTCTTTTAAGGAAAATAAGACTTTGGAGGTTCTGTGAAAATGAACAACATATTCGATGTATGCGATTGCTTTTCTTATGACACAACATGCACTTGTACTAATGTTCCATTTGTCGTTTAATCGGCTGTCCTAAAGTTATGTCTTTTTTGAACTGGAGCCAGAATGGGAGGATCCAGATGACTGGCCACTGCGCCTGAAACCACACAAACACCATGGGAAGAAGAACAAGGTGAGCTGGCTCGGCTGCAGACACTACGAATACACAAATAAGAGTAAGACAAACAATAAAACGTGAAAACATATTTCTGTGAATCTCAACTCCCCTAAGCGAGGCGGCAGGTGGCTAATAACAATCAGTGGCATTGTGGTATTCCACATAAACCCAAACCTTTCGGACGAATGGGATCTAGAGCGCCTCCGTTTTCTCTCTCCAGATGAGGACCTGGAGCGGCTGCGTTTCTGTCCCCTCCCAGGTGAGGAGGAGGCTGAGCGGGACCTCTTCCGCGGAGAAGAGCCCTTTCCAGACCTGGAGCTGGATCTTGTTGGGGAATAAACCAAGTAATGAGGTCAGTGGGGTACAGTCAAAGCATTGCACCAGGATGGGTATTTATCAAGCGTCTCTGAATAAGAGCACTGACTTAAGGTCTGTAGAAATGTTAACCACGATGAGCTCACTGAACTAAGGAAATTACTAATTGAACATATATTGGCACACAGACCATAGAGATGCTTGATGAAGACCCCAGACGTCTATTTACACTGTCGAGCCTTTGTAACTTTCAATATTTTGTAAAACAAAGTGCAGTATTTTCACTGGAGGACTGATCGAAACCTGGAACAAACCTACATCACGTGAATGAAAACCCTAAGCGTTGATGAGTTGGCCTCAAGACCAATATTCTAATCAAAAGGCCAAGAAAAGGGAGTTGGGAGTAAGTGGCCTAAACCCTAATCAGTCTCTGTTCAATCTTTAAACTTGTGAATAGGACCGTTCCGAAGCTTACAGCTCCATACATACACTCTCTAAGGAGAGAGAGTGCATGTCACCTCATTCACCTGGAGTGGGACCTCGAGCGAGATCCAGATCTGGAACTAGATGAACTTCTAGAGCGAGACCTGAAAGACAAAAACAGAAACTTTCCAATATTTTCAATACAAAAACATAGCTACATATATGGCTTATGTAGCACATCACATCCAATGTTGTTGATAACTGTTGTTGTTGTTTTTTTTTTTTCATACTAGGCCTACTATATCACTAAAATTCGATGAAAAATTATATTAGACAGGAGTAGGTCAATCAATAGATAACAAGTGCGCTTTTGAAGATAAAGACTTTTTCATGAAACTTCCATAACTTCAGATTGAAGGACTGCATTATTTTCAACAAACACATTAGATATTATCAAAACGGAACGTTCTATCTGCATATCACTTGTCTTACAGCACAGAAGGGGAGGGGTCAAGGAGGGAAAACAACAAATCAGCACAACAAGACATTTGATTGATGTTGATCATTGATCAGAAGGAAGATTGAGCTGATACTGACATTTTGCCTGGAGTTACCCTTGACCTGTACCCTTTTACCTGGACCTCGACCGTGAACTGGAGCTGGAGGAGCGCGAGGAGGAGCCAGAACGGGATGACCCAGAGCGGCTGCCCTTTTTCTTGGCTGGCTTCTCCTCTTCGTCACTTGCATCCAGGTCATACTTTGACAGGTCTCCATCATCGTCGTCATCATCCTGTTGAAAGACAATTTTGAATACAACACTTGTATTGTATTTAATAAAATATTTGGATAACATGCGAGTTTCCAGCTCCAGCCACAATTCTTACATCGAGTTTGTATTTGGACAGGTCACCCTCTTCCTCATCATCTTCATCTTCTTCATCAGCCTCACCTTCAGCTTCCTTTTTTGCTACAACTTTCTTTTCAGGTTCTTTTGAGGAAGATGAGCTGGTGGTCTTCCGATACTTTTTCTTTTTTCTGCCAAACTACAGAGTTAACAAGAGAACATATTCAATAACAGTATGAGTTACATGTGCATTTGCCAACGTAAAATGTCCAATTTATTTGTAGGACAGCATGACTTGTATCAACGTAGGCAAAATATAAAATATTCTATATGATAGATGATTCAGTATCATTTTGCATTTACCTCATCGTATTCTCCATCCGATTCCTCGCGTTCAATGTATTCAACATTTTCTCTCTCATTGAAACCCCCACCGTACCCTGCAGGCAGATAAACAAAGAAAAATAGGTCAAAATGTAATACAAATAGAAGCAGGCTACTTGTATATTTGTTGCGTTACCTGTTCTCTCTTCAAGCTTGGCATATTTAGGTGTGTTACACATGTTACACTCTGACCGTCTAGCCCAGTTCACATTGCCACATCTGCATCAAAACAAGGGGAATAGAAGTACACCATGTCATATTAGGTGGTTTTAATTTCTCATCCTCACAATACTTGCTCACTTTCATGTATTTCAGCCAAAAAAACAAAAAAAAAACAATGTGTGACTACATTCTGAAGGTTTACTGATCCCTTCAGTTGAACTGTACAAACTTCTAGTCTCTCAGGCATACGTTTGATGTGAACACCTCACCAAAGACCCTTCCCTGTAAGAATTAACATTGAAAACGTACGTTTTGCATTGCCAATCGTTAGCACTGAAGAGACCTCTGCTCTTCTCAGCCAGGGTTTTCCCAATCTCCGTTCCTCCCGCTTTCATCATCTTTGCTTCCGTGGTTTTCTCTGTGGGAACAAAATGCGCTGTTTACGCAACAGCAGCTTTCTGAAAGAAGGTATTCATGCAGATATATTGGGGAAACTCACCTATGCCACATCTGTTACAACTAGTTCTTCTGGCAAAGTTCACGTTTCCACACCTGCATAAACATTAATAAGGTTCATTACATGATCATTCTTACAAACATCAAGAATGCTACGAGAAAAATGGTCCCAAATGAAAAGTTCTGATTATTAGAGATTAGTTTGTGATCTTTCGTTGGACACCTGGTGTCAGCGGCCTGTGCATTCACCACTGCAGCTGGCTTATCAGTCTTTTCAGATCATTTATAGATCATTTATAACGTGATAGCCTAAAAGTTACAACTACAATGGTGACAACTTGGCTTTTAGCACACTGTAACCACCCCCACAGCCGTGAGCGCTTCACTCACCTCGACCCACCACTAGCTAAAGACAGCTAGTTTGCTAGCGAAAAAGCCTGCATGCCACGCTAACGACGGCAATGTGCCTAATGTCCCACCATTTAAATGCACAACTTACATGTTGCAATAAATCTGTTAATAATATTACTTTAGAAGTAATGGAAAACAAGGCCAATATTTCGCTAGTTGACTTGGCTCGTCGCCGTTATCGTGAAACAAATGCAAAAAAGGCCAAAGCTAACTTAGTTAGCCTGCTAGCACGTCCAACAAACCAACAGCACGTCTGCAGCTAAAGTTCAGCACAGAGTTTGTGAAGTGGGGATTAGTTGAGTGTGCAAGAGCCCTTACTTTTTATCCGGACAAATCCAGTCCCCGTCGCTGACTCGGAAACTCTTTCCCGACATGTTGAGTGTGTGTTAGCACTGAAGCAGTGTCGCACGGTGTGTGTGTATGTTCAGTGTGATCATGCGGGCAGCCTCCCTCCGCTGCTGCCTTCACGTGCTCCTGGTGGAACTGCCTAAACTCACCATTCCTCTGTCTATAATTTATAAAGTCGGATTGTGTCTTAAGGTGCGCAAGGTGAAATTAGTCCAATGTTGTATTAGGCACATTTTGTTCGCACACATTTTTCTCGATATAGCCTAAATACATAAAGGTATATGAAAAGCCTGCTATTCCTGAAAGCACCCGAACGCAACACTGACGTGTGTTTTTTTTTGTTATCGGTAAATGTTATATAATAAAAATAAGGCGATACAATCTGTAAATAACTTTACATTCACTTGTGTTAAAGTCACACGTTTCTGATATCTACTGTTTTGTCACTAAACTATATAAATAGTACGTCACGTAAGTCACATATGTAAATATATCACAGGAAACAGGTTATAATAAGCCTGAGTGCAACCTGTTTATTAACATCCATATTGGTATATAATTTTATATTTTTGTGATTTTGTTCCACTGGTTTAAGTTTATTTTCATTGTACAACTTCAACTCTAATTACCCAAAGATATGTTAAAACAGAGTGCACGGGTGTCCACGAGACAAACATTGAGCTGATGTCTGATTAAATAACTATTTAAAACTACCAGTAGTATTGACTATAGCCCGAGCCCTTATTTGTATGTGCATGATCGGCATTTAGTAGTCTGATATTCTACACCAATCTCGCCATTTCATTCTTCTTGCAGTGTCAATACATGCCACTAGATGGCAGGTAACGCCAACGTTTAACATTATACACGTTCACAGACACTCCTGGTTTATTTTGGTCTATGTCATCTGCTCACAGTTTCCATTTGATTGTGCTTGTTCATCCAAGATCAGGCTTGTGTAAGGTTATGGTATGGGGGGAAAAAAGTGTTCGTGTGTTCACAGAATTTCACATATAAATGTATATGATCTAACACATAACCATTTGAATACTTACCAATGTATTTAAAGTTGTGCGCACATTTTGCTATGCGAGGAGTGGGGGGTGGTGGTCGGTGGACCCCTCAAGGTTATCTTTTGATCTATGGTGAACTCACACAGGTTGATGAGAAATGTGAGCATAATTTACAAAACACTGATTGAGCATTAAATGAAAAAAAACAACCTTTGAACCCACATGATCTAAAACTCAGTTCTGGTCCTTGACATTTTAATCTGCAAATGTTATTGAAGGCTATATAATAAAACTTTCAATAACAGAGCCATCAGAATGACACTGACACAAAACATTAATTTCAGATGAGAAAATGTTACAACTGTAAATCTCTTGGAAAAGGTAACAGGCAAGAAGTGCCCCCCCCCCCATTTATCAAGTTGTTGGGATGTAAATAGTATTAGCGCAGAAAAGGGAAAGGCTTTTTAGAATGCAAGTTTCTCTTTTATTTTTCATTTCAATACTTGAACATCTGCTACACTTTTGACACCCAAGCTGATAGGCGGCTCGAGAATTGCCCTTGTCCACCCAATCTGCTTTCTGACAAAGACCCTTGGAAGTCACTGACACAGCTGGTCGGTGACCCTGAGGCCATTACAGTAGCCATGTTTGGTGTTTCAACTTGAGCCATTCACTCCCATGTCTTTGCCCTCTGTTCCTTTTGCCTATTTTTGAAAACGGCGGGGTGACATTGCTGAGGCTTGTCCCTTATGTCCTGGACAAGATGGGTCTATTCAATTGACCAGACTGGAGATAAAATGAACACGATTTTTTAATTGTACATTGTCGTAATCATCATGTATCTGTTGGTGGCAAGTACTTGATTTATGAGCCCCACACATGGTTTATTAGGACTAGAGGCCGTCGAAGATAAAGTATCGGAGGCGCGAAAGGCACATTTCATGATTCAGCCTCTCTGTTAAAAGAAATGACTCCAGACTCATCTAATTTTGAATTTAATACACAGTGACCAGAAGTTTAATACGACATAAAACAACATGCACCAGTAGTAATTTGCTCATGATAAGGCGTCCTTGCTGTTCTATATGTGTTCTGCATACTTGATCATTTTTCATGCAGGAAACCTCTCCTCACAGACAGCACAGGGGCCATGTCTCTTCTGATGTGCCCTCTGCTCACTTTCAGCATGGCATAGAATTAGGAGAGATATGAAGAAAATAAAGCCATGAATAACTGATAAAGAGACATCAGTGCTGCGTGGTGTGTTTGCAGCACAGAGTAGCTGGAAGATTCAGAGAGGAGTCAGGCAATTAAACAGCACTTAGGTAAACAATGTCCAATTACATTAAAGTGGCTTTACTGGCAGAAATGCTCTCTTAACTTTAGTGTGTCCTTCTCTAGCCGATGTACAGCGCCACATCTGATTATGTCCTGGGTCAATAAAACTACTAAGAGAGATTTTTCATGGGTTTCAATGAGGCTTTGGCTCGGCTGACACCAGTTTCTAGCTCGGTGGCTGGATACGGAGGAAACTTCATGCACAGCAGCGTCTCTGACAGGGAAAGGCAGCCATGTATGTGGGTTTGGAAAAAACGCCTGCAAGCCACCGGAGCTTCCCAGCGCTGACAGATGGCAGGGAGCCGTTCCCATGCAAAGGGGTGAGAGCGAGTGGGAGGCTGGCGGACGTGGGCGCACCCTGCCCACGGCTGCTACCTCAGTACCATGAGTCAGCATAAATCGTGGCGGTGACATGAGTTTCACACACACACAAGAGTCAACCGTGGGGCAGAGGGTTTAATCTGGATGTGATTTGATAATCTGCCCCCAGGGGCAGCTCGGTATATCAGTTTGTTTCTGCACATCTGTCAGAGGACAGACTAACTGAACCAGAGAGGCGGTCCTATGTTCACACTTTAGCGGTGATAGGTGAAGTGTGAGGTGCCAGAGAACCCAGTCACAAAAATATAATGCAGACTACTGCACAGTAAAAAATAAATAAAAAAAAAGACCCGGGCTGGGAGATGTGCCACTGTGTTGTGTTGCATTTCCTGTCGTTTCATGCTGTCCTTATCACTAAAGCACATTCATTTTTGGAAGCCTGCATTTTACAATGCAGTCTCTACGTGTGAAAGCAATCTACAATCTGTGATTGTCAGGGTGAGTGCAAGAGAGGACCCAATGTTCAGATCTTTAAAAACCTTTAAAAAGGTCTTTAATAAAATAAAAAAAAACTTATAGTGGGATGGGCTGGCAGAAAAGCAATTGAACAAAACAGGGCACCCAGGAGAAAATACACCAGGAAGGAAGTACCAACAAATAAAAGTCCAATTCAGAAGGTTCACAAGGAAGCAGTGATCAAATGAAGCAATGTACTAGATCATTCGTTTTGGTTCTATTGTTACTGTATAGATATGGTTGTACATCATGTTGACAGAACCCTTTTGAACTTCATTTTTAGACATTCACTGCTCGCTAAAGAGACAGTTTGAATGGTTTAACGCTGGGTAAAGATCTTTGGGGATAAAAGGGAGGATTCCAAAATCCCATTTTTGAATTCGAGAGCCTGTTTTTGAGCGGAGACAACCGTTATACCTTGGGCTTGCAGGTGATCTCAAACAGTCCTCGCTGACAATACCAATGTGTCAACTCCGACAGATCTTGACAGGCCAGAGAATTGGAGGAGGGATGTTTGGGACCAGACATTGTTCCGAAAATAGAATCAGAGAATTCCACAGATAAAGCGCTTTAGGGCGAGGGGTGATCTCGCTTGATGATGCCCGTGTGTCAGTACAAAATGCAATATCCAATCCCCTTCCTCCATTAAGGCAAGGCCAGCAAGACAATCTCCAATGTCATTTCTCAGCTGGTTTTGTCTGGTCTGCAGGGTAGACTTGTTTAATTGACCACTTGAAAAGGGAAAAAAATCTATGTCCTTCATGCTCCAACCCCTGATAGAATCTCTCTCTCTCTCTGTACCCAATTAGTAACTAACACACGAATTGGAGAAAATGCTAAAAATATATGTGGAATAGTAGTTCAATTGTGAATAATTCCCCATACTAGTGTGTAATGAGAGACAATGATCTTTACACTTTTATGTTGCTCGACGTACTTGATAATATGTCACACACCACAGGGTGCTCGGTCGGATATTGTATAATCGCGCAGTAGAATAGAGCAAATGAAATAGGGAGAGTGAGAGCATGCCTAAGCAGATGGGCAGAGAAAAGGGAAGAGGAGATGGGTTCATAGAAAACAATAGTCACGCTGTAATTAAGTGACCTGACTTCAATCAGAGGCATTATGTCTGGGATTTGTTTTTGAGGATTGGACACATTCAGCTGTGTATTTGATCCCACAATTCTTCTCCCGTTATCTTTAACCCCGCCACCGCTCCAGTCCTTCATACAATTCAATTTCCACGTCACCGCCTCACTGCTGCGCTTACAGCGACCAAGGAGCTCATCTGATTTCCATATCACAATGGCTAATGAAGGAAAACAGGAAGCAGCTTCAGCGCAGCTTTGGCCTATGCGCGTCATCTGGCTTTGCTCCTGGCAGTGACAGAGTCCTGGCGGCGAGGTGATTAATGTGATAGGTGGAATTTGTCTCGTTATGTTGACACCGGCTAATAAATGCCTTGTAAACAGCCGGTCACGGCTGTTAATGCATCATCATAATCCAGGATTAGGAGGTGCCAGGCAGGGCCAATAAAAGCAATTAGGCACTGACAAAATGAATTCGCCCATACCCTGACTTTCCGGCCCCCTGTCCATTCAGAGGGAAACTCGAGTGTGTCCTGCGATTCTCCACAGGGTCGCGAGGGGATAAGCGTGCCACAAATCTCCTCATTAAATGAAGAATATCGCCCATCAATTTGTATCCAGCGCGATGCATGATTTGTAGAATATCAACTCCGAGTTGGATGGAAAATGGAAGTAAATATCTCGACTCGATCTGGAGTCGTGGGATTATCCACAAGAGGTTCAGCTTGGTAGGGGAAAATCAAAAAGAGAAAATTGTAGCCCAAGTGAAATGTTATTAAACTGGAACTCATTATGCAAATGCGGGATTTGGCTCTTACGGCCCAATTTCTCTCAGAGAAGAGACAAGACAGGTGACTTTTAAATGTGACTGGTCTTTAGAAGGGTCACGGGGACAGCCATTAACTTTCTGTCACTCATCTCCGTCATGCCTCATTGGTGAAAGTTGTGATGCATTTCTTCATGTTCTCACTCACCTTGCCTATTTCGGGTAGCTGGGATTTCGGCCGCTTGTTTTTGGAAGGACTTTAAAAGACAGCCCCCTCCTGCACCCTCTCAGCCCGTCCCATTACCAGAGGGACGGTCAATTGAGATGAGCCATTTGCATAATGGGGCATTAAATTGAGCCCATCACAGCCACCTCTCGGCGGCTCGCTCCCATGGAGGGGCTCACAGTGACTGGCAATTGCTCTTGAAAGGGTGACATGTATCCTCCGTGCTGGAGTATCCTTTCACCATGCAAGCTGAAGCATTTGACTGGTTAATAACGCACCAGTCACTGCATAATGCAGGCCCTGATACGCGAGTTATCGGTTGCCGGGTGGAGAGGTTCATGCTGAGTCAAAGAATGAGAGAAAATGTATGAGGGAAAAATTCCACTCACACTTTTCTTTGCTATGTGCTACCTGGAAAAGAAGGTCAAGCTCGGTAGTCCCCTAAGAAACGCCTGACTTAATATTACTCTGATAAAAAAAACAAAAAACACACACACACAGTGTTTCCTGCGAACAGTCAAAAACGGCTATCTTCATCTGTTTCCATTAGTTCAACTATGTGCCTAATTTCGGCGTGCGTCCCCGGGAGTGAACAGTGGCCATGTGTTGGACACAGAACAGATCATTTAGATCGGCACCCACCGAGGAAATCTAAGGCGGCGATCTAACGCAGATTAGTTGAGCTTTTTAGAAGTGTGTCAGCGCCTAAGGAACTGTGACAAATTGCATCCAGAGAGCGGCTTGGATGTGAAGCCAGTGGGCAGTGATTGATGTGTGTGCAGTGTGAGTGGCAGGGAGGAATGAGATAGAGCCGTCGCAGGCCTCCCCTCCGCCATGTTGCCTCCGTCTGAGGGCTTTTCTCCGGGGAGAGCGCCGTTCAGACAACAATATGGCAGACGCTCCTCGGTGTGCAGGTTTTGTTAACCGGCCATTTGGAAGTGCCCGTTTGGCTCGGTGAGATTTAGGGGCTGGCAACGAGAGCGCATTTCATGAAACTGAGTGCACACCACTAAGATGGAATCACACATTTATACACTGGATTTCATTTCAATTATTTTTTATTTTTTTTACTATGCTTGCTGCATTTTTACTCCAGCCACTCTCTGTGGAGGGGGCACTGGGTGTACAAGTGATCTGCACTTGTAATGAACAGTAACGGAAAACTTCAATTCCCAGGAGTGAGCGCTACCTTTCCCTGCCACAGGCAGCCCGCTGGGCTGCTGGCAGCCTATCAGCTGCAGCCTGACAGCTGATTGACATAAAAGAACTAAGGCTTTCTGAGGAAGTTGAGAGGCAGCGGTCTGATTTGTTTATTTATTTTTATTTTTTATGAAGTTTGTCACATTGTTATTGGATGAAAGGGGTCTGTGAAGTGTAATTTGGCAGATTGACTCGGAAGTTGGTTTTCTCACACAAGCCAAAAATGAAGGCAGGTTAATTAAAAATGTTTACAAAAAACGGCACTCGAAACGCGAGATACGGACTTTTCTGGGGAGGGCCAGGTGGCCCTGTGATTGACACGAAGCAATTGAAAACGGAAATTTTGTTAACGCACCTTAAAACCCCCTTAAATGTCTTGCCATGTAGGCGAAACTGCAATGACGCGTTGGGAGGTAATTTTTTATTTAATCTTTTTTGCCTGGGGACCCCAGAGTGTCTTGGAACACCCCTGGGATCACATCGCCCCCCCCCCCCCATTTACGTGGCGGTACATGTGAACGGTTCTCGCGTGCGCCTTGTTTTGGGCTGCAAGCGGGTGCGCGAATGTGCCTCTCTTCAAAAAAACAGCCCATATGTATCCCTGTGGGTGGGCAGGCGAACCTGTTTGGACGTGTCTTGTCTGTGTTTAGAGTCTTACACAGCCTGGTCGGTGGGGTGGATTAATTGGGGAGACTTTGCACGCATGAGTGCGGTCTAATTTACCTCCACCACTTGATACGCAATAGCAAAGGCTCCGGAACAGGCAGGGCTGAAATACAACTGAAGGTCTCTTTCCCATTCGGTGTCTGGCGTGGTTAGCGCGAGGGCAACCCGGCGCCTCTCCTCAAGGCTGTCGCGGAACCCGGAGCTAAAAAAAAAAAACAACAAAAAAAACATCCTTCTATCTGACTAGAATCTAACACTTTTCTTCATCCCATTTTAAATGTCACGCCCGAAAGACAACACGGCTGAGTATTTGCTCCTCTCCGCTCCAGATCCATACCATTAGCATAAACGCGGGATCAATTATTTCGGCCCTCACGGAGCTGATTATGCGGAGACAATAAAGGCAGGAGGGAAGGAGTCATAATTACGAGATGACCTATGTCGCCTTTCCAGCATCCAGTACCATGCTGGTATTTCATGGGTGAGCCCGTAATTACCTGCAAAGAGCTGCTGGGAAGCACACACGCGCGGGGGGGCGGGGAGCAGACTGCCACATTTTTCCACATCTCCTTGAATGCCACACATTTGAACTCAAACACGGACCAACGCTGCAAACCGCCACCGCCGTTCCCTCTCTCTCTCTCTCTCTCTCTCTCTCTCTCATAGAAGACAAACTCATCAGATGCCTACACGGCAAAAGTGTTGACTCTTCATTTCACATTAGACGTGGAATTGAACCGGTGTGTCAGAGTCGTCCCGCTGCGCTGCCCGTTTGATGATAATATCCGAGGTGGTGCTCGGTGGGCTGAGGAATACAATTCAAATGACTCTATCTCCCCAGGCAGAGGTGCTGTGTGATTTGCCAGCCACTCAGCGGCACGGGCCCACAACCAGCTACTGCCGAGGAGTGGGGCTTACCACCTTCCATGTCATGCCTGTCAGAATGCGAGAGGGGGTAACAGGGAGGCAGATGGAGTGAGCGAGGGCGAGATGTGTGAAAGAGCAGGAGGAGGAGGAGGAGGAGGAGGAGGAGGAGGATGGGGAGACTTTGTGAGGACCAGCCGTGAGATTTTTGACCTAAAAAGCTCAGCTCATAAAATCGTCTTCGCTTGACGCCGGAGGGAACGTCACAGAGATAATATTAAACCCAAAAATGAATTGTGCCCACATATTTTATACCGGGGAGGACCAAGAGCAGCCTCGGAGCAATTAACCCTTTCTTTATAAAATTAGCCCCCAACCCCACTCCCCGTTGACGAATCAGCGATTTTAAACTCTCCAAGAATTTCAGGCAGAATCGTACTTTTGTAGTTTGACTTCGGGAGACTGAGGCCCCCGCTGCAGACATAGCGGGGAAAACATGGGGCAGCCCGCCGGACTACAACTGAGGGATATTAGCGAATGGGTTGCGAGATGTGATGAATTATTCAGATCGTTGGAAACACAGCGTCCTCCTGTGAGGACGACTTTAAAGGCGCTCTTCTTCCTACCCTCGCAATAACGTTGGCTACATTAGCGTGAGCAAGCGGCACGCGTGTATGTTTCAGTCGGAGCAGAAATCAGCGTGAGATCAGACACCACTTCAACATTGCTTCTCCACCGTCCCACAGCTTGCTTTGAAGTGCCTGGCTGCAAAAAAAAAAAAAATAATAATAATGAGGATGCAAGGTCATTTGGGATGACTTGGGTACCAGCCCACACACACACACGCAGGCACGCACGCGCACACAAATCGATGCACACGCATGCGCAGACATGCGCGGACTGAAATCACCACAGAAGATCGAAAGACGTGGCGAGAGGGGGCAAAGCAGGGGAAGCAAGCCCGGGGAAAGTCGGACCGATAAGTGCACGTGTGTTCTGGAAGCAGAGAGACGGAAAATGAGATGTGATCGAGAGATAGATGCAGAGAGCAGGCGGAGGCCAATGGAGTGTTTTGTGCTGTTAATGGTATTTGTCAACGTCACACTTGCAGGCCAAATGCTAGATATGCATGACAACGCGGCATGACAACAGCTTAGCAACTGCTCACAGCTCTTAACATAAAGGTTGAATCTATAGGCACACATTGGGTTGTAGGGTAGTGGATGTTCGTGTAGTAAAAAAACAAAAAAAAAACAAAAAAAAAAACATCCTGCATGAGGGAGAGATGGCGAGTTGTGTATTATTTAATATTGCAAAATCCAACTGCGCACAATGAGGGTGGCACGCTTGTTTTCTTGATGGACATATGGATAAATATGGCCTAATGGTGTACCGTCCAGTTTGGGGAAACCACATTTTCTTCCAGCACATCTCCAAGGCCAGCATTCTTTGCAAATCACGCTGCTTCGCTGCCACCTTTGGAGACAGCTGGGTGCAATTGTGTCTGGCAGATGTCAAGGCATCCCGGCGGAGCAACACATTGCTGGGACATAGGACTGGCACAACAGAAGGGGCATCTTCTAAACCCACGCCACCACAAGAGGACACTGTTGATGTATCAGCACCGAGAGCCACTTGTTTATTAATATTGATGTCCCCCGCCTTTTTTTTTTTCTCATAATTTCAGACATACTTGAGTTCAATGTAACACGTTTTAGATGAAAAGGTAAGTGGGAATATGTTTTCATCATGATTGGTAAATTGGGTTATTAAATAGTTGAGAGGGCTCTTATTTCATACTCTATCTGAGAGCGAGGGGGTATGTGCGTGGAATATAGTGAGGGGCTATATGGCTAGCTATTTCACTCTCTAATAACCTCTGTTGAAATGAGAGTTTTGGGGATTGAGATAACAGCAGATTATCACACTGTGTTATTGTGATAAGCAAGCAAAGAAAACTACACAGAGACACTGGCCACAGCCAATTATGAATATGAAAACCTATTCATTGAGTCAAGCCCTATTATTTCCAGACTGGAACGGCCCGACACAATAGATAGCCAATCCTCTGCTGTTTCCCAAATGACTTCCTGTCATGTTGATACAGATACAGGTTTAGCCGAAGTCCATGGGTGTGGTGAATCATAAATATGGATGCCTAATCACTCAGCAAACTCTATTAGGCTACAGTGCATTAGTCTCTCATTCCCATAAACACACACCCACACCCACACACACACACACGCACCCCAATCGTGATCCATGAATGTCCATGAGGGTTTATTACTATTCATGCGAACACCACGTCCCTGAAAAGTGCAGACAGAGCTATTGATGCGAAATAAGGTAATAATAGTGCATGCATGTGGTTGTGGTGAGTTATCAGGACACTTACGTTATGTTGATGAAGACGCTTGTTCATTCAAGGGTAAGGTGAATTATCAGTCTAAATTTAAACAATCGTCCTCTCTGTATTTCTCAAAAAATAGAAGTGTTTTTCTGGTTTGGGAAATGATCAATATGGAGACGTATGGCCAAGATCATACAATATATTCATTGTATGCAGTACTGGGCAAATGCTACGAGGCACCCGTCGTGCAATATCTTGAGGGAGGTGTCTGATTGATCTCAAATTCATTCGAAAGTACGGCAAAGAACATCAAGCCCAAACAAAAAGCCATAGTCAACTTGACAAGGAGAACAAAAAAGTAGTTTTGCACGAAATGGTGCGGCCACCATAGAATTTCGGATCTCAACATCACACAGTCACTCTGGGATTATGTGAAAACACAGGAGAGAGAAAACCATTGGCAGAATGTATAAAATAAAGTCTAGTAAGCAAGTTCTCTGAGACGCTTAGATCAGCTTTGTACAAGTTAAATTATACATTTAAAAAATGTGTGGCATTAGTGGTGAGTAAGTATCTTCACTTTACTTTTAGTTCCCTAAACATTTGCACAGCACTGGATGGATGCATACTATTATACCACTTTACTATATGTTCTCATAATGTAGTCAGCAGTTATTAGACTATTCTATTATAGCACATATTTATGTAATACAGTGTTGTACTAATGTAAATGGCCATCATCTATCAATAAAGGATAAATAAAACAGTAAATAAATATAGTATAGTATAGTATAGTAAAGTATAGTATAGTATAGTTATAGTATAGTATAGTCAAGTAGAGTAGAGTAGAGTTGAGTAGAGTACAGTATAGTACAGTATTGTCTATTGTAATATAGTTTAGTAATGTGTGGTAGAGTATAGTTCTTTTAATAATAATCTTGATTATTATTATCATCTCCTATTTAGAGTCTGGACATATATGTCTGGGTTAAGTGGTAAATGTTCAGCCCAGCTCACAAACTTCTGAACATTTTCCCAATGTGTTATGTTATTTTTTATTTTCAATGATCAGTTTAATCACCAAAGGTTGATTTAGTGTTTTTTTGTCGCGGCGGTGAGTTGGTCCCGAATTCAACTTTTTGTTTGCATTATACTGTGGAAAAAAAGCAAACTCCAAAATAATAATCATTTTAGTAAGCGTGGAGTTTTGTTTATGCAAGGACCTATAAATCAGGACGTGTTTACATCCATTTAACTTCCATTTTTCAACAGAGCCAAACCTGATTATAATTGTCTTCTGTAGTTATACTACACTACCATTATGGTCACCAACCAATTCCATCGCATACATCTCAAATGAAATGCCAGGGCTGAACAGACATCTCTTGCAGTCTCCACTGAGGTAAAATAGTAGAATGTGTTAACACTACTGCTCTCTAACCTCTGTATAATGCCTCCAATCCACTTTCCACTGGAGCTCCCAGCTTCTTTTCTTTTCATCACAGAGCACATTCCCACGAATATATGCTGACCCCTGTGCCCCCTCAGAGGATGGCTGTGGGGGAGAGATAGAGAGAGAGAGAGAGAGAGAGAGAGAGAGAGAGAGAGAGAGTCTGGGTGGTGAAACGTAGCATGTGCATCCATCTGGATCAGTGTTGGTTTGTTAGAAGGCTTATGAAGACTGATTCATGACAACGATAATAGTAAGATGAGGCCGTGTCTATTCCCTTTCCCAATTCATTCTTTGCTCAGTGTCAAAGTGTGTGCCAATGAAAGTCTCATGAAACAAAAATCGAACGGCGCGAGAGGAAGCGCAGGCAGGCAAAAACCCAAGAAAAATAAAAACACTGTCTCCAGAAATTCATCAAGTAGGTTAGCTGACTATTTGCCTTTTTGTTTTTCTTTTCAGTTATTTCAAACGTTATTGTTCTGCCATTAGAGTCCAACCGTTTGTTCCATGCCTCGCAACTGGATGAAGGTTGCAAACGGCATATTGCGTGCTCCCGTGTTTGAGATGAAATGATTCCCCCCCCCCAGCTTTTCATTGTGTGTTTGTGAGTGTGTGTGTGTGTGTGTGTGTGTGCTTGCGTGCGTGTGTGTGTGCCAGGGAAAAACTCATGTGGCTGTCAAGTTGGCCCAGGCCCAAGGAGCGACATCCAAACAACCACAGCTGTTGCGCTCGTCCTCTGTGGCAATCCTGACACACTTTCCTTCTGAAATAGCCGCTCGCAATCCATTCTGATCCCATTATGGCCCAACTCCCCATCACGTCGGTGGTACAGGGGAAGAGCGGGAAACGTCGGCGTGCGTTGGCCCCTCGCATCTCCCCCTTCATTACGAGGCCTTTGATGACTTCATCACGTCAGGGTTGGCTAATGAGGTTGTAAGGCGAGTGTCTGCTTTGCTCGGGGTTTGCTGACAGCAGTGCAAACCTGGGAGTCCTCCGCCTGCCGCGAAGCCTCTGATGTGTGTTGTCAGGGGTTGACAGCTGCGCATGATAGAGAAGCCTTCGCCGAGTGCACTGTCTGAACGGACTAATCAATGGGAAACCCGTCAATAATTTAGCTGCCGTCATGTCAGATGGTCCGGTGGCATGTACCTTTCTTCTCTTTTGTCCCGTGTGATTTGGAATACATTCATTAATACGGGTGACGGGGAATGGATTTGCTGTTTTTATTTTTCATTGTGGTGTGGTTTTACATTTAAAACTCCCCCCCCCAAAAAAAAAAACTTTCACTTAAATGGGAGGTAAAATATAACCCATCAAACTTGCCTTGTATCTTAATTAACCCGATTATAGTTTGCTGTGGAATGGAGATAGTTCTTGAATTTATGCTAAAGACGCCGGTCTCGAAAGTGCGGCGAGCTGGTTCGGTCGCTTTGACGCATTTCAATCTGGGGCACTTGATTGCGGTGTACCAAGTCGTTCCCAGAGAAATAATCCAGGATTATCCTGTTGCCAAGCTTATCCCCGCACATCTCTGAAATTGATTTCCCCAAGACATCCACAGGCCACAGACGGCAAAGACGGCACCGTCTCTCATCAGGGATGCCATTTTTGTCCATATGTGAGGGAGATCTCAGAGGACCGGTTTGTGCCAGAATGGCCCCTTGATGCTTATTCCCTGTCTTTCATGACCAGAGGCAATGGGCAGTGGCGCGGCGCCAGTCGCCGTGGCATATCATCATGTCCATGTGTGAGTCCTCCGAGAGATGTCCGCCAAAGGGCACTCACTGTGGGCAGTGGGTATCTTAATCTGAAAGTCCACACACAAAATCCAACTTCTGCCATCCTCCCTCAAACCCTGGACCAGGATGAAGCCTGATAGTGCTCCTGTTGCTAGGGAGCGCTCAGAGGGGTGTGCAAACCCCTTTGTGTGTTGGCGTTGACTTTATTTCCACATCTACCAGGACTCCACAGATTGCACGGTCTACCTATGTGTGGACATAATATCATTTATGTCAATTGTTTGGTCTTATCTCATCCAAATAGAATATGTTGAAAAGTACTGAGGTAGAAGCTCATGCATTGTCGTGAGCGCAATACAAAGAGAACGCCGGAACGCATTCTTACTAAAAAAGAAAACATGGAATATTTCCCCAAAATTACGTTGACATGGCACGACGAGTAACGCGCAAGGAATGAGGCGGAATTAGGCGGAATTAGGAATTTGCCCCGTCAAAAGTGAAGCAGGACAGACACGATGGCGATGCACGCCATATACGCCAAGGAACAGATTCAGATGGACAAAACGCCACAGAGGTTCTCAGCGGACACCGAAACGGCAGTAGGCAGTATCTATCTCAGCGGGAAACGGTGTCTTTAAATATCAAACAGAAAGCCTCCACCTTTCCACGTGGCACGGGGAGGACAAACAGACGGGCCGACTGTTTGTTCCGCCCATCGGATGACAAAGTCAGAGTCGAGTGACCGGTGGGAACAGATGGATGGGGTTGAGAGGGGAACTCCGACGGTGTCCACGTCCCCTCGCCGCGTTACATCGTCGCGGCAGTTCTTTTGGCATTTAATCAATGCGCGTCGCCGGTTCGACCTGGGGCAAAAGATGCGTCGGCGTGGTTTGCGAGTCCACCCCGATTCCTTGAACGCCCCGGGCCTGCATTGGTCCCGTCACAGGGATCGGAGATGTCGCCGGCCTGTTTGCGCCGGGCCTTTTACAGTCACACTGAGAGAGCGTCGGGCCTCTCTCTGCCTGACACAAATGAGCTCTGGAGCCCGGCCCAGGTTGTGGACAAAAGTAGGCGCGCCACAGGCCGTCGATGAGCGGCTCCTGCTTCCAGTTTCCCTCCCTTTTCCATTTTCCCCTCCCTCCCTCCCTCGCTCGCTCGCTCTGTCCTGCCCACTCCTCCCTCCAAGTCTCCGAGGCACACTGCACCTGTCCCTGCACCAAAAATACCCAGGGATGCCAGCAACCCTGCAATCTGTCACCCCCAGGGCCTCGCTGACGTCTATAATCAGAAAGTGTTAGGATCACAGCTATAGACGATATTTACCCCCTCAGCAGACGCAGTCCCCTCGCTCAAGGCTTAGCCAGGAGTGTGAATTGTGGGCATCGTAGTTATGAGAGTTGTACACACTGGTTTAGCAGAGAGCGAACAAAAAACAAGAGCCTCTTTTTTGTTTTCCCTCTGCACAGCCCCCATCGCCGGAGACTACGTTTTTGCCATTGCCAAAATAGAAATTCATCAAAGGATACATGTGATTCAGTCCAATTATTGGCGTGTTAGGATTAGAGGGGGCAATGTGTGCACACTTTGCACTTTCCCACCCTCTCGTGCTTTCTTAATCTCACACCGAAGGGGGATAATGGTTCTCAAAAAGAAGGACTGTGTTTAAAATCCTGTTGTTACAAACACAGAATATCTCTACGGTTAATAACGATTTTATTCCTAACCAGGCTCTGCAACATTGTTATGCGAGTATTAAAGACTGCATTGCAAAGCAAATGGGGGAACGCTTTCCTCACACCTCACATAATGTTTCTATTCGTGCCAAAAAGTTTGTTCCGAGCCATTGGCAGTTTTAAAAAATGTGAGCTGAAGGCAAATTTCCCTGGCCCTAACTTTTTTCTTTTTTTTGTGTATCATGGGATCATGCAGCAGCCTCAGGAAACATAACAAAGAAACTCTGGAGCAGTATATTCTTAATAAACCAAATTTTCCTGTTTTTTTTTGGTTGACGAGTTGATGCGTCCCACATAAGTCGGCATCAAGCCCCAGCTGAGGAGGTGATTCATACACAGGCAGATGTTACGACTGATCTACAATGGGATTCCTTCTCTCCACCCCTATATAATCATGGACAATGGGAGGCAAAATTATAGAGTCATCTCCAGACCTGATAGAGGAACAGTGTGCACCTTCATTAGTGCAGCTGTGGGCTGCTGAGGCAGACAGGTGAACAGGGCAAGTAATCAAATGGGAAGTTCAAAAATCCGCCAGCCCCACCAGAGAGATAAGCTGCGCTCCTCCGTCGAACTTGGCTGCTGTATAATTAAGGGTTATGGAGTGTCTCTCATCTCACTATATTCTATTGCTCTTTGTCAGAGGCAGCCTATATAGTGTGCCGTGGCCGCGTCCCATTTCCCAGATAAAAAATGCCTGGGTAAGGCAACGGCTGCCATCCCCTCTGTGGCTGAATAATGGTGTGATGCCCTTGCCGGGGCTGCTTGAGCCCTCTGGGGATTATGTTTCAGCGGTAACCTGCCAGAGTAAAGGTTGTGGCAGTAATTAAAACCAAATATTTAAGAGTTGGCCAACAGTCCGACACTGAATTTTCAGATGAATGCGGTCCAAGCCCGTGGACCTCGTTGCCGGCCCAGGGCTCCGTGTGCCCGCACAGAGAAAGTCAAACAGATTGAGTCGGCTCAGCTACTGGCCTCGCTCGCTGCTGGGAGCTCTTGTTACCGAGTTGGAGTCTTTCTCTCAATGTTGACCAAAGAGACGGATGGGATGCTCCGCTGACGGCTCTGAGCACTGAGCGCTGTGCTGAGTTGAAACATTTTTAATTTCGCCAAAAAGAGCCAAGTGTTATTCCCAGCGACAGCATTAGAATTCGCTCGCACATCTCTGCCTCCCGTTGCACCTGGCCTTTGGATAGAAATACTGTCCCCCATGGAACCGAAAAGTCATTGGACAACTGGAAATAAAAAAGTGGTAGCCATGGTATCGGCATTCACGACATACCAGACTAACCACAGTGTTTAACCTCGTCGTCAGGGGGTCACATACTACCCAGGTCTCTATGACACTTGACAACGTGGCAGAAAATGCAGCAGCGGCGCCATTATACCAGGTGCAAATATTTACTCGCACTGTATAATCATTGCAATCAGTGTTTCTGATCTGAAAAAGTCAACAAAACATTTGCCACATGGTTATCGCGCCATGATTTTACCGTGACCTTGGGAAGCTTTACTGTAAAATGGGATCCGTAAGTTATTCCATGCGCTCCATAAGTGTTCAAAAGGTCAGGGGCAGTTTGCAGCAGTATACATCTGAGGGGAAAATGTGTTTTTTATCCGATAGAAAAAACAGTCCTAAGAGATGGGGTGTATATTCAAATATGGCAGAAATGAAGCAGCAGGGATTGAAGAGAGACAGAAAAAAAAGGGAGTTTAAGCTTTAAGTCCTGTCCACTTTGAGTTTTCTCTCCATAGATCTGGGCAGACTCTGAACCTGGTGCTTAAGTCTGGTTGTTGGTTTGGGGGAATTAAAGGAGACGCGTGAGGATGCCACCCCCTCGAGTTGATGAGGTGTTGGTAAAAGGGGTTTTCTCAGCGGGTTTGAACATCCAATGAGCAGATCTGGCCTTTTAACAAAGCCAGGTTGACATTCAGTCCTTTAAAGAAGGTTTATCGCGCGCCACTGCACTGATCTGACAGGGGGTGTGAAGGGTCCTCCGGCGAAGAGCTCCTTATCTCTGCCTTCTTCCATTATTAACTGAAAAAGTAAGAGTTATTAATGGATTACTGCAGCCCAGAGACCATCAAAGCCAACTTGAGAAGCGCTCAATTGTTTTTATGTAACTATGAAGAGTGGAGAAAAAGAAAAGGAAAAAAAAAACAACGTCATTACTCATTCACTTGAGTCGGTCTTCAGATTCATTCACCGAAAGGTCAAAATCAATTCAGAAAACAAAAATCACAGGACGACTGCCAACTCCCCTCCCCGGCATCCCTCTCCGAGAGGCCGTTAGTGGGCTGTCTGATAACACCCTTCGGGGATCATACCATACTCTCAACAATTTCTTGAAGATGCTTTCTTCGTTGCTAAAAAAACCTAAGATTAACGAAAACATTTTTATACCCTCTGCATTCAAATATGTCATTGCAGACCAGTGAAAAGCTCCATTAAGACACACGAGTCCCGAAAGCATGAAAAGGACTCTGTTGCATGTTTTTGTTGCATTTTCATGCATCTTTGTTTGTCTCATTTGTATTGTTTATTCCCTCGCTGTATGCTGAGGTGTTTGATGTCAGCAAAAGAACCACCGACAAAGCATTCACATTTTGACAGGCATGCCCGCAGTTTGAAGAGTCAGAGCCGCGCGTGCTTTAAGGAGAACAAATACCGAAAAAAAAAATGATTACGTAAAGCTGCAGTGTGTGGATTTTGGGGGAAAATGTAAACAACTATACTTTCTTTGTTGTGGGGGGGGAGCTTTTGAGTCCCGCCTTCAAAGCCATCCCGCCAAAGCAAAAGTTGAAACACTATGTTCTGAATACACACATAAGAGAGAGTATTAAAGTAGTGCCATATTCAAATTTTAATAATAGCGAGTGTCCCATATTTTAATTTCCACACTTGTGGAAAGCTCAAACCGGGAGGTATAATGTTATCCTGGACACTTGATTTATTTATTTAATTTTCTGAGACTATATTTGTTGTCTATATTAGTTTAGTGTATATTAAGCTTGTCATTCATAATAAATAATGCATCCACATGGATCTTATATTTTGCAAAAGAGAGTCTGGCAGGATGTACCCAGCCGAGGTCAGCTGGTCTCCGCCTTTGCTTAATACAGTTTGGTAAAAAAAAAAAAAAAAAGCGCTGCGGCATCCTCTGAGACGTCTGAGTGTTAGCCAAAACTGTTGTGAGGGCAACTAAAAGGTCTTCTCTTTGACTTCCTCCCACATCACAGATTTTGCTTTTGTGGCCACAGAGACCGCGCTTATTTGGACTTTTTGCCACTGGTCTGATTCATACACTTCAAAAACTGTCCATTCATTTCATGCATAAAGACAAACGTGCTATTGCAGTCAAACAGCCTTCATGACATGCAGCACTTCATCACTAGAGTCCTGCGTCCGAAGCGGTAGTGCTTTGGTGAAGGTTTGGGAGAGAATGTGGCATTTCTTAAAGCTTGATAGTACGGCTATGTTTTGGAATTCTAATCAGTGCGCATTCAAAGCGGTATTCATCCCTTCCCCAATATTTAGGGAAAGTACTGCAGTGGGCACAAGGATGGGACACTTAGTGTGAGCAGTACAGAGAGGGGTATTTAAATAGACCATGGGTAAAAATAAGGAAAGGTCCTAAGTGTGTAATGCAAATATGCAATTTATCCTGATTAACTAGGTGTTTATTTTTATTAAACAGACACCCGCAGGGACAGCCAGGCCTTCACCACCTTGCACCCCAGAGAATGAAAACATCAGCAAATGTGACAAACTCTGCAGAAAAGAAAAAAAGTACCACTTCCAGCTTTTAATGTCAGAACTGATGCATAGTGTGAGAGCAATGTGTGCACTGTGTGAGCCTAGTTTTGTTACATGACATTATTAACATACAATCTGGGTCACTGTCACACATATGGGGCAAGTCATTGGTTGGATTTTAGGTCTCCAACCCAGATCTGAAAAAACAGCATGCATGGCTATTCCACTGGGCAGACACCTAATAAAAATAAAATCACCCCTGTGGTTTGAGATGCATCCGGCCGCACACTTGAGTGTGAGAAGGACAACACAGCAGTGTTTTCAAACAACAACAAGCTTGAGAAACTGTGACGGTAGGTTCATTACTTATTTACTTGCTTCACATTGCAGATTTTTTGGGGGCAAATCCCATTATAAATATATATATAAATATATATATATATATATTTATCCTGTCTATTGTGCATAATTTAAAGCTCGTAATTAGCACTGAAGCTTGTAATTACAATATTGATTGGCCATCGGCCATTAGAATGTCAATATTTCTGCTAATGATGTGATTAAAAGTGTTGATGAATCACCAACCCCGAATATTTACAGATAACATTTTATTTTCCTTTTTTTGATGGAGTACCGTTATTTTATAAATGTCAATTATGCAAATTCATCAGAGTGATCTTCCGTCTCACTATGTATAGCTGGGGACATTTTGAGACGAGTCATACTTATACTTTTGTTTCTTGAGAAATCTTTTATGATCCACGAAGAGATGTTGATATGAACGTTTGTGGCAAATGGTAGACAAATGTTTGAACGAGTAAAATAGTAGTAGTAGGAAACCTATAGTCGTTGCTGTGTGTACTGGAACTGGCCACGATCCCTCCAGTATCCCAGCAGAATAAATTACCTCATGCAAATGATGAGAAAGTTTTACTGCTAATTGCTAACTCTGTTTATGTTGATTGTCTCCTCTGTCACTGAACTGATAACTGCTATCTTCTATTAGAAAATAATAAGGGTTCTGAGTTGTGGGGTGGCCTCGGGGTGGGGGTGGGGGGGTGCTAAGCAAAAAAATCAATTGTTTTGTGAATGCAGCGCAAACACCAACTATCAACGACAAGTGGATATAAGTCTAGGAGTTTATCAGCGGCTTATGTCACGCATGGACGGCAATACGAAAACAGCATCATTTGAAAATTGTCTGAGGCAGGAGGCGACACGACAAGCTAATAGCGTATATGAAAATGAAACGGCTTAAAAAATGCACCCTGTCAGACTAAAACCTGGCAGGCACGACATAAGACATTGGAGTACTTAGTTTTTCCTTTAGCAAGTTGGGGATTTTCCTAAAATGCCTTTTATTCTCGTGCGTAAAACAGGAAATACTATGAGTTAGGGGGAAATATAGATAACATGACACGACAGTTCCATCTCACCAATGTCCTTTGAAGGATTGGAGCAGTCAATAACTTGTGATTGTGTTTCATGTTTCGTGTGGGCATTCACAATTTGTGTGTCAGGGAAGTTGTGTACTTCCACTCTTAAAAGAACATCAGGAGTATTGTCCAAAACAAAGACCCTTAAAAGGAATAGATTTTTTTGTTATAGGTTTAAAGGCGAGGACAGATTTGGTCGCTTCATCTGAAAACTCCCTCAGTGCAGAAACTGCTTATTTCATAAAAAATAAAAATATATATATGTCATGAGCACCGCATTTACCCACGAAGGCTTTGTATGAAAGCATCAGAAAAAAAAGGCACAAGTCACACCACTATCTTTTGACTTTTTTGAGAGCTGCAATTTATAAACACTCTCCCACTGCAGTTTATCATACCAAATAAATGGTCGCTTCTCCCTTTCACTTTTGTCAGCAACAAAGTCACCGAGGACACACGAGCCGGCAAGCTTAGAGAGGCAGTCTCATGAAAGATGCACATTAACTGTTTCTGCTATTTGCTGACAACAAGCCTGAGAGAGTGAGAGAACACATGTTTACCAAATTGCTGCCCCTGAAACTCACCGTTATTATTATCCTTTTTTTTTTGTTTTTCACGTTTTTCTGACCAGAGGGAGGATGCCACTTTATCCGCTCTTTCCCCGATGGGAAAGCGGGCCGTTGCATAATTTGCATGGTCCCTTGCATCTTGCGTTGTGAGCAGGTGGGCCAACTCTGAATAACATGCCGCCTACAGTCAAAATAAGCGATAAGCTTGGGGGGGCTTTGCTAGTTAACAAAGCTGCAAAAAACGAATCCAAGGCAACGACTGTCTCCAGGTTGCAGTGGGGACACAGACACGCACCTCAGAACACCAGTAATCGTTTGAGTTCAAGAAGTTAATGATATAAAGTGCTTCTTTTTACAGTACATTTTAATGTCTGGGCGATAACTGTTTTCGTCACACGTACCCTGGGGAAGCGGCTTTCTCACAGTCTGGTCACGCCATGAAACGAGAGGAGACGAGACCCTCAGCGGATGACTCTCAATGCGGAGCAACTCTCCTGGCGGAGCCCTTTACATACAGGGCCATCAAGGAGACCCCGTACCCTCAACATGATCCCATGCCGGCAAGAAATCACTCGGAATCTTTTCCTTTTCTTTCCCCCCCGCTTTTTTTTGTTGTTGCCGTGTCCATTTTTGTGAGCCCGCTCTGGGATGGATTTTTTGTATGTTAATGGAAGACTTGAATAGGAAGGACAGAGCTGTGAGGACAACGAGGATTTTGAATACAGAGCATGTCTAAAGTGTGTTGTGAATCATCCGAGGAAATCATGCCGGCTCTGTGCTGGAGCTTGGCACATCGGTGTCCCACAGATCTTTTGTATGATAATGAGCCGGGATACTGAGAGTCGGAGTGGAGGAATAGTCTGCTGAAAGGACTTCCTGTGCGTAGAGGTCATTAGGATTGACACAGAGGCACGGCTCAAACAGTGGGCTATGTTGTTGTTCTTCAGTCCCTCACCAGATCCCCACAACCCACTTTTGTCTCCAGCTGGGGGCCACGCCTGTGCCATTTCCCGTCGGGGTTCAATGACTGGAGGCCAGGCACCATAACCGATAGGGAAGGAATTATGACCCCCCCTGTAGCTGCAAAAATGATACCACTGGGAGCTGTCGTATGCCGCATCCAGTAAAAAAAAAAAAAACGGATAAAAACACAATATATAAATAGAATGAAGTCCATCAATTATCTCAGTTTTTTTGGTCTTCGTCAACTCTGGAGGGAAATATTTGTCCCTTTCGCTGACTCGAGTGTGTTTATCGTGTAGTCGCTATAGGTGTCTGTCGTTGACTGCCGAGTAGTTGCTGCGCCGTTTTTAAAGCGTGTCACTGAAAACAGCTGTCCGACGCACATATGAATGAACACGACACGAAAAGCAGTAACGCTGCGGGTCCATAAAACCAAAACATTGATTTCAAATAAAATGCTGCACAGCTCTGCAGAGGGGAAGTGCCGCGTCGTCTCTGTAATATTAACCATTTCCAATACTCATTCTCAGGTGATTAAAAATGGAAGTCATCATTTGGAATACTATATACCATTACCAGATCCCCCCGAAACCGATGCACATGACCTTTCAAATGATATACGGAAAAAAAAAAAAAAAAATCTCTCATCTATCATACATTATTACAGAATAAATGAGAAAAGGAGGGCACACGCAGCTTCCCAACGGTGCATGCAGTTAATATACTGTGTGTGTGAGTCACATTAGGAATCCCTAATTAGGCCCTTGACATGACATTAGGTCGTCTACATGGGCCGAACATGGGAGCTGAATCTGACCAGTGTGTGGCTACGGGGACAGGACACAGTGGGGGCCCTGTGCTCTCGCCCTCGCTCCTGCCACCGACTCTACAGACGGACGGGCGGGGTGGGGGGGAGGGAGGGAGGTGTAGAGGGAGTCTTGTTGCTAGGATACCGAGCATGGCTCCTGGAAACGGGGGGGAGGAAGAAAACAGTGAAGCGAATGATTCCCCACAAACAAACCCGGCTTTTCAGGCACTGCCAATGTCACTGATCAATAACAGCGCCCGTTGAAAAAAAATGTGTGTCATCAGTGCGGCTGGTGGCCATTGCATTCCATGGTTCATATTAGGCGAGAGGGGGCAAATGATCCATACAAATGAAGGAATTAAATTGTAATTCAAAAGGCATCAGTAATATTGACACACGGAGCCTATCAGAGGCCCAATCATTATTTCTCCATTTTGGATTCTTTAATTGAATGCATTAAAAGAGCATTAAAGCTTTGTCTTGGTGCATCAAGCGGCACCTTTTGTGCACCAAGCCAGGTGGTGGAAGATCATGGTACTTTGTTAAAGTGACTTTTTCTCGCCATCAATCAACAGACCACAGCTGACCCTAAAACCCCACGCCGTAATTGCCTTCAGGATTAAAATGGATTGGCGCCTCTGCTGAAATCCAAACCACATTTTCACATCAGTAAGAAGCAGCCTGAAAGCAGGGGCGCAGGTAAAATCTCAAATGAGTCCTTCCTCTTTTTTTTTTTTATATCTACAAATATTCCCCTAAAATACTTTTTTGGGGGGTATGACTACCGCCATGCATGCGCCCACGTATATATGATGTTTGCGAGTACTTTGGCAGCCCATTGGATTTTTACATGCATTTAAGATTATATTTCAGCCTACTATGACGCATGATCATTAAGGGCTTTGTGTAGAGCAAGAAACAGACGCAATTATACCAAACATCAGATTATGTGGCCTGATATTAGATTACAGCTTGGCTCCTACCATGAATACAGACAAGGTCAAATGACTCACTACATTGCCTGTAATATGATTGTAGTTTAGTCAATGGAGGATAAGCGTCCATGAAAGGAAAACGGCTATCAAATGCGTGTCACAGAAGCTGGGAGTCATTGTTTTCCACGTACGCCGCAAGAGCCAATTTAAAATATGCACGGCTCGAAACAAGCAGTATGAAAAGACGGGCAATTTGCATAGTTATGATCCACAGAACCATAAGAATATTGTTTCACACATTAATTGGGGCCGAGCTTTCTTGGCCACAAATAGAAACGCACAAATTACATGCGGCAAACTGAACATGTTCGCTAATGAATGTTTACTCCCCCCTCCTCCATCAAGTGTGTGTTTATTTACCCCCCACTCGGCACACACGCACGCCTGCACACGCAAGCGGTTTGCATTGCTGCCCCATTGCTGCGCCAGGATCTGATGTCAAAACTCTCTCTCTCTCTCTCTCTCTCTCTCCCCCTGTATGCGCGTGTGTGTGTGGGCGTGTGTGTGTTTGTGTCGAAAGGAAGACAGGGGCAAGACAGCTCTCTTTTCCCCCTCACCCTCTACCCATCCATTGCTCCCCTCCGTCCTCTCATTCTGACTATTACCATCTCTTTGATTTGTCCTTCCTCTCCTTTTCTTGACATCCCCCCCTCGGCCGCGCAGGATCGATAGATGTGTGGGACCGGGAGACGCCGTGCTTTTACGGAGACAACAACAAAGTTAAAACTGCTCGTTAGTCCATTGTTCCGCTCCCCTGTCCTTCCCCGCTGATTGAGTCTTGTTTTCATGTCCCCTCTCCGCTGCTTATGTCTTGCATTAATTCAGAATCACATTAATTGGCGAAGTGTGTTCACACACACACACACACACACACACACAGATGCAATTTGGCTCTGGCTGTTGGCGACTCCCAAGCAGTACAGGCGATTCTACACAATGTAGGAGGAATATGGAGGCTGTGAAACTGAAATGGTGGCTACTTTACAGCACAGTATTGTAGACATGGGTTCTCGAAATAAAGCCGTGACTTTTGATGTTTTTTTTGCTTTGAAGTGCCTTCCTCGAAGCTTCGCCCGCGGAGAAGGGAAGACGCTTGACGTGGGTGTTGAGTCCAGCCAATCGTCACTGGGCCGCCGAAGTCGTGTCTGTGAAAGCTGCTCGAGAGACACCATCTACGGGAAAAGCCTGTGTCGCGACAGCTTTGTTTGGTGACCCGGGCTTCATCATGCTCTTTGCACATGCTGCTCCTCCTATGGTCCCGCAGTCTGTCGGGAAACACGAAAAAAAAAGAAAAAACATTTTCGGCCTGTAATCACCCGGCTGGGGCTGATTGAAGGGTAGCGTTTTTATGCCATTATTCGCGCACGGCGGACGGGTGGAGTGAGGTCAGAGGGAGCAAACTGGGGGGGAGAAGCTATTTTATCCAACCGTCGTTCCTGCGGGGGGGGAAACAAAAAAAGCTGGGTTGTGTTATTGAGCGCTGGCTGAAACGCCTCCATTTCTCGAGAACTTTGACACTAAATCGCGCGCTTGTGTTTGTGTAGCAGGTCACCAGCGGGGGGCTGATTGAAGGGATTTTTTAAATCTATAAAGTAACAAAAAAAAAAAAAAAGAAAAAAAAAGCACATGCTCAGCTCAAAAAGGTTTTATAATCAGCACTCTTTTGTACTGACCACTGCGGCTGACCCTCATCTTGAGGTCAGGCTTGGTCAGTTTCTTCCCCTTGGGGTAAGAAACACACGTGGTGTCCATCGAGGTTTTTCAAAGAATCGCATATATTGCCCATCTCCAATTTTGTGGTTTATTTCTGCCATTATACCTTTATGACCCAATTCTTGATTTACTCGCATTAAATATAGGAATTGGCACAACCATTCTACAGTATAAAAGGAATCCCCAAATGACTGTCTCAGCACCACCAAGATTTGTTTGGGGTCTAACCTCTGAGCCTGCAACGGTCAGAACAGCGGGGAGCTTTTGTTGTCGGCGCTAAACCGAGGTCAACCTGGCGAAATAGCCCTTGTCGCAAAGGCTGGTTGCCCACAGGTCCCCCACTCCACTCCCTGGTGGGGCCGCACATTCGGATGTCCTCCGTATTTCTTGTTGTGTTATCAAACATACATAATGGGCAACAGTAGGTCACCTTTTCCATAGGTCACATTTTCCAGTATAATCTGCAAATCCCTTTCTGAACATACGACTTCGAGGAACATCGAAATCAGTTTCACAGCACATGTGCTGCAAACACTCCGCTAAAGCAAACAGTCAAACATGCTGCCAATACACACAACGCACCCGAATCAGACACGCAGCGCGAGTTGACAACAGAAGGGTTTCCAGCAGGTGACTCCGGCTTATTGTTCAAGTCTGCGTGGCTTTTGAAGTTGTTCAAGTCAGCTGCCTGTCAGTGGTGCTGGGGAGCGAGTGTATTTGTGCGTTTGTTTACTCAGTTGCGCCGCCAGCATTTGCGGCACGCGTGTTGTCAGGCGGATGGAGGTGTTTTTTCGTAATTTGCTTGTTTGTTTGTTTTTGTCTGTTTGCGTCTCGCGTTGATTTCTCTCCGCTATTGTGAGAAAACATAAAAATCACACCTTGGAATCCGTCATTGATTTGCTATTTGCTGCGGAATTGTACTGTCGATGGTATTGTTTCTTTTAATTTTGAAGTACGTGTGCACATTGCACTGGCACAATTGAGCTTCCAAAGGAAATCTTGAGCTCCAAAAAAAAAAAGAAAGAACCACACGCACACCGACACACACACAGACACACCCACACAATGCCTGTGCTCTCACTGCCATCAGTCAATATATCACACAATGACACGCTGGCCTACTGTACAGGACAATGCCCCTATTAGTGTGTTTCTAATGTGTCTAATCTATCACGGTAGACGTTTGGCCATTTCCTCTGCCGCCTCAGATACAACATCCCCTTAGTTAGAGTCTGGAGAACTATTGTTCTTTTCTTTTTGCCCCCCTCAATTCTGACAGCATAGGTTTTTCCTTTGGTCATATTGGATGACTTTGATGAAGTTAGTGCGGCAGGTGCCACTCCTGACTTTCCTGGAAAAACAGGCAGGCAGGCCACAGATTTAATTGGACTAATGCATGAAACGGGTCAGAGTCACAGGCTGTGGCCGCTTCGACGGAGATCAATGCGTCTAACCTCAATCCAAGAAAACGTTCTTAAATGGATCCCCCTGGGACCTGCGCAGAGCCTCTCCCCTTCCGCGCACTTATTTATTTGTCTTTATCTTTTTTTTTTTTTTGCTTTCCCCCTTTCTGACGGTGGCACACACTTTTTAATTATCCACCCGAGGATTACCAGGCCGGTGGGAGAGGATGATTTGTTATCCTGTCACACTAAACAATAGTGTGTGTACCACAGTTCTTCCACTCACGACGCACGCCGTCTTCTTCTTTCGGTAAAGACGATATACACAACCTGTCTTTGGTCTTCTGCTGTTTTCCCCTTGACATCAGGTCTGGCCTAAAGTATGCCATAAACATTTTCCACAGAAAGGCCCGGTCAAAGTCTCCCCCCCCACGCGTTGGCGTTGGCGTGTCTTCTGCGTCAAATGCGGTGCATTGTGAGTCCTTGTCGTGTTTCTTTATCGACATCATTTAATTGCTTTTCTCATTTGCCATTGTATTCTCATTTTCTGTCCCAAACGATCAAAAAAATTTATACGAACCAAACCAGATCGTAGCAACAAACAAAAAAAAAATTGCTATTACACAGCACTTATCTATTGCACCCAGATGAAAAATGACAATAAAAAAATAATCTACGGGATGGCGCAGATTACTGCGACGTGCCACGTTATGCTTGATGGCAGTCCAAACAGTGGGCCCCTTTTTGGTGCCACTGTCTGAAAGAAAGGCTTTAAGAAGTCAAATAAGTAGAGATTGGCCAACATAGAAATACGGAATACTTTCACAAGGGGGACTTTGGGTTGATCTCTGGTGTGAGACTAAAGCGGTGTTTTTTTTTTTTTTTTACTTATTTTGCTCTTTAAAAAAAAAAAGAACCATATGGTATAGTTTCGTTGGGTTTAGGCAGTATTCGGATAGGGCCACAACTTAGTTTGGGTTAACCAAAACTTTCATACTGTTAACCACATACTTTATATTTTCCCCAAGACATTGCCCACTGCCGCCCCCCCCCCACCACACACACACACACACTCCACTGGGTGCAAGTAGCATTGGCTGCAGCCACTTGGGTGCAAACAGCCCCTGCCTTATCTTTTTCACAGTTGACACAACTGTGCAGTACCTCTGGGGGGGGAAAAGAAATGGCTATTATGTTGGGTTTGCGAGCTTTTCTCACACACTGAACTTGCAGGATTTTTTTTTTTTTGGTCCAGTCTTCTTCTGGTGTCTCAGAGTGTCTGGGCAAATTTGATGACACACAAGACTTGAGTGACAAAATATTTGCAGTTGGAACCCAATCTGATCTGACTCGGGCTCACAGAGATGCAAACATGAGACAGGAGCTGTCTCAGAGTTAACGCGTCTGCTTTTTGCCCTCTCCGGGGTTATTAATTATTCACTAGAGTGAATAATGTCTCTCTCTGGTGTCTTTGACCACCAACACCCTTTAAATGGAAAGAGACAAGTGACCGTCTTTTCCACAGTGTGCATATCTTACATTTCTCCTCTATGCCTTCTTTCATTACCTGAGACCTCCCATTTATTTTTGAGGAGGAAAACAATTACACCACTTTTGACATTTACAACAATACGACAACAACACTACAATACAATGGCTGTGACAGATTGAAATACACTGTGTATTAGTCTGACAAGTCCATGGCTAAAACACCATGATATGCTTTGTTACACAGGATTTTGGTATTGTGCGAGGACTGACATAAACTTCCTCCCACACAAAAATGGGACAAAAAGCAATTATTTTTGAATTGGTTAAATCCATGTTTACACGGCAACGCTTCTCCGTATCTTCCCTTGCCTCGTTTCTTATACAGTGCTATAGACGGTGTCGTAATTAAAATCTTAGGAATCCTCGGCGTGTCAAACCGCGCGCAGTGGGTCGCTTTCAATTCCGTTTTCATGTTCGGGAAAGGTATTAAAACGATAAACAAGCCGTGGCCATAGAGGGCCCTTACTGTAAGTGCGCAGAAGAAGGAGCAGGAGGTGAGTGTGTGCGTGTGTGAAGACGGATGCAGCCTTGGAGGTAATGTAGATGTTTGCAAAGTTATTCCCTGATAACAGGTTTAGCATTAAATCTCTCGCCTTACCACGAAACATGCGCCAAGCGGACTTATTATTTTTTTGAATCGAGCATTGTGCATATACCGTCCTCGCTCGCTTAAGCCCGTTTCCCTTTCCTGCCTCTGCACCTGTTGGTGCGTCGCAGCGCGTCTCGGCACGCCATCACCACCTGTTGATCAGTGGAATAGACAGAGGAGTGTGGGTCGCATCGCTGACGAGGGCCTGCTCAGAAGAAAACGGTAAAAATAGAACAATAAACTCCACGGGGAACACGCCGAGTATAAAGGGCCTTCCAGTGAGCTCCTGTCGCCAACTCGTAAACAAAGTCACGGCACATTCCACAGGCCGGAGTTGGGCACATTACGGTGCCATTGACCTCCCACTAAACCCAACCAATAAACATTGTCACGTTTGAAGTGGGTGAATGTATTGTTTCCACGGGGTAAATAAGAAGCTATATAAACAAGAAGTCTATTCATGCACCAGTGTGCATCCTCACAGGGGGGCAGAGAGTAACAGATGTGACAACGCTCTTTCCTCGCTGTGCCTGTACGCACGGATCTCTCCCTGTCACTCCGGTCCCACATCATCCACTGGTCACAACATGCCACGGCGAGATGTGCTGATCAAAAGCCCCGGCTGTCAGCGCAACCCGACACCCTCATTCCTTCGCTTCCTCCTCCCATAGCGCCTTGTGGGGGGGAAAAAAAAACACACAACAAAAACAAGCCTCCGATCATTCCCTCCCCCCTGCCTCGGTCCTACCATCAGAAGACTACGCGTCCTTTAAGCAGATTATCGTTAAACCTCCCGCTTTGTATATCAGTGTCTTTATAGTAGGAGCGAACCAAAGCTCAAAACACATGTAGCGTATTATATATTTTTTTCCGACGATCAGCTCGGCGCAGCACAATCTATCTCGGACGACAAACACCCATCATTCTTCCCAGGTAACGTGACATAGCCCCCCTCCCCCCCCCACCTCGGAGTCCTCCCCTCGTCGGGACAAGGCCCAAAGGGTCGCTTTGTCCAAGAAAATTGAGGAGCCCAACTTCTCTCCCGTCCACGGCCACACGTGGCTGGCTCTATTGTCGCTCTTTTGTGATTCGGCTGAATACCCTGATTGCGCCCGTCTTGCCGGCGGAGGTGCGGTATCTGCCCTCGTATGTGGACTTTTATTATAGTGCCACGGCGCTTTGAGCACCTCTTCTCTCCCTCCTTCAAATCACCCCACTGGGCATGGCTGGAGGAGAGTGAAAGTGACATTGTCTCGTGCACACAGTGTCATTATCTGAACAATTTGGATAACTTGGGCGAGGACAAAGTCTTTTTTTGCAACCTGTGTGTCTCCCAGCGTAGCACAGCCCACCGTGGATTGTGTGCATATTGGAAGGTTTCCCATCTCTCAATTGATGTCCAAGGCAAAAGTTGTGTGCCAAATGTTCATTCGATGTTGTGCAAGGAGAAACGTTAGGGTGGGGAGGTAAAGTTAGTGAGCGAGAATGTGGTATGTTCATGTGGCGCACATCCTGGTGTGAAAGAAATGTGTTTTTTGGGGTTTCATCGAGTTTGACCATATTGCCTATTAACTGATATTGTGTGTGTGTGGGGGGAGGCGGCAGCATCGAACAGTCATTTGAAATTGTACATTGTTGTCATTTAGTGCAAAACTCATCGTTCTGGTCTGGCGCTATCCTGCTGCAAAGAGGGAACGCCACTTTCTTGCTTTGGCACCAAACGTTTGCACGGGGCGTAAATCCAGCGTTGGGAAAAGGTCCAATCGGCACATAATCAATATTGATACTGGGCTGTACGAGGCAGGGAACCGCACAGTGTGTAATTTGAGGAGACTAAAAAAACGTTGTCACCGCCATAAATTGTCCCGATTGAATGGAAATCTGAGGCGAGGGGGGCAAAGGGGCTTCATTTCGGTTGAACACTTTTTTTACGATCTTCTTTTACTGGTTTCGCCATCTTCGCTGATGATCCCTTTTAAACAGCACCGGCACTTCAACCGGCGAGGTCATTTGCGTTCCACAAGGTGTCCCCTTTCAAGTCACGTGTCGGATTGGGCCTGAGGAGCTGTGGTTGGCCGAACTAAACTCACTCTTTTCTCTCTTTTTTGCACGCTCGCGTGTTTTTCGACCACTCCTACGGGGACCGCGACACCTGCCACGCCGCGCGCATTCCAACCGGGGGTTGGTGCGCCGTGGCTAAACCCCCTTAAACCCACGCCTGTGTGTGGAAGGGACTGGGTTCCTTGTGAGTAACAAAGCGGAAATAATATTCACCGCGAATACATTGCACGCACAATTCCTCATTTCAGCATTGCGTGCGTCGATACAATTCCTTTTCAAACCTGTATCGCACCACACCGCTCATTCATTAGGCCTTGAGGTCGCGTCGTTCTGTTTTTTTTTTTTTTTTTTTGCTATTCTACTCATACCGGCGTTCACAAAGCAAGTTTGAGGCAGGGAAGCCTCAGAAGCAGCGGATCATTCGGAGCCGCTCCTTCTCCTCTAATTGAAACGCAATGGCAACACGGGGCAATATGCACGCAGGGCACCGGGGTTCCAGGCAGCTCACTTTGCTTCATATTACACACGTTTTTCGAGATAGCTTTGCATTCCGCACGTGGACACCGGAGGGAGGCAAGTGTTTTCCATGGCGGCACAGGAGATAAGTAAGCGCCTGCCCAAATTACGCTGTGCTCACTGTAGCCTGAGCGAGGTGAACTCGCGTGGGAGGCCCCCGTTCGGGCGTAACTCCGTGAAACCAACAAACGCACGGATCCGCTGGACCGCGCAGCCCGCTGGACGGTCGCTAGCGTCGGCGCCACGCGATGCCTCTGGTGAAAACAGCGGGGAAGCCTCGCCTCGACAGTCGCACGGGACGACTGGGCCAAAACGCCGGCCGTCTCTCGGCGTGCGCGTCATTGTTTTTCCAGTCACACCTACCTCCCATTACCCGGTTGTCCTCTGTGTTTCACACTGGCCAGAGCCAAACCAATTATTGTGGTCCGACTAAGAATGATGCCGTGAGTCAGCAGCTCTCGGCCAGGTGCCACAGGTCAGCCCATCCCGGGGTTAAAATACGGTGGAGGAGAGCCAATGGGAAGCGAGTGTCGAGGCGCGATTAACTGCTTATTATGTTAAGGCGCCGTGGAGGGGCCGAGGCGAGGCCAAGAGGTCATCGCTTATCCCACGCGTCCACCCCGGGGTCACTAACGAGCCTCCGACGCCGACCGGCTGACGGATAACAAAAAAAAGAAGAAAAAGAAAAGAAATGAAATGAAATGGGGAAAGAAGCACTCAGCCTGCGGTAACTGTCCATTTAATTGTCCAGCTGTCAGGAGGATTAATTATGTTTACGTTTATTACCATGTCCACACGCGCAGCAGACTATTTTTTTTTTGTTTTTTTTCTGTTTTTTTTTCTTCTTTTCGAGCAGGCTGGAACCAGCCACAGCTCCCGAGGATTCATTTCTCACTTTCAAACCACCGGACTGCGAATGGGAACCAACTTTATTTCCCTTTCGCACTGTTCGTAAATGTCACCTGCTGACGGAGAGCAAGCGTGGACCTGAGCTCATTTCTCCCCATCTCAACCGAATGCTCACAAGCAGCATTTAGGAGTGACGGTTTTATGCTGATCCGACGGCGCCAAAATGAGCAACATCGCGCGCCTTTCCACCTGACAAAGTACCGCCGTGCCACCCTGGTCTCCCGACAAATTTATAATGTACCTCTAATTTCACTCTGTCCTTGCCAAGCGCGCGTTGTGTGTGTCTGCGCGTGTGCGTTTGTGTGCGTACAACCAGGTGTGACTGACGCGGTAGTGTTAATTTGATCATCGCGGCAGAGCAACTTTTTCTTTTTTTTATTTTTTTTTTTCGCGCTCACACACTTTGGCATTTTGCACTTTGTCATTTTTCATGTGTGACTCCTCGGGGAGCATTTGTCAAGGCAGCCAATTTATCAGATAATAAAATAATGATCACGGTTAATTAGATTAATTCTCCTGATCATGACCCGTGCACTTTGAATGCCGATTACCATGTAAACACAATCTCGGCGTGATTTTCCAGGCCGATAGCCGCGCGCCTCCAACCGGGGGGGGGCGCCCCACGTGCGTCCCAAGGTCTCGCCAAATAATAACTTTAGCTGCTCAAGCATAGTCAAGTTTTACTTCTCCCTTTCGTGCCACCGCGCCACTGACAACAACCCTCCCGCCTGCTATGAGACATTAGCCGTCAATTATGTTGTAATTAAGAAACACCCGAGCTTTGGCACCTCCGACCACATTTCGCATTCTCCACGGCCGACTGACTTCGGAGTATCGAAAAGCAAACGCAAATACGTTTTCAATTTGTGCCGCGGAAGTAGGCTAATTGAGCTGACCTCAGAATTGTCTTCTGCTGCACGTTAACGGCAGAATGGGAAGCAGATTTTTTGCAGTTACTTGTTTTTTTTTGTTTTTTTTTATATGCAGCTACTCTTCACCTCAGTAAGCCGGCGCTCTACTAATAGCTTCTTCTCTTTCTTTTTTCTTTTTTTCCACTTCATGGCAAACCAACCATACGAGCAGACTGCAACCGACACAATATTTGTTCCGCTGTCAGCTTCCGTTTGCGCGGCCCTAACGACCGGAAAATATCAACCTGAACAATTTCTGTATGCAAATGCGCATTTGGAGAACACAGATCTCAAGTCGAGCGCGCGTTATGGAAGCCGACAGCAGGTTCTTGAACGCGCAGGCCGGCACTGGCCGGCGGCGGCGTCGGCCCCGCCGTGCCAGGGAAAGCGTTCCATCGGAGGCGAGCAGGTGCGGGCGCGCGCGCGCGGGCGCACGCCTGGCCTCGCACCGCGTCCAACCCCAGTCCAAACCCCATTTGCCCAGCCGTTTGCGCCTTTTTAATGCCAGCCACAGCCGCACACTCAGCGAGGAGAAGCCTTTTGGGTGGCACAAATCATTTCTGTTGTTCAGCTTTCGGGCTGCACACGGTCACTCATCCACCGTTCAAGGAGACACAGGCAGCTTAAGACACTTGTCAGTTGGGCGAGAGCTCATAACAGGTTGTCGAGCGGGGGCGAGCCGCACGCCACGACAGCGTTGATCTGTGCCATAAAGCGATACAAACAGGCGCATGAGGTGGAAATTGTGCCACCGCTCACTCTGCCCACCGCCCCGCAGCCGCCGTCGGAAATTATCACCTGTCGGGTCCGTGACATTCCTGCAAAGACGCTTGATGTGGCGATGTTGGGAGAGATAAACTTCGGGGCGGGGCAGATGGGGTGGGGGAAGGGGGGTGGGGGGGATGCCGAGGGAGTCTCGCACCCGCACACCCCCGTCCTGGCATCCGATAACAGGCGCTGTAATCCGGCTATCTTAAGAGGACGGATCAAAACAGGAAAACAGTGGCGGCGTGTTGCCTGAGCAGAGATCCGAGTTAGGATAGCTTCGTCTTTAATTCGCCCAACCCTAATCTCCGCCAGGTGAGATGGGTTTGTTGCCAAAAGCTCCGGGCGCAGTGAGAGCGCACACACACACACACGCACGCACGCGCGCACCGGCAACGCAGCGCACCATACGTCCTGGTTTGAAACGAATCCGCGAGCTAATATACGCCTGAAAGTAATTAAAAGATTCGTTATCTTCGAACATATGCCAGTTTCAAGAGGAAAATAGCCCTAATTCTGCCGGCCCATAATGAGAAACACCTGTGATTAGTCGGGGAAATGTCAAGTTCATTGTCAAAGCGAGCGAGCATATGCGCGGCAGACAGAGGTGCATCACGGCTTGTATAAGGGCGTCTGGGCGGTGAGTCATTTTGTGTTGCCTCTTTAATCTCCTTGTTTTCCTGTGGACGTTTTCTCCCGAGGGAGAACTGGCCAAGTTCAGAGATGGGGGGGGGGGCGCACAATTCCCGCGTGTGACAGTTGCTTCAGCCCACCAGCTCCACCGACGCACAAAATGCTAGAGCAGTCGTCTGCGGTGAGATCAAAACACTTTACTGTATAGCAGCAGAAAAACTGCAGATTTTTTTCAACAGAGAGGGATATTTCAAATCAATAACCCGTTTTCATAGCTCCCTATAGATATAGGGACTTCAGATGTCAGGGGCCCCCTGCTTCCAAGGCTGAGCTTGGAGACTGACGGCGTCACAACACGGACTTGAGCCGTTGATTCGAATTAGCAAAAATGAATCGGCGAATCTTTTTTTAAAATAGTGTCAAGGGCGAGTGCAGACGAGGACCCAATGTGCAGTTCCTCCGAAAACGAAATGTCTTAAATAAGCAACGCAACTTATAGGGGGTGAGGGGCAGGTCCAAAAAACAAAACAAAAAAAAAACAATGCGAAAGGGGACATTGTGGTAAACTCGGGTGCAAAGGAGAAGAAAGGGAACTTAACAGAAAGTCCACACAACGGGAAAGGTAACACACCAGTCGGAGCAACAGGGGACAACGAGCGACACGGACACTTACATGCTCTGCGGACGACGAGCCGCAGGTGTGACTAAAAAGACACAGGTGAAACTGATGAGGGCGGGGCAGCCAAGTCACACAGCGGGGGAAACTAAACCAGGGCAGGAAGTCAAACTAAACAGAGACCCACAAGGAGGGCAACTGCAAAATAAAACAGGAAGCAGGACCAGGAAGGAGAGTAAAAAAGGGAAACTGAACAAAGGAACCCAATAACTCTCAAGGTCTGACAACTAAAAGTACCAAATAATAATCGGATCAATCGCCCAAAGAAATGCTGTGTTTCTTTTTTGTTGCGCACAATCTCATTCCAAATGATAGGCCTCACAGAGCCCACAAAGCTTCATTTCACAACATCATTTTTAATTACAAAGGGCCCAGGAGGATATTTGTCCCGGTGAAGACAAGAAGACATGCAGACCTGTACATAAAACAAGTATTTATTATAGAAATATGTAAACCGCAATCAATAAAAGCCTTCGAGCAGCTCACATGAATGCACATAAAGGGATTAAAAAAAAAGAAAAAAAAAAGTGGTATATCCAGACATCACAATTCATCCCAGACATTAATTGGTAAAACTAAATCACCCACATCAATCTGCCAAATGCCATATTTGAAATTAAAATCAGCAATGTGAAGTCAGGTTATATTTTAAGAAAAATACTTTCCGTCATATCAAACAGTGCACTCGCCCGCCTCATAAAGCGTCTCGTATCCTTTTGTCGAACCGTTTCGCCGAAAGTTTGGGACGTCGCAAGGACATTGGTGCTTTTTATCCGATAAAAACACTCCGTTCATTTGTTCAGAAACGTCCTCGCCGTCGCTTCGACAGAATGAGCCCAACACACACAGACACGAGTTGTGACCCACAGGTCGTTCATCTGTTCTAAAGCTAAACAGGTAGAAGAATGTGCCTTGTGGATTTGTATTTCTTGCCATTTATTTCAGTCTTGCCACTCGCCGGTTTCAGCCGGTGTAAACCGGTTTTACATCCAAGTGTCGACTCGGCCGGTCAAGTCTTCGTCGGAAGGGCCGCGATTTTGTCGCATACGCTTCCAGCGTCATTACTTCCTGGCTACTGCGCCTCGTTCCGTGCTTTGGTCCTCGATTAACATGTGCCAAACCGAGGGATGCTGCAGGACGCCGTCAGTGTGGGGTGCACTTAAGCACGCGGATTAAAAAAAAAAAAGGAGCGCGAGGAAGAAATTCCTTTTTAATTGTTCCGCGCTACCCAACTGGTGCAGAATAATGGGCCCCCTGAAAATGAAACAACTCCCGGATAATACAATTCCGGTTTTGAAAAACAGGCACCGTGAACAGTTTTCCCCTCCTTTATTTTGCTACTCCGAGCTATTATTTCCTCTTTAATAGCGCGCCATTCATTCGGGTGCCACTTTCTTGTATAAAGAGGTGGCTCGTTCACCGAGGGAGAAAAAAACGAAATCCATTAAAATTGATGGTTTTCTCATCAACAAGACGCTACAAAGGCACAGAGGCACCAAGTGGGTTCTCTGAAAACCCCTCTTAATCATCCAGCAAATACAATTATCACTTGTTTCCCGGTGAGCCGAGCTTAGTCCACATGGATGTCAAAAGTCACCTAGAAAAGAAGAAAAAGAAAAAAAAAGCATGAATTCCAATAAAGTAGATCTGCCAAAAGATAAATCAATCCGCACAATGTGGTTCGATTTGGCCAATGCCTTTGGCCGTGGGAAATACAATCCTGTGTTTTGTCTTCTTTTTACCACTTTGCAGTGGGGAAAGAAGACATGAATAAGGACCAGGAAACGTGTGTCATCGCCACAGGACGTCATGCAGCAAGCTCCCGCTCTGTCATCTCTGTTCGCCAATATGCTCAGAACACTGCAATTAGTTCCTCTTCATTAAAAAAAATAAAAATAAATCCAAATGCCAGCTGAAGACATACTGTATCTAAGCCAGGGCAAGGGGTCGTGACTTATTATTTTTATTTATAAGGGCCCCCCCCCCCCCCAAAAAAAGAAGACACCCAAAGCATGACGAACAAAGATCTAGTATGAGGTCAGCGGAGCAGAATTCCACTGTTATTTTAAGGGCCTGTTATGCTCTCGGACGGCCTGCCAATTTGTTTCCTCCGCGGGAGCAGGGATCGCGCGTCCTACCTGGGAGGTCCGCCCTCGTGATCGCGATTCCGCCAAAGTGTATGTACGCCTTGCTGTTAAGCAGAATGGGAGATGGCAGCCTGATTGGCTTAGTGCATGTTAACACGCCCCGCCATCAATTGAGAGACAAAGTGCGAGCCTTTTGAGCCGTGCAACCGAGCCGTCCCGCCCCCCCCTCCATAAATTCGAATTTAGCCATGCCCTAAATGCCCCACTTGCCCCACGTGCTTCAGATCAAGCACTTAGATTGTTTAAAAATACAGCCCTGGATGTTTAGGAGAGACGATACATCAATGTGAAACCAGCAGCGACACGTGTTTTGCAAAACGAAACGCTTCCAAAACTGCCCGCGACTTACGAAGGCGCGCGCCAGACTTTAAAAGCATCACATGTTCCGGCTTGGAGATTCGGCGAAGCTTTTTTTTTTTTTTTTTTTGCTTTTTTTTGAGCAATCGAGACAATACCACACAGACGCTGTGCACATGCGGTGCCGGCACTCGCCGAATGACTCCCTGGCGCGGGGGCTGCCAGCTGGAGATGTGACAGCGCGGACGGGCATCTGAAGCTACCCGCTGAAGTCCGAGCGCGGGCGGCTCGCGGACAAAAACGAGTCTTGATTAGCGGCGACTTTGCGGGGAAGGGCCGCCGAGCGCGGCCCAGCGGTCGCCCTGACAGCCAGGCATGGGCCGGATTCGCGAGGTGGAGGCGAAACAGGAGAGTTAAGCGGGGGACAGGCCTAACGAGCAAAGCGCCTCGGCCGCACTCCGGCGCAAGCGGCCGTCCTGCGGCTCCCCCTGACGGCCGTATTAGCGCTAATGACAGGCTGTGCTCCGGCGCGGCACAGATGCACCTGGGCCCGCGGGACGGAACGACTGTCGGAGGAGGGCGAACAAAAAAAAAAAAAGCCTCTCGCGTCGGAGTGCACAATCGAGGCCTTTCCCGGGCAAATTATACAGCTGGTCCTGGAATAAGCCTGGGCTCGGGCCAATAATTAGCAGTTTGATGCGCAGGCGTTTCGCAGGCCTCCGCCTAACGTCAGCCTTTCCCTTCAAACCTCCAGGAACATTTCTTTCCGCCCACGAGCGCGTGTCGTTTGCTCCATGGGGGGACTCCTACTTCACGACGGCCACCGATCAAGCAATGAAACCCAGGTTGGCCTTTTTGGTCGGGAAAAACAGTCCAAATGAAAAGCCTGGAAATATCCGCAAGTATAAATAGAGCCACACAAGTGGAGCTTTTTCGGCTATTTCTGGTAAAACAGGATGCGCTGGTGTAAACCCCGTTGGATGCACTCAGGTAACGGAGCACTCAGATGGGATCTGCTGCCTCAAAGTCTGTCATTGTTAACGCCGGAGGAGAGCAGGAAATGCGTGGACCACACTGGGAATTTATGTTGCTTTTCATTAATTGAGGCTCACTGCCACGGTGCTCAGGCACCCCTGACAGGAGACATTCGGGGTGGGGGGGGGGGGGTGAAAACATTTTCCATGAATAAAACAATTTCCCATTTTCCATAAACGATAGGCGGCGAAATATGGTGCGCGCAACTTCGGAAGCCATCAAAAAGGAAGCTTCAGGGGGAAGAAATTGCACGAGGAGGTATTATCAGGCTCGTCAGCGGGGCCTGTCTAAAATAAATACCATTTGCATCTTTCCCTCTATTTATCATCTGTTGCATTATGCCTGCCGTCCTCTCTCGTCGCTGATTAAATTTCCATTAGCCATGCTTACGCGCCAGCGCTGGGGTGGGGCCCCGTCGGAAAAATGCACTTTGAATGTGACTGCTCGGAGAGAGTCAAGGCTGGGTAATGACACAATGGCGTGATTTTTTCCTTTTTTGTAAGGTGGGGGAGGGGGGGCGGGGGGGGCGTGACACACAGTTGCATGTGTTTGCATTTGTGGTCGTCGTCCAGGAAGCTGGCAGGAGGAGAAAGACAATGCCACGGAGACTCCGGGAGATCGAGGCGGTGGAATCGAGGGGAAAAGACGGACATGTGAATTGAAATGAAAACATCATTTTGCGTACGCCACTCGTGTCATTAAAAGGAGAACCACGGCTTCAGGGTTTTAAGGGGGGGGGGGAAGAAAATCTTCCGGGAAGTGTGTCAGAAGTAGGGATATGCTCTGCATTTGCATTTCAAGATGTACATTAAACTCCCAATTGTATTTAGGTGGCCCAGCCCGTAGATTTGTCACAGCGTGCATGGCACACGGCGCACTCCACCTTTTTTAGACCCCAGCTCAAGGAATGATTGATACAAATCATTCGGCGAATGAGCTCTGCGTTTTGATTTTTCAACCCCACAATGGTAACCCTAAATAAAAGGAAGAGGGAAAAAGGCAGAAGGCTCCAATTGCGGCAGAGAAAGCAGATCGTTTTTTCACCAAATCCAAAAGCCAAGAAGGTAGCCAGTGGGATGTGCAGAAGGAAGAAAAAAAATCAAAAAAATGTAAATATGGAACAGAAGCTACAGATGGTTTTCTTTGGGTACGAAGCCGCAGCTCTCTCCTCGATTTTCCTTAATGCCTTCCTGGATGGATTAGTGCACGGAGGTTGGGCGGCCCGCTGCCTCATTACTCTCAGTTTGCAGGTGCTCTTGATGCTCGGGTGCCCCCGCCGCCTTGGCACCGTGAAGACAGAGGACACGGAGCAGACCCACCTCGTTCGTCTTGCTGGCGGTGGTGGAGGTCATGCGGGAAAGCACTCTTGCTCAGAATAAGTCGCGGGGAGTGACAGATGGAGTCGCGGAACGGGGGAGTGGGGAGGGGGACGCGGCTCGGAACTCAAAGTGTTTCATTTGTTTTTCATCTGGGGAAGGTGGCTGCGGGCACACTTTTGATGACAGGGCCCCGCCGGGCTTGCTTTATGGTTATGTAAGGAAGCCCTGACTGTGTGGGTTATAAATTCACTACATCTTGATGGAGCTGCAAACGCCTGCGCTGATTGGATGCTTCTTGGTGGGTTGGAACAGCACGCCCGTCTCTGCGCTCTGGTATGTTTCTCTTTGCTGCGGCGCGGCAACCGAATATTTTGTGCTGGAGACACAGTAAACAGATGAGGAACGCACTCACGCCGACTTGTCAAGAAGCATTAAATTGCAAAATAATGCAAAATACACTCGTGTCGAAACACCGTTCGAGTCAGGAAATAGGAGGCTAGAAAGCGACGAGGGGCAGGGAAGGGGGAGATTCAAAGCGTAAAATTGCACAAATATTACATATATGCAATAACACAAGAACAAAAAAAATGCGCAGGCGTGCGCAACGTCAGGTTAAATGCAGGCAAGGTCATCTTCGGGTTTCCCTGGGACAAGTGTCCTTCTGAAAAGAACTAAGCATCGGCAAACACATATGCATATATATATATATATAGGTGTGGGCAGGAATTGCCCACAGCTTTTGAAGCGGTGACAAAAATGGAACGCGTCTGCAGTCGTGGAATATTTTGTTCCTCCGAGACGCTCCGTGACAGCGAGGGAGTGGGACGCCTTTTGAACGTTAAATCAAGGGGACAAACAAAGCGGAGGAGTTTGGATGGGGAGATTGTTGACATTTTGCAAAATGGTAGGCACGTTCCTCCATTCATCGGCGTCTGCTGATTGCGCGAACCAACACCACTAATCAGGGCACCATTATGCTTCAATCAAAAACGCGTCTCCCGTTGGCCGTACGTGCACGTGTGCGGGCGGGTCTTAAGTGTCCGTTTGGCCGTCCGGGGCAGCTTATTTGAAAGAAACACAACCCCCCCCCGTCGCCAAATTGCTGAGCGCATTATTGCCACGTTCCTTTCGAGGATACTTGGCAAACGATTTCTCCCCGACTTCGGCCCACCCCGTGGCTCGTCGTTCCGTCTTCTCCCGTTGGCATACCTTCCCATTCTGCCTCAGCGGTCTCCTCGGGTGACGAGCTAGGCCATGGTCACAGAAAGAGACGAGAAGAAAAAAAAAAAAAAAAAAGGGTCTCAGGGTAGGCCCATCGCGAGGACACGGCGACGAAGCTACTGTGTGCGTGACCGGACCTGTTGTTGGATTTATGCAGCTTATTGTTGTGCAGTGCTTTATGCTGACAATCCCTGCGGGCCTTAATTACTGGAAGTGTGCTGTAGAGTTCATCAGCGCTGCGCGAAACACTCAACACAGGGCTGCCAAGGACGGAGCCAGTAGGTGGGGGAGGTGTGCGTGTGTGGGTCGGGGGTGGGGGGGGGGGGGGGTTGTGGGGGGCAATTACAGTGTAGTGCAGCTTCCACTCTACTCTCGTCCCACAGGAATACCGTCCTCACATTTTTGGTTCCAGTCGATAATTCCGCCTCTGGATTTAACCATTTTTCATCTTATCAAACTCCCCATTACCACTGTGACCGGCTTTTAGAGGAGCCGGGTGCTGGAGTGCATCCAGATCAGCCCTAAACTACAGAAATAATGGATTTTCATGGCTGGGACTTTTGTTTTTTATGTCATGCATTAAACATTTTGATCATTACAATTAGCACGAAAGTGTATTCAATTGTCTTGGTCAAGGTTTTGAAAGGCTGTCAAGGTGACATTTTTGCATGCATTTGAGCGTCCAAATAACAGCCTGAAACTCCTTTCGGACGGAACACTGACCGGGTGAGCGGGAGAGCGGGAGAGCGGCGCCTCTTTGGTCGCCGCGCCGATCGCGCACCGCGGCATTTCAGCGAGGGGGTCCGATCTCCCGGCAGGAGGGGTCTAAGCGGAGTGATCAAAACTGTGGCTGTAAGGTCAGAAAGTTGGAGAGTTCTGCCCCCCCCCCCCAAAAAAAAAAAAAACTTGGAGGATCAGTGGTTATCTCTGAAGGACAAAGGTGGGGCCGAATTATTCCAGGTTTTCGCTCCAGAGCCCTATTAAAGGCTCGGTCAACAATCAGTTCGACACACTTCAGGTGTGTGGGCTGATGAGCGTCACTCAGCGGGCTCGTTTTGCCGACTCCCTTCAGGTGTGCCCAAAGACACCCCCGGAACCCGCCCACGCTCAGCCTCCTGCCAGGTACCTCGCGTCAAACTTCATGCTCATCCAAAAGCTGCTTCCCCCGTGACCTGTTGTTATATGAAGGACTTTGACTGTTTTTTTCATATAAAAACCTTTTTCCCCCCGAACACGAACGTGCTGCTTTGGTTCAAACACAAACACAATCGATACGATTCCATCGTCGTTTGCCATTTATTAGTATCAAACCACTGCTACAAAATGACACCAAACGTGATGAAAACGCACTCGCAGACGCGCCATGCACAAGGTGAGCTTTCGATAACGTACATGGGTTTTTGTATTTCTGGACAAATATCAATATATAGTTATGTATATGTACATATATATTTCTATTTAGGTATACCAATGCCATTTAAAGCCATTTATATCTTTCCAGTGATCTGGAGCCTATGGATGTACAGCTATATCCCAGTTTGATTAAAAAAAAAAAAAAAGGACCCTCACACACATTTAAGTCAACAATTCATTTCTCACCACATTGTGTTTCAGCATTAAGATTAAAACATAAAACAAAGAAAAAAATACCGATTCCAAAAAGTTCCTACACGATGGACCGCTCAGTTTTAGTATGCACATTGCCGTTTTTTTTAGTTTTTTTTTTTTTTGCAAAATAATGGAAATGGAATAAGTAAATATATATATATATATATATTCAATTTACAGAAAGAAAAAAAGAAACACTCCACCTCGCACGTCTACCAGAGGTCACTCCTTTTTAAACCAGTACCACGCCGGAGACCCACACGATTAGGTGTTGCCACAAATAACTGATTGGTTGCGTCATTCGGGGTTAATAAAGCAATGCGTAATCTGCCTTTGGAGGCGTGACAACAACGCAAACGAGATCACATTTACTCTCGGTAAAACGGTGCCACTTTCTCGGTGGCGAACCGGCTCCGATCTTTCACGACAACTCACAGTTGCCCGGGGGCTTCACGTGCAAACCCTCTTCAGTTATTGGCGTCGTGAAGAGACCCGCCTTAGATCGTTTGCTCTAAAACCCCAGGCATTATCTCGGGCTCTGCATCATCGGCAGGCAACTTATTTCCCAGTTCGGTGGAAATAATGAGGGACAGGTTGACAAATACTTCAGGCAACCTCTTTTTTTTTAAATAGCACCCCCACCTCCCCTTACACTGGCAGCTGCCACACAATCAGATTTAAAAAAAGGAAACGGAGACTCGCCATTTTTGTACCAGTTTAAATCTTTGAGAGAGAGAGAGAGAGAGAGGATTTTTTCCATTAAACTCACCCATTGATTGTGTTTTTTGGCTTTCTTTGACAGGGAGAATTGCTGTGTAACAAACATATCTACCAGACTGAATGTAAGCACTCAAGAAACAGCATCCCCCCCCCCCCCAACCCCCCCCCCCCCCCCCCCCCTCGGGGGAGCGGGATGGCAATTCAGGAGACAGGCAGCAGCTCCAGCAGGGTGGTATGACACAATCTCCCAGTTAAAACGGTCAAAGGCACGGGAAGGCTTTAATTAACCGCGGGGTCAGAAAGAATCCCTCTCTTACAGCTGGCCACGGACGCCTCTGTGACGCGCCAAACAGCACCCCGACACCTCCAGGGTCATTTCCAAAAACTCCGAGAGAATACGACGCCCTGATCCTGCCGCGGGGGACCGCTGATTCATTTGCTGAACAAACACCGCAGGGGCCAAAGGAGAGGCCAACGGTGATGTGCAGAAAACGTACGTCGGCGGGTCCAAAACGACTCCATTCTGTGCTGGTCACTTGGCATTGATGTTGGTCATTTGACAAAAAGACGCCGCCCTGAATGCCACTGGCAATATTTATCCTCCCCTCCTCTGCAGCAACACGCCGTCACAAGCGCCTCCGAGCTTATGGCGTTTTTTTCTGCCCTGACGTCCAGAGTCACACGCCGTCTGCTGAGTAATTCCCTGCTTTACGTTTACCCTCTGGTCTGTTTTTGTTGATTATTTTCCGACGGGAAAACTGTGGCTAGCGTCAGGTACGGGTATGTCCTTCCCAGGAAAATATGACTAAAGGCGCCTCTCGGACACGCTCCGACCCATTCTAAAGAAACGGGGGGCAACAAAAAGCGCCATTTATAGTTCATAAAACTGTTAAACTTGATATTCTCCGGGATGAAGACGAATGGAGCTACGGGCTTACACTGCCCTGGGAGATAAATCCACGTGGCCAGGCTGAGACCCGCAATTGAATTCATCACAGTTATGTGATGACACATAACTGTGTTTAATTCAACATGTTATTGGTATTCAATGCTATTCAGGGGGTTACACGTGTCACAATAGCTGGAAACCTAAATTGCTTCATGGCCCACCTCAGGCGAGCACAAATACACGGCGTTACGCGACGTCATCATGGAGCGAGGATGAACAGCCAATGACAAACCAAGCGTAAGACTGCGAAAACCAGAGCTTTGCCTTATACCGTGGCCACAACGCTCCACATAAGGGGTGGTTTACGATTGAGTACTTTAAAGGCACATTCCGTACAGTACGTGACCTCCTCCGAGACTCCGTTTGAACAGCTTTTGTTTCACAATGCACCGAGTGCAGACAGATGCATTAAAAAAACAAAAACAAAACAGTATATTCTGATACATCAGGACGGGGGGGAGGGGGGGAGGGGGGGGGGGGGGGGGGGGGGGGGGGGGGGGGGGGGGGAGAATGGCGCTTTGAAAATGGGCGCTTTTAAAAATCCAGGCCCGGAGACTGTGGGTCTGCAATAATAACACGCGCCGGCATCAGAATTCAAAATCCTCTTATCTCAGATGCAAAAGTGCAAAAGATTCCGCCCCCCCCAGCCCTCTGTGAGCTGGATGCTCGAGGAGAGGCAGTGATATCTCCGCAGGTGTGCGGTGTGGCCTCTTTTTAGCGCACACATTACATGAGCATGATTCTTTTTTTTATTTTACCACTTAACTTTCGAGAGGTAGGTCACACGGCCGTGGATGTTTTAGTCCAGAGTGTCAAAAGATTCCGCCCCCCCCAGCCCTCTGTGAGCTGGATGCTCGAGGAGAGGCAGTGATATCTCCGCAGGTGTGCGGTGTGGCCTCTTTTTAGCGCACACATTACATGAGCATGATTCTTTTTTTTATTTTACCACTTAACTTTCGCGAGGTAGGTCACACGGCCGTGGATGTTTTAGTCCAGAGTGTAATCAGGCCAGAGGACGCTGAAAAGCCCCGTGCCGGGGGGGGGGCATAATCTAGCCCAGATGGGGCGGAATGAGCAGTGGATTGTGAATATCTCCGGATGGCGCCCACCGAGCGACGCGCTTCAGTCAATGATGACAATACAGCGCAAATGGCGATTAATGCTATGTACTGTGGCATCTGGCCATCTGGCTCGGGAGGATTTGTGCAGTGTTTGAGGGCAGAGGGGAGAGGATCTCATGTTCATGCACAATCAAGACGACTCAATAACTCAAGCTCCACTGTTCAAACGGACCAATATGCCCCTCAACCTGGAGAGGGATCCCAGCGGTGTGTTTGGTGTTTGGCGGAAGGAGCCCGGCATTTCCTTCTCTAGAGGGGCAATCAAAAAATGTCAAAGCTGCACACTTGGTGAATACTCAAACATAACATTTAACCTTTTTTGTGAACTTTTTTTTTTTCATTTCAGTCAGGCTCCTCCGTTGTTAGGGTTTAGTTATTCTTATTATAGGACTTATTATTGGATTGTTATTTTAGCAAGAAATCCAAATATATATATTTGCTGCAGTTGCCGTTCGGCCGACTAATCTTGTTTCAGATATATCGCCTCAAGCATATAAATTGAGGTTCAACTGTGACAGACCTGACCAGGATAAACCAACGTCGTTAGCAGAGCAGCAAGCCCTCAGAGCCGCGGACAAACACCGGGTGTGGCCGGCCCCCGACATTTCTGAATGCCCTGAAAGGTACCGAGGCGCTTAGCGACCCAATTGCCACCATCGCAGTCCTTCCGACAGTGTTGTCCATAGAACCGTTTCCCTGGATATGTGTCCGCCGGTTGACGTGGTTAGATTGGGCAAAACCCTGTTGCTAGGTGACGGCGGCGTGTACGAAGCGCGCGTTAGCGTCGGCGGGTGCGAGTGTGTGTGTGTGTGTGAGTGTTGAAAGCAGCAAAGAAATGCAAAGATGAACGTTATAGAGGATAGGTTCCCGTCTATTGTTTACATGTAATGACACTTTGAAGTTTCCCCTCCGCAGCCGACCCTATTGGCCAACGGTCCAGGCACCGCCATTTCATTTCAGGCGAACTCACAAAAAAAATAAAATAAAATAAAAAATTATGAAGTCTAAAAACTAGAGCCTGCGAAAAGCTTTTGGGACATTTTACATACTCCGCAGCAATAACGCGCCGAGTCTAAAACCCTCTTGCGATGATAATGGCAAAACCCTTCGAGTGCTTATTAACTCAGATGTGGGTTATGGGTTATTGTAACATGAAGACTTTTATTACAAAGAACAGTGATTCGATAAAAGGTACTTGTTAAAACCATTATTCAAAAAATAATCAACACCCAGTACATTTCATATGGAATACTAGCAGGGTCTTAACCGCTGAGACAAGCAACCAACATAACTCCAGACTGTCACTAATGTGCCACAATAAATTGTCATGACTCTGAATAGCAGTTTTAGTTTATCGGCAAAGTCGCCTCAAATGAATCACAAACAAACAGGGCCTGGTGATCTGTAGGAGGTATGTATTTTTAGACCAGGTGTTTGAGAACCAGAAAAATGCCTTTCGGGAAGAAAAGAAATATATAATAATAATAATTTGGTTCCATTCGAAAATAAAACGATGAACATCTGTAAAATGGCCACCTCAAAAACACAGGTTAACTTTGACATGCAGCACAATCATACTCTCTGCACATCGTCAAACACTCAAGTGTGTGAAAACTAGGACTACACACTGGCGCTAAAGATCAAAAGGTATCCTATTTTCTCCAAATATACACACATTGATTCTGTTCTATAATACTGTTATATTGGTTCACACCCTCTCTGTTTCAAAAAGTAGGTAATTTGATTGCAAACATTGTTTTTTTTTTGTTTTTTTTTTCTTAAATGTACTCTGACAAAAATTCAACAACAGTTATGGCATCTAAATGAACCCGACGACATTATAAACTATGCCATACTGAGCCTCATTCAATAAATGTCACATATTCAGTTTTACATGTTTCAAATGTATCTTTTATACATTGATTTCATAAAGGAAGAGAATAAATATATTTCTGACCCATTTTCGTTATACCTTAACATTTAAACAAGATCATATGGTGCGGTATTTTCATAACCTTTAAAAACAAGCTCAGAACAATTTCAGTACAAACAATAAAAGAAAAAAAAAAAAAAAAAAAGAAAAAAAAAAGAAAAATTAGCAGACCTCAAAACAAAGCACCACAAAACCTAAAGAAAAAAGTAATAACAGTGTTTGTGCTTTAAGTCTTTTAACTGCGATGGCTATTTCTCTATAGGTTTGCAGTCACAAGTTCGTGTGAGAATACCGGATGAACTGGGAGCCTGGATAGTCCCTTAATTGGGTGGCGAAATACAACACAATCCAAATCCAAAGAGAGACTCGCAAACATGTCAACCTGTACGACAAATACTGCATTTGCTCAGATGCATCTGGCTTGCTTGAAAGTACCTGCGAGAGCCGTAGCTCCACATATCAATTAATACTGAATATAATGCCTAATTTCGATGGCGAGTGAACATTCACGTCATCAGCCGTGTGCCAAACAAACGCGCGGTGCTATTACTGAGGGCATCCGGAAGTGTCCTTCTGGGGGAGGTTCGTTTGAGTGTTCATGGTATCATTAAGGCATCACAGTACAGTGTCTCCGCTCACGCCGTGGACTGAGGGATACTTGAGGATGGACGGGCCACGCCGACAGCCCGGGTCGGAAAGTAAAGACCCGACAACAACACTGCTATCGAGCCTTGATAGAAAATGGACACGAGGTGAACAAATCAGCCACAGTTCTCCGATTAAACGACCTCATGGTTTAATGTATTCTGAACTCCCTCGGACATTCCCTTGCTCTGTGGACCAATCATCCGCTCTCCAGGAGGCCCCCCGGCGCCTCATGCTCCGGTGCTCGCAATTAACACGAGGCGGACTTCGGTCGCATCATACTATGTTTCTCGCGAATCGGTTTCACGTTTGTACTTTTGTGTAAATCATGTAACATTGAATCACAGCGAAGCGGGCTTCGGCTCTCTGGATTTCTATTGTTAGTGAAATCGGGTCGCGAAGTTTATACTGTATACACATTTACTCAACCACAGATTGCAATATATTTGAGTACTGAATTAATCCGTAAAGGATAAGAGAGAGGAATTAGAATACTGTGCGGCGGAAGGCTGCTTTCAGTTATTTATTCGTCATGCCAAAAACCCTAAGCGACCCACAGTGCGCGGCTCTGGGGTTTTTTTTTTTTTCGGCCAGAGGACCATCGGTAGGTACGTGCCGCCATTTCTGAGACAAGACACTTGCTCCAATCCCCACCGCAGGTGGCTTGTTTCAAAGGACTACAAATCTCGAAGAGGAACGCTTGGAACAGGTGAACCTGTGCTTTTTTTTTTTTCTCCTTCTGTTCTGACATTCACGTACGAGGACTCACCGAAAGAAAAGTATGGAGAATATACTGTCTGATTTATATTTTCAAGAGAAATGTAAACATAGGGCAGTGATGTTCCTCCCTTTACACTGTACAAAGTCATGAACTGCGTTACTGTTCTTGGTCAAATGAGAAACAGCTGGTCCCACTTCCAAACAAAAGCCTACACTATATTAAAATATAAAGATACAATACGGGATACTTTTGCTACTTTAACGGCCGCCTGATCAAAGCTGCTAGGCAGGCATAGTAACCGAAGGACCCATTTCAGAATACAACAAAGCACACCTCCAACACTGTTCATCCATCTATTGAGTAATCATGACAATACAGGTGCATAAAAAAAATAATAAATCCTGCCTTTTTTGTTATTTTGTTTTTTTTTGTTTTTTCTCGAGTTTTTTTTTCCCCGTATTTTTAAGCACACTCCGTGATCAGAATTTGTATTGTTAGGATTCTAAATGGTTCCCCTTTGTTCAACAACCCATAATACATTCAATACAACAGTGGTATGTTAATTCGTACTGGCACAACCGCTTCTTCTTTTTTTTTTTAGCCGTGTACGAAAACAGAAACGTCAATTTTGCCCAATTGCCTCCCAGAGACAGAGGCATGAAAGTATCTCATTTGAGAAGTTTGGGGGGGATTAGATATGATTCGAAGTGGAGTGGGGGGGGGGGGGGGGGGGGGGGGGGGGTGAGCACTGACTCACAAGGTGGTCAATGAATCAAGGAGAGAGAGAGAAAAAAAAACAGGAGAGGAAATAATAAAAACATTAAAATAATAATAATAATAATAAAAAAAAAATCATACTATTTACACGATAGAACTTCCACCAAGAAAACAAGCAAAGAAAAGAATCCCCACGCAAAGAAAGAAACTGATCATTTTCCCCCCGCGGCTTTTCGAGAAACTGTTACCAGATGGGATTCCAGCCTTCAGCAATGTCAGAAAGGATTCATAAATGCTCTGGACAGTCATTGTGCCCGGACCGGCCTAGTACACGCTGATGAAGGAGGAGAGAGCCAGGACCAGGTATCGGCAGGCCAGGGGGACGTGTGCGGTTCCTGTGCTCCCATAGGGTGCAGTGTTGGGCGCTGTGGAGACGGAACAAAGGAAGGTCTGATTAGTTGGGATTGCACGTTAACCCTGGCAACGTCACAAACCTGCAGTAAAGCTGGGTACGGCTTGCGCTTCGAAACGAGACTGCCAGAACTGCAATTATTGTAAAACTGTTGCTGATTTGAGCCGGGTCCTCGGTTGGGCACTTATGTAATAGACACTCCACAAAACCGGTGCCACTGTGTATTCGGAACAGGGGTGGATAAAGCACTCGGATGCTTTACTTCAATAAAACAGGCAATAGGACAGTGCAAAAAAAATATCCCATTACAAAAAGTCAAATTCGAAATTCACAGAAATGTGATCAACAAAAGGCACTTAAAATAGCAGTCGTAAAAAGTAAAAGTACTCATTGCGGCTCTTGTTACTGACACTTTATTACGCGTGACATTTTTAGTTTGGCAATAGTGATACATCACCGCCGAAGTATGTCGTAGATCTACTGCTGGAGCCAGCACTTCATGCACATTCATAGTTCCAACCTGAGGGTACACTGAGTAACAAGATAACTGCGAAGGGGTCAGGGGTCAAGACACAGTTAAAGTGGCAAATAGCTGTTTCTAAATGAATAAAATGTGGTAAATTAAAACATTTAAAAACGTAAATGACCACCGACACCTTTAAGATAGGATTTGAGGCATATATACTATGTAGGCGTGCGTAACAATTTACCCGATTGTTGTGATTCTTATTGGTCCATGGTCTTGTGGCATTGTGAAACTCCGATTTGGCCCACTCAGCTAACTGAAAACACCTGTGTGGTTTAAATTCAAAAAGTAAATATAATTGAAAAAAATTAAGTTAAATAAAGTGGGGGGGGATGGTTTACACCCTTGAAAAAGTAGTAGAGAAAGTTCATTAAATGAAAACAGTTGAGCACAGCGAGGAGTTCTTTTATTTTGCAATATTGAGTCTTTCGATCCTATTTTAATGGCTGATAAAAGTAAGCCATCACTTGAGCGATGAGGGCTACACAAGGTGTTTTTTTGTCAAATTCCGATAAAAAGTGGCCTTGCTTTGTGCTGTTTGTGTTGCTCTGACCAGCAGGCAGCTGCCGTAATGTGAACAAGCCTCTCTCTAGAGAGAGAGTGAGAGAGAGAGAGAGAGAGGGGGGGGGGGGCGCCGCCTTTCATTTGGCCAGGGCTACTGTGCCTCCTGAAAACAGATAGGCTTTTAGGTCGGAGCTCAATGAAGCACACCTCACAGGTTACAACACAGGCTCTCTCCCTCTCTCACACACACACACACACACACACACACACACACACAACCCGCATATACAGGTCACATGCATGCCTGAACACGCTCCAAAACACACACACGCACGCACGCACACACACACACGTGTATAACCCGCATGTACAGGCCGCATGCAAACCTGCACACACAGGCAGGCAGAGACACACACACACACACACACACACACACACACACTCACACACACACACGCACTCCGCAAAGCAATGCAAACAGGCTTTGCTCTACCAGGGGAAATCATGTGGTGCACAGCCCATATCAGCAGGGTGCTTCTATTTACACGGCCATGTAATTAGTTCACAATGTAACTTCTCTGATGTGGACCTCACGTTGCACCAACATGCCGGGCAAAGCAACAGCATATCCGCCCGCACGCACGCACGCACACACACACTCTTACTGTACTCACATAGGAGCAATTATGAACTTATCAAGTCCTTTTTCTCCGTGTGTGTTTTCTTAAGGTTAGAAATGGCTCATTGCTGCACATTTTGCAGGAGAGGCCCCCACTGTGCCGTTGTTACTGTGGACCGCGTGTTTATTCGATAAGAGCCTGCGCTGGCTGTCATTACAGCGGCACATAGCTGTTGGTGTGTTAAAATAAATACAATGATGCAGAAGCTGATCTTTTTTTTTCCCCCTCCACCCCGACGTAATAGCTTGTTGGCGGCAATTTTCACAGGAGATGCCCGGGAGAGAGCGGGGGGGGAAAAAAAACAAAAAAACAAAAAAAACAGACACATATCCCATTATCACCTGACACAACACTGCTTTTACCTGGTATTATTTGTCAGGATTGAAGTTGTTTACCTATTAGAGTGAAAACTATAGCTCCACTGACAGAATGAGAAGCCGGGGCGAAAAAGGGGAAAAGAGAGGAGCACAAAAGGCTGCAAATTCGGAGGATGTGCGTATGAGATGAACTCCAGCCCCCTTCTTCTACCTCGCCTTTCTATCTTTGTCTTCTCCTTTCTGCCTCATTCTCTCTCTCTTTGTATCCCTTCTCTCCGTCTCTCTCTCTCTCTCTCTTTTCTCCCGACCAAAGTACAGGATAATGACACAGTTTTTCTGGGCTGCGAGAGAGCGAGCGAGCCAAGAGAGAGAGAGAGAGAGAGAGAGAGAGAGAGAGAGAGATGTAACCATGGCAACAGCTCCTGTCCTGCTCAGCCGGCCCACGGCTGCTGGAGCCTGAGTGAGCTGCATTGTGCTAGCCACACGAGCGAAATCATTCTGGGCCGGGGGGGGGGTTGGTGTGTAAGTGTGTGCGAGGTGGTGGCAGATGGGGAATAGGCAGATGTCACTATTTCCCATCTCCAGCCTCTCAGCCAGCCACCGTCGGCGTAGTGTCCGTCAACGCCGTCATGTTATCATATGACGACATCGAGGGGCACAAGTGCTTCTAATGCTGCAGCTCAGCAAACTCACGACGCGGATCGCAGCATCTCTGCTATGACTAATGCAGACCGGGCTTTCGAGGGTGAAAATGAAAACCTCTGTACCGCGGGAAGGGGGAAACGTTAAGTCCAGTTGGGGGTAAAGTGAGTGTTGCCGGGGCCCACCAGCGCTGGATCGTGTACTTGTTTAATATCTCCTCGTGTCACTGTGAAAAACAGCGGCGGCCATTGTTTAGACTGCGTGGGTTGTATCTTTGCCATTTTAATTAACTCCCCAAACAGAAACTGCCTGCAACACCATTACACTGCTTATTAACATGAAGGGAACAGAGAGAGAGAGAGAGAGAGAGAGAGAGAGAGAGAGACAGAGGTGGCGGGACAACCAAGCTGCTCCTCTGTGAAGTTTGTCTTTAATTGCCACGCACGTCGGCGGCGGCGGTGAGCTGCAAAGAAGTAGCGGCCTCGCAGACAATACATCACCGAGAAACCAACAGTGTCAGGATGCGGAAGCGCTGGGAAGACGAGCGGCGCTCCAAAGGGGGACGAGCGCCGGAGATAAGTGGAGATGAAAGCGATACACTTCAATTACTGTATTACAAGGGGATGGGCATGGAAAAATAAAAAAGTGAAACCTCCACAGCGCCAGGCAGAGCTATAGGAACATAACAATTCCGGCTTCCCTGCCCTGAATCTGGACTGGAGCCATCAGCTTCGAATCGTGTGCTGGGAGCTCCTCCCACCCCACCCCCTTATTCCCTCCCGGATCTCCATCGACAGCGCTTTTATCACCCACATGTCATATGCACAACAAACGCCGAGGCCCTGAACCAGCGTCACTGTGGACACAGATAATGAATCAAACTGAAATACGCAACCCAGTGACACGCGGCGCGGGGTTCCCATCCAGCGTCGCCACGAGAATTACGCGCTGCTCTGTAACTCAGTGGAACGCCCACATTCATCAAGTAATAACACGGTCTCCCTTCCTTTCATCTTACCAGCGCTGAACCGCCGCGCGCGCCGGGCTTGGGGAGACAACATCCGCTCCATCCGGCGTTCGCTTGCCCCCCCCCCAAGCTTCACACACGACCCCACCATGTTTGAACGATTGATATTCTTATATCTGTCATTTCTAAATGTGTCCTCTGGCGGAGGGATTCATCCCCCGTTGGGAAGCTGTCCCGAGCGGTGCCCGGGCGGCAGCCAGCCAGGCAGCGTCCGAATCCTCCCGAGGACGCGGCCTCGGCGCCGGGCTCCTCGGAGCCACGGGGGTGGGGGAGGGGCTCGCTGTCCTTGACCATCAATCAGTGGCCTCTGGTCCCTCCATCTCTCCCCCCCCCGGCAGCACCCCCGGGAGAGCCCGCATGAGACACTCCCCGAGCCACAACTGATCCCGCGCACACACACCGCTGTGAATCGCCCTAAACCACTCTACGTGTGAGGCTCCCAGCAACGGCCGAGGGTTGTGTTTTTTTTTTCTTCTTTTCCTCAAGGAGCCCCTTGCTGGTGTCCTGTAAAGAGAATACATGGGAATACCATGCGATGCTCATGACATCTGATGAGGAGGGGGGGGGCGAGCCTTTACGGAATGTACTGTGCTTCGTCGTCTGACCCCGCGCACACACACCGCTGTGAATCGGCCTAAACCACTCTACGTGCGAGGCTCCCAGCAACGGCCGAGGGTTGTGTTTTTTTTTTCTTCTTTTCCTCAAGGAGCCCCTTGCTGGTGTCCTGTAAAGAGAATACATGGGAATACCATGCGATGCTCATGACATCTGATGAGGAGGGGGGGGGCGAGCCTTTACGGAATGTACTGTGCTTCGTCGTCTTCTAAGTGCGAACACACACACACGCTCACACTGGGGGCGGGCAAGCGCTCTCCTGTGGGCAATGGAGACATTCCCCAGGCTTTACTCTCGCTCGAGTTGACCGACAATGCGATGCACGCACAGAACCTCCACCGCCCGTCCCGGACGCTCGCGGCCCGCGGTCGCCTGCCGCGCTGTTGCGCAAACGCCATCGCCTGTGTCTCCCGAACCACCATGAGCCGCCGCTCGGCGGAGCCCCTGTTCGCGTGAACCAACCCTCGAGCTCATTAGCCCCGCCGATCGTTTGCATTAGCGCCTCTAATGAAAAGCCTCCATTAATATGACGGCCTTCAGCGAGCGTTTACCCTCCTCCGCCTCCCAGTGCTGCGCTATCCTCTGGTCCCCCCCCCCCCCCCCCCCCCCCCCCCCCAAAGCCTCCATTAATATGACGGCCTTCAGCGAGCGTTTACCCTCCTCCGCCTCCCAGTGCTGCGCTATCCTCTGGTCCCCCCCCCCCCACACACCCCCGCCCACACCCCGCTCTCCACTTCCTGCTACCTGCTCGTTATCAACACCCAGCAGAATGCCTTTCAGGGCTCCGGTCTGGGCTCTAATAGCTCCTCAGTATCTGACTGGATGCTGAATGAGTGCGAGAGATGGGTTACCTGATAGCTCACTGAGTGAACTGGGGGCTCTTTATTTCAGGAAGGCTTTTGCCTCCTTCAGCTTGACTTAATCAGCGCGGTATGCGCGAGCTATCGCGCCACCTAAGAGAGCACCGCGCGAGGAAGGAATCCTAATAGACGAGACATTTCCGGCGTTCTCCGCCGAGATACTGTTCCGCGACGTTATTGATCAACTCCTCTCGCCGAACAGTCTCCGCTTTCGGCCCTTTAATAGGAAGGATGAGCGCGCGCCTTTTATTGGCAAGGAATGGCGCTGAGCTATAAAAACGGACACTCAAAGGAATCAAGCTGTTACCGAGCCACACGTGTTTATCGCAGCTACCGACGCAAGGCCGAGCCCTACGCCTGGGACCAAACAAGCGTTTTGGATGGTGTGTTCCGTTGGCAAGCCTGGTGAAAAAGGTCCATTTAAAAAAAAAAAAAAAAAGTTTTATAAATGTTAAACCTTGCGAGTCCACAAATCCGGAGGACACATCCACATCAGCATTTTCCTGGTACTTAAGAAAAAAAAAAAAAGAAAAAAGAAAACCCAGAAAACTGTGTGGATTGATACTTTAAGCTATCACTTTTAATCACAGCGTTTCAAAAGGCCTAATTACTCCACGACTTTGGCTGCTCCCTTTAAATCTGTTCAATGTTGGAGGCTTAATAAAACGCACAGGGACACAAACCGGTGGCGTCAGCATGTGGCGATCATGCGGCATCCTGTTTCACTCCTCTCCCGCTCGCTCCCTTTCATTGTGTTTACAATAATCCCCCTCGCATATTTGGGTTTCCTCATGCCCACTTATTTGGGTCTCCCACTATAATAATCAGGCTCGCCCCCCCCCCATCTTGTCTCTCCCTCCGCTTGCTGAATGCGTATCAGGGTTTAATTTCTGTCCTGCAGGCCTGGGAAGGGGGGGGGGGGGGGATTCGCTGAGTCAGCCGCGGCTCAGTCGTGTGCCCAGCCACAATTTCGCCACTTATGAGGAATGCGGTACGCCAGACTGATGCCGCTTGCATCTCCTTGAGCCGCTCCATCAATACAACCTGATAGCATCTGATCTCCAACCAAGAGGCAACCTACTCTTGCTGCCCTCTCCATTTCTGCCTTTTCCTTTGCCTGTAGCCCTCCAAAAATAGCAATAACCCGCTGTTATGTATTTGGGATTATGATAACACGGCTCTCTTTTATCCATTTCCATTATGGATGCCGATAACACGGCGGCGCTGAATGTAGAGGGTTAAGTGCATTTTCTTCCTGATGGATATAAGATAACTTTATCAGTGCAGACTGCCTGGTTATCACGGTTCACCTGGGGCTAGTCGCACCTGACCGGAATTTGTTTTCATTGTGCATCTCTGCAGCGGCACGCGGGCTGCAGCCAGAATTAGCTCAGATGGTCATACTGTACGCAGAGCAATCCATAGTTTTTGTTCATATTTACCCACCCTGAGCTGTAAATTGATTACTCCCAGATCAATTCGGAGGTTTACAGAAATTGTTGGACCAAAAAAGACCCAATCAATTGCCAAGTGATTAGCATGTGCAGTGGATTATTTCTGGCTGAGGTGCTGCACAGACTCGAGGCTGCGTGGGGGAAGAAGCACACTTCCGTTAATTCCGCACACGCCATGTGTTTACGTTAATTATTGTTCGCTTATAGTCTGCTTTAGATAGTGTACGCCCATAGGCTCCGAGTGTCACACATGAAATGTTCCTTTATAATGCCAAGACAGAACCTGAGGCGGTGAATGCTCTCTAGTCTCTGCTCCCCACCTTGTTGCCGACTGCCTGCGGGAGGTTCAGATAAAAGCTGAAGTCTCCTGAAGTCAGCACCATTGATTGATTCAGAAGGGTATTTTATACCGCACTTTGTGGCAGCACAGGCATATAACTAACTCGGTCTGGTTCTTGTGCCAGCGTGTGTGAATGCCTACCTTCTTAATTCACACATTCCGAAATCTGCGACATAGCTGGGCAGTTGAAGTTCTCAAAACTGGATGCCCACAGGCACCCCAAAAAAAACACATACTCGCTTATGTGGAAGCCAATGAGGGGAAAGGGTAAATTTTGTCCGAAATTAGGAGTGACTTTGCACATTGACGCTTTTTTTGTGTGACATTTTTTCCATGGCCTGCTGTAGACACCAGGAATCCAGCTAAACTAAAGTAGTACCTGCACATGGACTGTGTAAAAGTACAATTTCCAATACCACTCTGCAAGTATTAAGCCGCTTCGCAAGTACTTCCAGAAAAAAATGTGCAGCCTCAAAAGAAAGTGATATATTACTATGTTACTGTGATATATTAGTGTGTTGCATATTATTGCATTAAAACGTATCCCTGATGCATGTTGAGGTGGAAGGGATTTTAAATATTAATCTTGCTGTTCAATAATGTATTGTATAGCAACATATTGTGTCGAATGAGTGTGTAGTTTGACTCTTAACTACATCACCACGATGTAAACGGTGACTTTGTGTAGACCTAGCTCACCATGGAGCTTAGGTTACATTCTTCAAAGAGTGGCTCATTTTAGCTGCATTGATTAGGCCGCTTTTGAAACGCATCCGAATGTCAAAACAGTTTAGGAGAAGACGTGTCAAGGTGGTCCGATGCATAAAAAATAAAATAAAAATAAAAAAAATACGGCCAAATAAAACACTGGGTGCGTTTCAAAGTTAAGTGTGACTCATCCAATTTGCTTTGAGTGCCTTCCAGGCTTTATATGACTGTTTAGAAGTGCCGAGTTGTGTGGGCTCTCTGTACAATGGCAATAGCGGTGGAGCACTCCTGGATGTGTAAGTTGTACGAGTGCAAGACACGCCATAACAACTCACACTGGAACGTGACATATCCCCCCCCCCCAAAAAAAAGCCCTCGATCTGCTCCTCCACATACACCCCCTACTCCAAATCAACTTTAGCTTCTCCTCTGTAGGTTTTTCCTCTCTGCAACACTGACAGTATCAACGTGCAACTCACGGCGGTACAAATGCCAGGACAGATGACGGTGACAGGTGCTTTTTTTTTTTCCTCTCTCTTTGATGCGGGGCTGTGCCCGGTGACGGCAGCTCCTTCCCAAGTCTGCGAGCGCCCCTCCTCCGCCTGCCTTTGAGTGCCTGTTTTTCACACGAGGTCAAACATTATCGACTGGAATCACTGAAGGGAATGAGCGTGCGTTTACGGACAAATTGGCCCGGCGGACTGACCCCTGGTTCAACTCAGCTGGGCACGGGGAGCAGCGAATATCAATACATCTGGTGAAATGCGCGTGCGGTAAATTGATTCACATTTACACCAAGTTCTTGTCATCAACTTGACTCACTGCTAACGTGACAGTGAACACGTGAACACGGGAAAATGCCACTTTCATTATACTGCATTCACGCCATTAAACGTAACCACGGCAGCATCTAAAGTGGGTCCCCTTGTAATGGTGTAATGTCATCTGAAAATAAGGCTCACAGCTCCATCAGCCATCTCAATGAGGCTGTTGTAAAGCCTAATAACACCCAGCATCCAAGTACAGAATCCCTCTATCAATGTAAATGTATACGTTTTATATGTTGTCAGGTAAAGCATTAACCAAGATTACCTGGTGAGCGACTTGAATTATTAAAACACTATTTCCGTGTACAGATTTTTTTCCTCCCCCGGCAACACACACACACACACACACAGCATGCTAAAAAACACCAAGTGAACATGGGGCATGACCGTGGAGTTAAAACAATGGCATCATCACTTTAAACTAACTAATTAACTTTTACTGGTGTAATTGCGGACCTGCTAAAGCAACAATGAGAGTTTCAATCATGTCATTTACAGCCACGAATTATAGCGCGCTCTCCCCCATACGATCCACGGCATCTTTCTTCGGTCCAACAACGTTCAGCTGCGCGTACACGGTAATTGAATAATAATTCACCTTGGGAAAAAATAAAGAAGAAGAGACATTCTGGTGCTTTGTGAAAATCCGCGCAAAGCAATCTTGAAGAAGTTTTCAAATCTCTGAATGGAAAGTCCACACGTCAAGGTGAACCGAGCGCGCAGAAATCATAGGGATAAGGCTAAGAAGGCAATTATTCAAAACCACACAAATGCATATTTTAATTTATTCCAAAAGATCAAATACTTTCTTGCAATTGCTAACTACTGCAGTTTATAGTCAATTTATGGAGTATTCATGTTCTCCCTTTGTCTGTGTGTTTTTTTTTCTCCTGTATACACTCGTATATACAGCGACCTGACCAGGGTGTACCCGGCCTCTCAGCCAAAGTCCAGCAGGGATTACCTCCAGCTCCCTCCGTGACCCTCAAAGGATAAGCGGCATAGATAATGGTTGGTTATTTGGTCGAAGGTGACCTCTGAAAATGACGTGATCTGCTAAAAAGAAGACATCTCACACCAAAAAAAAAACGCGCAATTATATTGTCCTTGCACATGACTCCAGAATAACTTTCCCCCATAAAAAATATGAACCACTCCGGAGTAAAAACACCTTTCCAGAAAACCAAACGGTTGTTACCGTAACTTGCTACTCTCATCTGCTGGTGTCGTAGGAAACCTATGAAAGAGAATATTAATATTCATAATTATTTTGCTCTAATCAAAGACATGGAAGAATCTTTCTCGAATCTGCATTGGCTATAATGTTCTTTATTCATGCGGTCTTTTGTGTTCAATGTCAAATGACTTTTCTCTGACTACTGCACAATTCCCCGACACCCGCTGTGCCGCAGCCGAGCTGAGCGGATTTCCTTTTTATCCAACCCATATCTATACCAAACATGTCGTGTGTCCAAATCGCACCGAATTACGAACCGACTGCACTTCCTCCGGGGTCCCCAGCAATACACACACCAACGATGAAGTCGTAGCAGCACGAGTGACTCGGGCTCCAGAACTTTCTCATCGTGTCAGTCAGCCAGTTTTATCCATAAAGCTGCACTACAAACGCAACTGCAACTTAAATGACGATTTTAGTCCAACACTTGGCCCAGATCAACCCCCGGCAATAATACTTAAAATCGCCTTGAAGCCTATCAGAAGAATATTGTTGGACGGTTTATCCGTTCCCTCTCTGCCATGTTTCAAAACCACAATAACGTTCCCTTCTATTTGGAGCAAAGAGGAGGGTAAGCGCTATGCAGTCATCTCAAAACACACATCAAGCTGCCAAATGTCAACAAACAAAGCAAAAGACACCCCAGTGGCAGAGAGGCAATGCAAATGAAGAGTGGTGGAAGAGAGGAACGTCCCTCTGATTCTGGTTAAATCTGGTTAAAGGCACGCCAGCTTCTCTGGAGTCTTTTATGCCGTTTAATATTGAGATGCTGATCTGTGGCTGGGGGGGGGGGGGGCCCCACCGGGAGCCACCCACCATCGCTAAAATCGCCACATGCTAGACTGCATTGGGAATAACAAATTGCCAAAGCAAAAGGGTCTAATCCGATCCTTTCAAACGCGCTCTGACAAATTGACAGTGTCGATGGTGACAGAACTCGGGCCCTGTGAGTGGCTCAGCCCATCGATTGTTTCAAACGCGTTACAGTAGCTCGGCATGAAAGGGGGTGGGGGTGGGACTCGGACGGAAAAAAGGGACCTGCTTATCACTTCAGAGGCCGGCTGGGGGGGGGGGGCCCACCGGGAGCCACCCACCATCGCTAAAATCGCCACATGCTAGACTGCATTGGGAATAACACATTGCCAAAGCAAAAGGGTCTAATCCGATCCTTTCAAACGCGCTCTGACAAATTGACAGTGTCGATGGTGACAGAACTCGGGCCCTGTGAGTGGCTCAGCCCATCGATTGTTTCAAACGCGTTACAGTAGCTCGGCATGAAAGGGGGTGGGGGTGGGACTCGGACGGAAAAAAGGGACCTGCTTATCACTTCAGAGGCCGACGGGCGCCTGGGTGTATGGAGTTCCGAGCTTATTTGGCCAAAGGCGCCTCCCTGCATGCTCACTGACCTTTCTTCGTCATTAGTGAATGTAAATAGGGTGGATCCTTGTCAAAAGCCTTGGATAACTCACTGCGCCTACAAGGCCGGGGGAACAGCAATGGGTTAATGGTTTCTGTTCGGGGCCTTCGAGGCTTTCCCCGTAAGCATTTCAATTGCTCTGCTGCGTGAGAAGAGCGACGCATTGAGATATCGGTGAGCTGTGCAGGACGCGTAACAGTGTGATTTCGTGCGAGTCGGGGGTTTGGTCCTCTCGATCTGCCTCTGTGTGTGTGTGTGTGTGTACTGCAAATGAAGAAGTGTATCATTACCTGTCAGCAACAACCCCCTTAGCCATCCACCACTAATGCACCCATCCATACACGCACACCACCACCAACAAATGGGAGCGCACTCAGCACATAAGTGCTTATACAATATGTGGATTTGCATGTGTCCGTGTGTGTGTGTGTGTGTGTGTGTGTTCTGCACTCTTTATTAGTCTCTAGAGGAGTGCATCGCGCATGATGACACCACTCCAACTTGCACTGAGAGCCCGTAGTATTCCGAGGGGCCGGCCACACTCAAGCGACGCGGAGGATGCCAAAAGAGCTGGGAAATCAAGACGATCAAGATCTAACCTTATTTAATGGCTGGACATCCAAGCAATTCCACCCCCCACCCCCCCCGAAGAGAATGCCATTTCTGAATGTCATGATCTTTTCTAACTCCGCTTAAAAACCTCCAAGGTCTTCAAGGTGGGGTTCTGTCAATAAAAAAAAAGATTTTGGAGACACGCAGTAAACAGGGAGAGAATGGCAAATGCATATGTGCAGCTTCCAGAGGCTTGCTTGTTGCAGATACTGTCCTCTGTTGTCGGGTTGGTTTGAGGGGCTGAATTTATTTCCGGAGGCTTGCGACATTGATTGAAGCGGTGTGTGAATGTGTATCCGTCCGAGTGTGTGTTTGCGTGCCAGGGAAACTTTGCGCTACTTCAGTGTGTGCAGTTTCGGTAGCATACATACAAAAGAAATTATAAGAGAGAAAGTGCCTGCAGGGGCCTCTGTATGCGTGATTTAAAAGTTTGAATTTATGTAGCGAGAATGTGCCATTTAGTGAGTAATGGGCGGCGTGGACTGATTCAAAGGTAGGCGGAAATTGTTGCGAGGTGCAGCCCTGTCTAAGCTTCTCTGAGATAATTGACGAGCAAAGTAAAACAGCACTGCCGCACCAAGCGGGGTTCACTCTGAGAGGGTGGAGGGGCAACGCTGCAAACATCCAACATGACATAGAAAAGACAGAATTGAAGAAAAAAACATAAACAGAGCAGGAAAAGGGGTCTGGGTTGTGATTTCACAAAAATCTTTGCTGTGCACTACAGATACAAACATGAAATGGACTGTTTGCGAGACACGGCTGGTGGAGCCGATTTCCATCCATTCAAAAACTGGAGAGTATCGCATCTTGCTACTTCAACACTTCTACTTAAATATCAAGTTACCAATATTAGCACATTTGCAGGAAAGTGCCAGTCAAAAAGAAGAAGGTATATATGGGGAAGGTTATCGTATATTATATAGATATTTTGCTTTAACCTAAGCCTGAAAAGAAACTCACATTCATTCGTAAGATATGGTCAATTTATGGGACGCGAATACTGTACAACTGAAAACCAGTGAAACACCTATTTGACCTCTGAGGTGTCCCTAATGGGGTTGCAGATTTTTTACTAGAAAAATGACTCAGCAAGCGACTTAAACAATAAACCGGGAGCTTGAATGCATCTCCATATCATTACGTCAGTAGGTTGAAGTGAAACGAATCCCAGAATAGATCCTAGAATGCAATGCAAATTTGGGAGGTGAGGCTTTAGCTGCTTTTGGAGCCGGTGGGAACGGTATCTTTGCTCCTCAGGCTTCTCCCACTGCCGGTGTCAGTCAGGGTTTGTTGAGACTGGGTGCTAACTAATTACTGTGTAATTCCACACTTATCACGGAGTGACACATAGGCACCCCGTGTCCCTCTACGATTCAAACACATTGGGGAGAAGACATGCCACGGGTGGGTAGAATTCCAGAGGTTTAGGCATTATCAGGATAGTTGGCAACATCGACTCGACCCCCCCCCCCCCCCCCCCCCCCCCCCCCCCGCCCCCCGGCCCCATCACATGAAAGACCAGTAATCTGCTGGCAGCCAGCCGTCATATATGAATTTATATGAATTTATATGAAAGCTCAAAACAAGCTGCCCAACCCTGACACTCCAAGTCACAAGTGAGGAGCGCGGGGAATGGCTGAAAATAGAGGTTGGTCTGACAGAAGCAGCGGAATAAATGCTCAGTTTCACAGTACCCCCAGAGGCAGCGATAAGTTTGTCAATGAAGACCGATGCATATTATTCCTCGAGAGTATTTTTCCTACATGAAAACAGGACTAAAACTAAAAAAAAAAAAAAGTAAGGGGTTGGGGCAAGCTATACTCGGAGACAAATTTGGTGGCCTCTGGCACATTCTACTCCGTTCCAGCATATATCCCTTTTTCTCGGGTTATTGCATATCCCATGAATACGTTTAACTCATTGCAAACATATAGCCTATGAGGTTATTGTAAAGCAGAATATGGTATCTTGTTGGCTTTAGACCACCAGGGTTGTCAATAACTATTAACATTTAAAACATATTGCTGACTGATGAAGGCTTTATTGATCGTTAGACCACTATTAATCATATGTCATTTATTTATTGACACTTTCACTGTTACAAGACCTGTTAGGATATTATTTGAACTCCCTGACATTTGTCTTCTTTAAGAAGCCTGTCGGAGCCTGTTGATTTCCACTACACTCTCAGCTTCCTTTAGGGAGGCATCTTTCCCCTCCGCTTTCTTTTTTCTAATATAGCCCACAACTACGGGCAGCAAGAACGTATGATTTAAGTGAATGAACACCCACCTAAACCTACACAAAAAAACAGGAAGAACTCAATGCCGGGATAACAAAGTGTAAAAGCATGGATTAAGCGTAAGACGTGTAAAAAAATATATATATATTTTATGCATCACTATGGTAAGGACCCGCTACAGCATCTTTCATTTTTCACATAGTTTGGGTCTTTTGACATCAGTTTGAATAATTAGTCAAATGCAAAAATAAAAATACACAATGGAGTGTTCTTGTTAGCAGTGCATCCTAGCGATGGCTCAGCTGTTAAAAAGCACAATATGAATAGGGATGATTTGTTCATTCATTAAGCTCATTATCCTAGTGCGGAGTGTATGAAAACGACAGTGCTTCTTAAGGCTTACTCTGTCGCTAAGTTGCTCCCGCTTGTTTTTGTTTTTTTTCCCGAAAGTGGCCCGACTAATGAATTGCCCGTCTGTGGCAATCGATGCAATTCTTTATGTGTTTTGTCATTTCTTTTTTTTCGCTGTGTTTGTCACAACACTGACAAAGAGTGTCCATGGCGACACCACCTGAGTTCCGTCAACGAATCAACACTACGAGCCAAGCCACGACGCTTCAACGCGTCCCCTAAACTGGATCTGGACAACTGCACTGGATGGATACACTCGCCTTCTGGATCTCTGGAGTCATCATTCACTCGGTGTCACAACAGCAATATTAAACCATCTATACACGTGTAGCAAAAACCCTATTTGTGAATCAAACATTTTGTATTGGAGTCAACAATGAATATCCTTCAGAATTGGATTATGGGAAGCCGTGCTTTATCTTCCACTGCTGAACTGACACTTCGAAGGACTTCATTAGGGATTCGACCTACCTAATCATTTTGGGAGACTGAAAAGAAGAGAAAGAGAAAATGCTGGATAAAATCCCCCCAATTCTTTTTGGACATTGCAGATGTATGCACATGGATCCTGCAGCTCGGTGTTTATGCGTCTGATGTCCTGATTCCGGCAAGCCTCTCAGCTCCTTATCCGCAATGATCCGACAAACACAAAACCAAAGAGTGACGCAGGGAAGAGGCTCCAAACAAGTGCGAGTGCATTTACTGTATTTCCAAGGGCAACGACAACATGTCCAAAGCCCTCTCTCCATTACGACTAAAAGTGCTCTCTCTTTTACCTCAAAATTACACCCATTTAACTCCGCTCAAGAGTGCTCTCACCAGAGATGAGAGAGAGAGAGAGAGAGGCAGCACCCAAATTTGCACCGCACAGTGTGAACTCACTGCAATCTACAAATTGGCCAAAAAAGCCATCTTTTCTGATTTACCGCGGCCTCTACTGTAAGTGTGTGGCTAAGTTCAATCATCCTCCTTAATGCACCAACCATTAGAGTCTGTCCTGAAAGGGAATATACCCTGGTGTCTCAATTATAGACTAAGACTGAATCTCTACAGCCGCCTGTCGTGGCCATAAAAAAGAAATGACTCTCCATTTTCTGCTCCAGCTCTCACACGGCGACCACGGAGTCCTGTCCGCTGTTGGGACCGCCAAAACTCATCTTTCCAACCCGATTGTCTTATTAATCACCCCCACGGCTGTGGCGGGAGAGCCAATTAAAGTTGGGGAAAAAAGATTTGAATTGCCACACGACCTTTTCCTCATCCCTTTAACAACGGCTTCCCTTCTGTGGTGTTTCCTTTCTTTGCAGAGCTTTCAATTCCTGAGTAAGCGTGCATGTTTAGAAGTGTTTTTCGACCGTTGTAAATACGACACCAAAAAATGGGGAGGGATGTCACAGAGCTGAAGGAGCTACGGGACATAATGGGCTTTGATCTTCCAGGTACAGTGAAAGATAAGTGAGATTTGGTGATCCACAAACCCTGGAAATTTAGGCTGGAGGGAAAAAAAAAAAAAAAAACAGTAAGTGACAGCAACAGAGATAAAAGCATCGCCTGCAACAAGAGCTCAAACAAGAGGTGGGAATAAATGCATAAAAGACAGAAGATTCTCTGGCACAATTAAAAAAAAAACTGAAAAGGCTTTGACAGGTCTCTGTTTTGATACCCAGCGCCAATATTATCCTCCAGAATAGTGAGATATATCCATGAAAGGTGAGCGGAGAAAAATAAGTGAAGTCTGTGAAGTCGTTTTCTTGTTCTTCTGAGGGCAGTTATTACGGTTTTGGAGCACACTGCCGCGTTTCTTCTGTGCGCGCGCGTGGGACTGACAGCACAGCCAGGATTGCATATAATGGCTGGCACTCCTGAGGCGGTGCGAATTGAGAGAGATAATCAGAGGTAGAGAGGAGAACAGCACATGGGGGAATGAGAGAGGCAGAGACTGTGTTCGAGAGACGCGGGGTAAGCGGAGTCATTTGCACAAAATGGGGACGGGGACAATTATACCAAAGACTCACAAACAGGCGAAAAGGATGAAAATGAGGGGAAAACAGAAAGGTCCAAGGCATGTGGACGATGATTTGTTTGTGGCGGTAAGGCTCTGGGTCTACCACGAGGTCTCCTCCCAGCTGGAGTGTGTTTGTTTTCATCATTTGGTTGGTTCACCAGTTGATAAACATCATCATCTTGTGATCGGGGTATGTTTGGCCAATATTTCCTTGATGCCTTTCAAATTATTCATTTTGTTTAAGCATAACTTAACCAAAGCGCGCAAGGGGAGGGGGGGGGGGTTGGGGTGGCACTTGGAGCTCTGCAGCACCCTTCCCAGCACAATAAAACACACAATCCATTACTTTGTTGGTATCTCCCAAATTGAACTAATCAGTATTAGCACTCAAATTGTGTTTTAGAACACTGAAATAAAAGGTTCAGGCAGCCACGGCAAAAGAGAACCTCATCCGCCATGACTTATACGACACAAACAACGGACTATCAATCAGCCGGATAGCAAAAACAACACTTCTGTTGATACTAATACTAAGAGGCATTGAAGAAAGGAAATGGAAGATCAGGCAGTAATCACATTACATTCCATTATAATGTCAATGTAAATGCCTTTCATCTCTTGAAAACATATGCGGTTCCGGTACGGTAATGTGAGTCTCAGAATGCATGGAAGCTGAGGATCAATTCAATGAACTGTGGAAATGCTGGCATCCCATGATATTTCAGAAGATCAAGCAGTAATGCTCGGGAGCGCTATAAAATGAGATAATCAAAGGGTTTACTAAATGCCGGTTATACCACCGCATGATGTTGTTTGATGAGGAGTTTCATTAACGCAGTCGCAGGATACTATGGTTCTGCTATTTACCTTTCATGGGGGATATAGTATACATTCAATAAAAGGAGGGCATGTGTCATTTCCAACCATTTGCACTTTAAAACCGTTTATTGTCACAACACATTTTTAACACTGGGGACACTCGCAGGCCTCCACTGGACACGCCTCAACGTCCTGGGATCTCAGGGTCAAGTATGATAGGTGACGTGCCATCTGCTTATCAGGGCCGTGCAGAAATGATTGGTCGAGTTAACACTCGGCACAAAATGAAGCATATCACCTCAAAACAAGTCATACGGGACAGGAATCGGGGTGGCGGCGCGGTGCACAAGGGGTTCACGCGGCTCTCGATCTCGCCACCGTATAACTGATAAGGCCGGTGGGAAATGCACTGCCGAAAAGGATTATCTGTGGGTAGCCCAGTGTGTCTGACACCAGGCATGCTGGGTAAAGAGAGCCCGGGCTGTTTACTGAAGAGGCTTCTCGAGTGGTTTAGCACTGTAGTTTGAAGTAAGTCCAACCTTCGAGGATTTATGGTACCAGTCAACACAGACAAGAGCCCAACGCACGCATATCAGTGGGAGACATTCCGTCCTTCGGAATATTTCATCAGTGCGGTATTTACACTCTCATTGCATGGGGGTAACTCTCAAGCCCGACGAGTCGGTAGTCACATCAATGACGATGTGGTAGTTGCTGTTAGAGGCAGTGCAACTTCAGCCTCGCTGGCTTGTGCTTTTGGCTACATTGGTTTAAAATAACAGTTCACATAAGCACTGTTGACACTGTGTTCAATTCCAGCATTTGTTGGGGGAGTGCAACTTTGAAGCTCTGCACAATTCGACACGGGAGGAAGCTTTTCATGTCTTCCACAATACCGACATCTCCAACTGACCCACAACCCCCCCAACAAAACTATGAATTAACTAAGCATTCGAGCATGTTTTCGTTTGAGAGCTCGAGTTCACGAACTAGCTGATCTATAGGCTCGTGCAGGCAGAGAGGGATTGCAGAGTCTTGTGGTCTGTGTTCAGTTAAAGCCAAGGGGTAGAAAAATTCCATTTTTAACATCTGGTACCTGGTAGTGTTTGCGTGTCAGATTTCTAGTCCGCTCGAGTGAAAATGTTTGGCCATGCAACATATGGGATGAGAATCAAGATTGAATTAAAGAACAAATGAAGACTGTGTTGCGTAGTCAAGGATTTATGCAGATTACGGAGTGATTGGTTTGATCGATTGTGATTCATTCAATGACATCCATGGTCAATCTTTCGGTACCAGTGTTCTGTACAATGTCAAGTATAGTCCTGACTAAATCAAGGACACACTGTGGCTGCGAAAATGTATTACGGTGGCTTTAAAAAAAAAAAAAAAAAAAAAAAAAAAAAGCTTTCAGTATTCCTGTATTCCATGTGGACTTGTGGCATATGTTGTTTCTGAATATATAGCAAATGCACTGCTGTGGGGCCACAGAGCAAGAAAACAGTTTTTACACAACCAGCAATAATAATTTATGTTTAATCTGGTATCATATTGAAAAGTGCCTCAAAGAAAAAAGGGATACAATGAAATATGTGGAATCTTGTGGTCACTTTCTTCATTACAAGCCATTCGCTGATAAGGGCCAATATTCAGGCTGAGTAAAAATGTTAAACGTCCCATTCATAAGTTGTTTCAAACTATTACTCTTTTATCCCCGTTAATTCCCACTGAGACATGAAAAAAAACATGATAACAAGTCCAAATGACTTTAAACTTTAATGAACACTGCTAAAAATGCATAATGCATTAGGGCTGGAGTTAGAAGTATTGCCCGAGCACTTTGAAAAACAGCTGCGCATTCAATCACCAAAGTAATGCATTACATGTTTTCAAAGACACACAGAACGTGCCTATAAGCCTTCTCCAGCAACGTTTGGTCTAATATTTACAAAGTGACGGCCAAAAGAGAATATTACTTAAGGACTTAGGAGAAAAAATGTGCCAAGTTGTTTATTTACGGAGAAGGCCTTGCGCAGTGTAATAACCGCAAAATGTGCCTTTGGGTCCAACTTGTACCAACGCCAGATAAGGAAATACAGAGGTGAAAAAGGAAAAGCACAACCTACCCTTGTTTTAAGTCATCTTCCAAAAGAAGAGATAAGCCCAATTTAGACAGGACTGGCAAGCTACCCTTAGATTAAAGCTTCACGTGCTTACTAAAATAATTTGATTAACACATGCTCCCTGAGCCCTTGGGGAGCTCAGTGAATGACTTTTGAATTTTGGAAAAAAAAAAAAACATAATAAGGTAGCTCATCTCTCTGATGTGGACCCAGATAAGGAAATATATGTGACCTTTCTTTGCTCTGAAAGATTCAGAAGATGGTGCTAATTAAGCTGGTGGGACTGATTTGAGCGTTTGCTCTCATAGCATGCAAACAAAAAACGAAATAAATGTGTCACCATTCTGTATGAAAAGCTAAAATCTCTTCAAAGTCGCTCCATCATGGATCCCCTCCACATACAGCAGGGCCACATTTTATGGCCTACTCTACGTTATTAAGGGGAAACACAAACCCTCATGGACTCGTTAATCTCCCCCCTTCCTATCTCCTGCTGATTCAAACCGGGGGTCAAGGGTAGGGTCCAATACATTCTTCACTTGCCAAGCTTCCAAGAAACCAAGCAGCATTGGCGTTACGTCCCCTGTAATAAGTTCTGATGATACGTTATAGCGGGGCTGATGGGAATAACGGGACGCGAGCGAGATGGTATGCGGATCATCTTCTCTTTGCTCCACTCCGGCTGTCTGATTTTGTGTTTTGTTTGGGAGTTGGCACACGACTCGTGGGAATCAGACCGTCCCACAATATGTATAATGCATGCTATATTGTTTCAACCGGGAGCACCGCGCGCCGAGCCTCGCAAAGACGAGCCATGTGACTGCGGCGCGCGGTGTTACGAACGCTGTTTTCCTGTCAGGTGATTTGCAGGAATAAAAGGCAGAGAATGCCAGCGTGAGCATATGCTCTTATCACAGCCCTACATTTCATTGAGATGACAGGGTGGCGCCGCGCCACCTGCTTCGGAGTGCTCCGTGTTTAGGTAAGTACGTATATATCTATGTGTTAAAGATAAAACGAGCTTGGCACGGTCATCGTCGATGCCAGGTGGAATTTGACCATTTCCTACAGAAGCAAAGTCAATGCGCCGTTTGACGGCAGCATCGGACGAGTCCCGCCTGTGTCGGTTGCATCCTGACAAATGGGAACAAATTGGTACGATATAGTTCAGGATCGAGAAAATACATCTTCTGTCTTCGAGAAGAAATGATATTATCAGAATCAAACGATAACACAATAGAGTACTAAAATGATCTCGTTGGAGCTCGTAAAGGTTTTACAACAGCTACTGTGACTTAACTGCAAAACAAGAGAGAGGACGTCGTGTGTGGGAGATAGTGTCTGCAGCCAGTGACCGGATCAAGGCCAAAGGAGTTTTGAGCTCTGTGTGCTCGTCCTCCCGCGGAGAGACACGGATTGGACGTGCTACCGGGCGGACGGAGCGATGGCGCATGACAGGCCACAGCATAAAGTGCGCGGCCACACCGCACCCCCTGCCATTCCACGGCCTGGGCCGAAGTATCAATTCGACGCAAAAGGTAAACATCGGCGTCCAGCTCTTGGTCGAATTGGACCGAATACTGAATGCTCTGTCCATCTGCCACGGTTATCAGTCAGTTATCCATCATCCGCCTCTCTACCACTGCCTCCAGACTGTGCACTTCCAGCCTGGCCACTCGACTGGCCTCCTTCCTGATTAAACTGACTCATCTGGCAAGTCCCCCAAAGAAATCACGACGTCCAAAAGACGAGCCACTTGCCACAGTTACGGCGGCCTTTTGCGCGCTCAGTCTCTTCAAAACCTATCTGCAGCGGCTTCTCCTGAACGGCGGCCCTTACGTTTTTTTTTATTTCATATAAAAGCTGCTCTTCGCCCTAAAGAATCGTGGAACTTTAAGGCCCCGGATCTATTTTCAAGGGACTAAAAGTTTCCCGGAGACCATTGTTTGCCTGTGGTTCAGCCACAGTCTAAGCGCCAGGGGAGATTAGGCAAAACATCCCGTTGATGTATATGTGATATATATGCATATGTTGATGTAACAACCATCAGCGATGTCTCAATATTAGTGTTTACTGCAGAATGCATTCATTCATTAGAGTAGACTCTATATTCACAAATGATTCACTTTTGGATGAAAGTGCAGGAGAGAGAGGGTTTAGAATGCCATGGAAGAGAGAAATCTGGTAAGTACTACCTCCGAGTAGGGATATTTTTTGGCGTAAAAATGTATATAATTTTTTGTGTGGTTTTAGACCCTTGTCCCGGTGGTGAAAACATTCCTGAGAAAGTCCCTGGTTCTCGGGGGGGGGGGGTCTGGGGGGGGGGGGGAGGAGGTTTCCTGATAGTCATAGTTATCCTTCACAAAGAGTAGTAGCTTGCTTTGAACACAAGTATGTTTATTATTGATGCGTTAGCGCTGAGTCAGGGCACATTGGAAAGCTGAGAAAGCCATTTTTTTCGTGGCCCAAGGATGTTCACAGCCGTCATTGAAAAAACTGAGTATACAAGCTCTAAGTGAAAACAATACATCCAGAATGAGAGCAGGATCCAATTAACGTGCGCCTTAACACTTTGGACCATTTGGCAATTTTTAGTTTTTTTTTATTAGAGTAGCACTGGCAAAGCAAGGTTAGAAGTAAAAGCACAAAGACCGATGTTGCCTATTAACTTTGTTTTCTCTCTGTAATTTGATTTTTTTTTTTTTTTGTCATTTGCCCTGAATCAATGGACTGGAACGTGCGCTGCAAGCACTGAGAGAGAACGGTTTCCCCTTTCTCAGAGCTTTCACAAATGCTTACCTTACAGACTACAATTTCATTCTTTAACTTGCGAGCCAAACTCAATCATAGGGGATATAAAAGCAGATAATAACCAGTTCAAGTTTTACGATTAAACTTGACCAACAACGGTGGGCAAAAGAGTCTTTTTTCGCAGGGATCTAAAAAAAAAAATCCCCTATATGCCAAGCCACTTAAGGGGCACCATAAAAAAAATTAACTTCAAATACAACTTGGAACAAAACAAGAACAGTGGGTCGGTGAGTGAGTTTATCTACATGATTGAAACCACTGGTTTTCCTTTGGACCATGAAATTGTCATTTGTTCGGCACGCATTACATCAAATCAGAGTTCAGAGCCATGCCAGTACTGCTCGTTGCCGCTGAGCTTATTTTAACTTGTTATCTGACAGTATCTCCATGCATAATTATATTTGGCTTGAATAGAGAGGGAGAGGGCGCGGCACGTGCTAATCCTGTGCTGTGCTCCCAAAACAACTCAGGTGAGAAACAATGGCGTCTGGGTGCAGAAAATCCAAAAAAAAACGCTCTAATTAGATTCAAAACAGGCGTTTTGAGACTCACGCGTGATCGCGCTGGAGGTGCAGGTGCATTTAAACATGTGCGGACGTTTTAACACGTTTCCATTTTTCCTGCCTATTGTGCGCGTCTGTGCCGGTGAAAGCTTTTCGGTGCAAACGCTTGTCTGCGTGTTTTTGTGCGCATGAACAGTATTAGGCGAAAAATAATGTAACCAGCATGAGAGATTACATTCTGCGACTTGCTTAAAACCATTAGAGAAGAAGAAAAGACGACCAAGCAGAGGGGATTACTCTGGGCTGGAATGTGGAAGCGGAGGGGGGGGGGGGGGGGGGGGGGGGGGGGGGGGGGGGGGGGGGGGGGGGAACAAGGGCGACACTGACAGCGAGGCACCGGCAACAGCACGAGCGGGAGATCGGGTTAAAGAGGGTGGCGGAGCGCCAACTGATTGTTCTCGAAAGAGGAAAGAACAGACAGAGAAAGGGGAGAAGGGGATGAAGGAAGATTAAGACACTGAAAGAGCGAGGGAGGCGGAAGGAGAGTTATAAAAGTACAAAGGCAGCAGAGATTCCATCTCGCAAAACAGCAAACCGAGGGTCTCTGCCACCAACAGCATCCCGTCTTTGATGCATACTGCATTTAGCTGGCAGAGTGGCGGTGGTGGTGGTGGTGGTGGTGAGAAAGGCAGAAAGAGAAGGAGAAGAAGAAGCCATCAGCGTTATGAAAAGCATCAGACCCAGAGGCGTATGAGACAGCCACTTTGATGACTAACTAGTCTTCGCTCCATGTGGGAGGTGGTGGTGGAGGAAGTGGGGCTTAATGAAGGGAGAGGGGGGGGGGGGCTGAGTGTTGGGATGAGATAGAGGTCTGCAATAAGTATATGCAGCCAGGCCGTAAAGGCCAAAAAATAAAGAAATAACGGCAAAGCAACTAAAAGGAATACAGGACAAACAATGAGACCGTACACCCAGAAGTCATTCCAGCCAGCCAATTGAAATAAATCAAGATGGAGGTCAGGACTTCGGCTCTGGTTAGTATGAGGCAGTGGACCTCTTTGCCGATTTGGTGGACAGCATGGTGACATATACTGACCTGGGCTTGAGACAGCACTAGTGGTGGTGGGTTCAATAATTGCTACAGGGGAAGGAGAGGGGGGGAGAGGGAGGGGGAGGGAAAGAGGACATTCATGTATTATTAACAGAATGGAGACGTATGGTCAAAAAAAGACGAAAAATGCATGCAAGGACAAAAGGACAGGGAATGGAGGCAAAATCCTCTCCATGCGTTGAGGACCGACGTTCCGGTGGCAAGATGCAACCTCCGCATGCTCATCAACAACGCGTTTCATCTCCCCGGTGGCCGCCAATTTGAATGGGTTACTTTTAAAGCGAGAACAAACGGAGGGGAACCTGGGAACCGGCGCTGGGCCAAAGCCCCGAAGGTGTTTTGAGCTCAGGTAACAAACATAAAAAAAAAATACTTTCATCAATCTTGTGTTATGCTTAAAAAAAAATAAAAAATAAAAATGGCTGTGTCTCAGTTTGACAGTTGCTTGCTCAGTTAGCACCCATAATTCCATCTGCACCTGCCGGGTAGTCCCGAAATCACATCAGTTTAATTTCATTTTCCCTCCGGCTGCCACCGCACTATTTTCCACACTCCTCTATTTAGTTAGAATGAACCAGACTAAAGAATAACAAATAATTTAAAAAAAAAATACTTTGAGGCTCTCTTTGATCCCTGTGAAGAGCAAAACTCAAGTGCCCCAATTTGAGCTCATTTTTGTATGGAGTCACTGGCCACATTTGGGTAATGGAACAATGCGACATACACACCTGTTCGGCCCAGTGTGTCAAACTACTACGATGGAAGTGTTTCCATCAAAGGGGCGGCAGCGAACACATACTTACATCGGTGTACGTGTAAAATAATGTTCCAACTGAACTTTGCACCTTTCAAACAGGACCAGGTAATAAGATTTGATTTGTCACATGGTGTATCACGAAATGTTGTGCGCCAATAGTGGTTATGGATATATAAGATCTAGCCTTTTTTCCCCCCCTAACTTCTTTGATTTCCAGCTGAACTGCTGAACATCGGCTGTGCGGCATGAATTATGGAATGCTACTTTGGTATAAAGACGTCCGTGTAATGTAAACATAACTACCCATTTGATCTGAAGCAAATAAATAAATGACACGGCTTCCTGTTTGGTAAAGAGCCACTTCACATGAGATAAGCGGTTACCGGCTCTGTGCAGCCACTCTCGTGGGAGCGAGATGTTGGATTTGGGGCAAAGCCGCACTTTCCTTTCGGCGCGAGGGCTTCCGACTCAAAGCGACGCGGCGGCCGCGTTCACTGGGCGGTTCTCAGCTTTTCCATTTTATCACGCCGACGGCGTGCAACTTATAGTTGCGGCTTTAAAAAAATAACAATTTACACTCCCCACAAACGGCATAAACCACCTTCCTCCAGAAGGCTTCATGGCGGAGGCGGAGGAGGAGCTGATCTCTCACGAGGGTGTATCTAGGCCACGCGGTGGTGCAGAAGCCTACTTAGGCTCTCCGCTTTAATCCATTTACATGGGAACTCAATACGGCCATTTCAATTGACAAAAGGCGGCGCACCGTGGTCCACAGTATGCTCTCAATCTGTAATCCCTGTGTCGCCTCTCTCTCTGATGTGTGAACTGTGCGATGACGATGTGTTGCTGTCGAGCCCACCACATTTGCTTTCATTTCATTTCATCATTCCATTCAAGGGGGGGAAATGGCGCAGGAATCAGTATTCATCTGTGGCGTGATGTGCCTCTTTCTGTCGCTATATTGGTGGAGAAATGGTCAAATGAATCCATTCAGCCACAAATGTTTCCACTTTGAGTGCTCCCAGGGGAGGCCGTATCTAAAGTCACTTTTTTTTTTGTTGTTGTTGGTGACTTTCTTCAAACAGGCAATTGGGTGTTATCTGATTAATAGTTGAGCATGCATTCACCAGTGAATCATGTCACGATGCTCCCAGACACTCCTCCATTACTGCGAAACATATCGCTTGACGCGCAATCAAAAGCCCCAAACCGAGTTGGAGTCTTTCTCTCTTTGAGTTGAGCAACGCATCGATTCGTGAACCGCACGCGGCAGTAGACCGCCGCCTGTTCACTTGCGAGATAAGACCCATTTGTTTTCACGGCTATTTCCTTCCACTGACTGTTACTCCCCTTTGCTCTCCGTAGGACAGGGCCTTGTACGAAAGTAATGTGACGTGATTTGTAAAAAATCCATGTTCACATCGGGCCCTGATCCGAGTTGAGCTCATCATAATCTCCAGGCTAATTTTAAAACACACGTTTTACATATCAATATCACGCCAAATAAGGTTTCTGGACCCTGCCCACTCGGTATGTAGGACCCTTGGTCCCAAACAAATACCGATGTCTTTAGTGGCAGTTGCACTCCATGTGTTACCTCTTAAGTCAATAATATTGATCGGCAATCTAGTCATACTGATGAAATGTGGCCATTTTGTGCTGTAGTGCAGTACAAATCTGAGTAAGCATCCCTTATAAAAGTAGGTATGTACCCGTTTATGGTAATGGAATGGCCTGGGGTCAAGATTAAGGGTGCATACACAATTTTAAATATTTTTTTTTTACAAGCAATGTATAGACAACAATCATTTCAATCAAAATGTCCCCAGCTCTGATTGTCAGTAAGATAAACATAAACACATTCCAGCGCACTCCAGTATTGTTGCATGCTGGCGCATGTGGGATATATCATGGCAGGGAGTATCACATCTGCAAACTTTCAAGAATGTGCTCATTTTGGAGCCATCTCATTATTTATTCATCCTTCTTAATGCCGCCTGCCTTGTATTATCCTGTGGGCGACTGCTGAGCTCAGCCAAGCGGGGACGAACGTCCCTCGCAGTGCATCGGGGCCTCCTACAGGAGCTGGTGAGGAGGGTGGGCGGGGCATCGGCGGGTATAAAGTCCATTGCCCGCTGGGCCGCGGGATGAACACCCTGCTGCGGCACCAAACATTCCCTCATCGCAGTGTGACTGGAAAATATTAATGGCTTTTCTGATTGCCTGAATATGGAAATGCGGGCAGTGGAATGATACAGTAGGTAAATGGCGCAACACTGTAAGGGTGCTTATGAGGATAATAAAGGACGCTGCACCCTGTTCCATTTATCTGGCATATTTTGACCCGCAAGTTTTGGACGATCAAAACACCTTCAAACTCTGTCATAGTTCAAGTGTATTCATTCTATTCATCCCAAATTTAACATAAAAAAAACTTAAATACCGACAAAGTCGTTTTTATGACCAACGCAGACCAATGAATATCTGAATAAAGAGAGACAAATGTATCCCCAAAATGAAGGCAACTTCCGCTATTGTAACACACTGGCCTCCCCACACGGGGTCGACCTCCTCCCCCCCCGCATATTAAGCCATTATCACAAATCCACATTTCAGTTCGCACCTCCATCTCCCCGTTTTCCCTCCACCTCTGCGCCGCGAGTGAGGTACAATCACATAGTGTGGGAGCAAACAACATCATCAACAACAGCGGCAGACGAGGAGACACCTACACACGCCGGTGATTGATAAGCGTGACAAACGAACACGACGTTCATTAACCACCTATCCAGCAGTGTCTCTCCCGCCTGAGGGAGGAAGCTGAGCGGTGACGGAGCGAGAGAGAGAGAGAGCGAAACCCCCCCCCCCATCAGACTCTTCTGATTACCGCTCGGAGGGGGGGTGGGGGTGAGAGGAGAAGGGAGGAAATGAAGGCAGAGGTATAGGTGGAGGAAAATCTCCTCCAGGGCTAAGCCGAGGTGGGCTGGGGGATAAGAACTTGACCAATTAAGCTGGAGGACTCCTCGGAAAATTGGAGTGAGCAGCCTCAGTCTTTTCATTGCAGTTCGCCTCCATCTAGCACATGAAATTGGAAGTTGAAATAGGGATTGCCAGCTTGGTGATTGTTACATACTGCAGTTAAAATCATAAGCTGTGTGTGTGTGGGTGTGTGTGTGTGGGTGTGTGTGTGGGTGTGGGGG